>CM055315.2:42561704-43161704 GCA_029255685.2 Silene conica
CTAGATATGTACTTAAATAAGATCATATTATACGAGATAATATGAGATAGTAGGAGACCTAAAATTTGTAAGTTTTAGAATTATGAATAAAAGGTTTATTCGTAAAACATTAATACAAATTGATGATCGTGCATCAAATGCAAAGAAATAGTATTGACTGTTCTTGCATGGCAATGTCATTTGAGTTATAATTAACTCAAAATGAAAGATACTTTGTCAAAATACAAATGGGTGGTAAGAGACAATTTTGAACCCCATAAAGTGAACTGGATTGACTTAGTATAGCCCCTAGCCGCTTATATGAGGTGACGTCTCAAAGCGACTGGAATGTGAGGCGACTGATGGCAAGTTCAAATGTCATAGAGTCATATGTTATGACTAGTCGATCACATAGACAGACTGCAAGAGACACTCTGTCGGGCAAAGTGACTGCTTATAGAGTTCTGGAAATTTTATAATAGTCGGGTCGTGGCAAGAGCTACTATAGTATTCTTATGAGTCAATTCTTAGACTAAAGACTACTCTCCCAAGATGGTACAGTTTTGGCATAACCTTGATCCATTCTCTACGACTTTTCGTAACTGGAGTCAAATGGGATTGCTTTGGGTTGTGACTGACTGTGGCTAGCTAAGGGGAGTAGTACGATGGAAATTGTCCACCCCTTGTCAGGGTTGTTCAAATCTCAAGGCCACTCGAGGAGAAGTTAACTGAAAATGCCTGGCCACGCTCGGAAGGTATCTATGGTAGATAATTCCGGTCAAACAATTTATCTCCGAGATCGAGGAAACCACTCATGATATGATCGAATGCAAGTACGACCTCAGAGAGACACCTTGCATTGAGTGGGAGATTGTAATAGGACAAGAGAATTGGTGACGCACACTGTACTTGTCGAGGACAAGTGAGAGATTGTTGGGAAATGTGTCCTCGACAATAGTGCGATCACGAAATTAAATCTCATGATGAGAATGCGCACGGGATGATACGAAATTATATTAGTCAACTGACCAACATTAATCGGTAATGATTGGGTAGCTAGAGTTTGACATTACTGTCGTATGACGGTGGTGCTCAGTTGATCCCTTTAGGTCACACATATAGGACAATTCCCTTAATTGATAAAATGATCAAATGTATTGATACGAGTTGATCATATTCCTTAAACTCGTATACCGAGAAATCAGAGGTTAAATCTTATTGTAAGATTTATGTTTATAATTGAAACGTGTCAATTATTAAGCATTGAACGATATTTTATAATATCGTAATTAGAATGAATCAGGTTGTATATTAATACAAAGGTTGTAAATCGTATTGACGATTATTGTAAATAATCATTTTATATCAGTAATTATGAATTACTTGTCAATTGATAAATATGATTTATTTAATTTATAAACAATATTTATTTGATAAATATATATATATATATATATATATATATATATATATATATATATATATATATATATATATATATATATATATTAAATTAAGATAATTGTATTTTATTACCTTGTGACATATAATATGTCACATTATGTACAATTGTGCAATTGACAATTTTATAAAATGAGGACCATTTTAAGCTAAGGTGGGGCGGATTAGTGGAGGTGGTTGTGGGGTGTTTTATGTGTTAATTGCACTTTAATCATTGTGTTTAAAGGAGCCTTGAGAACACACACCCTATAGCCACCCTATGAGCCTTGAAAAGAGAAGATGTTCCCTCTTTTATGCTTCCTATAACCGGCCACCCCTTCCCATGCAACCTACATAAATAATGTGATTAGATCACAAAATGATTTACTCTAATCCTTTGGCAAATTTTCTAAGTAAGAAAATTACATCAAATCCTCTAAAATTATTATTGAGATAATAATAATACTAATAGTAATAAGTTATATTAGTTTTAATTCTAATTAGAGATTAGAATTTGTGTTAAGGAAAACCCGATTATTGTACTAGCACACTCAAAGTGTCGGTTTCATTAAGGGTGTCTTGGGTGCATCTTGGAGGAGGTGTTCTTGTTGAATACTAAGGAGGATCATCCTAGTGTTGATTTCGTCGGATTGTAAGTTATTCGAATCCTTTTTTCAATATTATATTAGCATGTATAAGATCTAAAAGCAATAATTAAAATGTTAATTATCATCTTCATATTAGTATGACTAAAATATTAGGTTACGAGACATATAAACCTAACAGTTATCCGCGAAAGATGCGGAAAATTTCAGACCAAGGCTTCTCACTACAGGCTACTCCTTCAGCGGCACTGATCTAGGTAGATGGGATCCACTCCACCCCGTCATACATGTAAATAGATGGTCATCATCTGCAGCTTTGGCCTTCCACATTATGGGGTCTTCTGGCTTATCAAACCCCAAGTCATAGGCCGACACATTTGTTGACTTCTTTCTCCTTGGGCTCTTTTCTTCAGCCATAGAATCACTCGATCGAGTGATCTCGTTCTCTGCATTAATTGATCGAGTAAGTGGTACTACTCGATAGTGAACACTTCTTTTTTCAACAATATCCTTTTCAATCTGTGATAGTAATTGCTCCTTCTGGTTCGCGACTTGCATCAATGAGTAAAGCTCGGAAAATGGGGCTTCTTGCTTATACCTCTCATATACAAAAGCTCTCTCGTTCACAGCCAAGCAATAGACATGTGTGTGACCCTAATCACCACACCTTTCACAGATTACCTTCTACTGCCGAAGCATTGTCAATAAGACCTATAGATCTATCAAAACAATACTAGGGAAGAAGATAAGAACGACCTTAAGGAATTGAAAATTCCTTAAGAGTAAAACAAACTAAACAATCAAATAACATAAATAAAATAATTGTCTTCCCGGCAACAACGCCAAAATTTGATACATGTCGTTGTGGGTGTCAAAGATAAAATTTATAGTTCCGAACTAACACTAACATAAGCTAGTGAAAGTATGGATCGACCCAAAAGGAGGTAACGTCTACTTGCGTTTTCATTTGTTCAGTCACAAAAATAAGGGGGGTTTTTGTTGGTGATTTAGAATTAAACTAGCGACGAACGTAATAAAATTAAAAGCAATGATTGAAATAAAGATGTAAACAAAAGAAGAAAGATCGAATGTTAAGATGATCGGTTCACTAAAGTTACGATGGCACATAATTCTAGGTACGTAGGTCCGTATTCCAGCCGCGTAAGATGGGTATAACGAGTCATTTCGGTCCGGGTTAACTAATAGCTCCTTTCGGCCTATGCTACTAGTTCCTAGGTCTCACTAATACTAGGCGTCAACACGATTAGCGATTCCTAAAGCCTAAGACACAAATCTTTTGATCTTAAGTAACTTAATCGTTTAAACCGTTAACTAATGCCCTTCCCCGTCTTTCGATATATAGGTTGGTTTAAACTAAGCATCTAACAAGTCTCCTTTAGGTCTCATTGAAAGATATTGCACTTAACGGGATAAAACAAAACTGATCAGACGCGAAATCAGTCAATCGACTAGCTACTCCAATCGATGAACCAATCCACTCAGTCGACCGACCAGAGAGGCCAGTCGGTCGACCAAGCACTGCTACGGGTTACCCTAAACTACGCCATTTACGCTATAGGTCGCCTACTGTAGCAACCCGACCCGCCACCGTCGTAACACAAACCCATTAAGATGGGTGTGCACTTTTGGGCCCATTATTTGTCCTCACTTAAGCTCAAAAGCACAAAGCCTTGTTACTAAGTGGTGGGTGAGAGCTATTATAAACATATCACAAGCCTCACATTCTACCGATGTGGGACAAATCTCCACACAAACATTTCATACTCTTGGGGTGTTACAATCTCCCCCACTTTAAGAACACAACGTCCTCGTTGTGCCTTAAACTTGACTGCAACCAGGGCCAGAATCCTCCCCCGCTAAGTGAGTGACTCGGGTACTCCCGACCACAGGGTCACCACACGGTCGCAGGGTCGCTCTGATACCATTTGTAACAACCCGACCCGCCACCGTCGTAACACAAACCCATTAAGATGGGTGTGCACTTTTGGGCCCATTATTTGTCCTCACTTAAGCCCAAAAGCACAAGGCCTTGTTACTAAGTGGTGGGTGGGAGCTATTATAAACATATCACAAGCCTCACATTCTACCGATGTGGGACAAATCTCCACACAAACATTTCATACTCTTGGGGTGTTACACCTACATCCTAACATGTGGAATTTAGCTACTCATGAAAACAAAAGCTACGATAATCGAAATAACATATATCATGATTACGATGAACGAAATTGTAAATAAGAACAATGGCATGGGATTCTAACTATCCGGAAATTAATCCTATTAAAACTGTAAATAAACTGAATTAAAAGAGAAAGAATTACCGTGACAAAGAGGAATTAAAAACAGGAAGATTAACTTTATTGAGTAGTGCCAAAAAACAGAAGGATTATAATAAACTAGAAAAACAAAACCCTAAATAAAACTTGATTTTTGTTTCTGACACTGAATCCTAAGACCAGATACCGAATTTATCCGAATACCTAGAACTGAGGAAGGGTGTACATTATATAGAATTCTGCCAAAGCCTTCCTAAAAACCCTAAACATGATTATGGGCTTAATCACGCTTCTTAATTTTCCGAAAAAGGCCGAGTGGTCGACCGACCATTGGCACTAGTCGATCGACCAGGTATCGGGTTTGTTGAAGCTTCTGATCTTTTAATTAAACTTCTGAAATCTTGCTCATCAGTTGCATTGGTCAATCGACCACTGTGCTCAGTCGGTCGGCTGATGTAGCTGGTAAATCAGTTCTCTCAACTCCTGAAACCTATCTTTTAGGCCTTGAAATGCGCGCTAGGCTTTGTTTCTTGTACGTTCCTTATTGTTACTAGTCATGCAATCTACTCGAGGACGGATTTGACTCAAAATCTACTCATTTCCGCATTAATCTGCAATAATGCACCAAAATACGAAAGTAGATAAAATAGGGGAAATAATAGCTAAAATGACTTAAATGAGCTCTGAAATGCGTGTAAAAAGAGATGTAAAACATCATAAAATAGACAAGCATTAGGTGCAAGCAGTTTTAGCAAGTGATGGGAAGTTTTGGAATTTTGAAAACACAAATGTAATTGAGGTAAAAAGGGTGGTTATTGTATGGTGGGTAATAAGGATGTGGAGTAATGGATTTAAAGTTTAGGAGGTTGAGTGTGAAGGTAGAAGTTGACGGTTTGGAAAAGTGAAAAGGTTGAGTTGATGGGAGTTTGTTTAGTGACTCAATGTATTAACCAATGCATGTGTAATACTCAATATGTCAATGACTTAATTTAGTTTTCAGGTATGATATAAACAATTTTTAAGCTCAAACACACAAATCACCTACTCTAATTAATCATTGAAGAAAGTAAACATGTTAGTGTCACGCATCGCTGTGCAAATAAAATTTTCACCACGCTCACTAACGAGTTCTCCAAAGCACTGAGGATCGTTACTTATGAGCATACCGGTCGCTTCTTTGATGCGAAACTTCAGAAGGGCCAACCAGTTAGCCTACATATTCTTAATATGATTAATGTCGAGAGATTGGAGTCCCTGAATTGCAAAATCAGTGAGAACATTGTGACACCCCGCGATATTACAAAAAAAATAAACAAGCAACTTGCAGCAGAAATACGATAATTATAAAAACTTTCGACATATATAAATAAACTTAATCGCGGAATATCAAAACAACATGCGGAAGATTGAAACTAAGGAAAAAGTATAACTTATACTAGACAAATGAAAGTTTACAAGGGATAAGGTATCCCTCGATAGCAACATAATTAAATCTAAGCTAAACGTAAATAGGTAATTGTCGACTAATCAACAATGCTCGCTAGCCACACGTCTTCCCCAAACAACACCAACCTACATAGATAAGATTCTTGACGGGTTCAGCATGACCAACTCCAATAAGGGGTTACTTCCTATGATCTCGGGGGTGCATTTGAGTAAGACTCAGACACCAAAGACACCGGAAGAGGTCAAACGCATGAGTCGCATTCCTTATGCATCAGCTATAGGATCGATCATGTATGCCATGATATGCACACGTCCAGACGTGGGATATGCATTGAGTATGACGAGTCGTTACCAAGGCACTCCTGGTGAATCACATTGGATGGCTGTTAAAAACATTTTTAATTACCTACGGATTAAAGATTGGGTATTGACTTATGGAGGTGACACTGAGCTATGCGCAAACGGTTACGCAGATGCTAGCTTCCAAACGGATCGAGATGACTCGAAATCTCAATCCAGATTCGTGTTTACTCTTAATGGCGTTGCTGTCAGTTGGAAAAGCTCCAAGCAAAGTGTTATTGTAGATTCTACAACTGAGTCTGAGTACTATGCCGCTTTGGAATCTGCAAAGGAAGCTATATGGATGCGTTAGTTCTTACAAGGACTAACAGTAGTTCCGAGTTCGGATGACCCGATCACCATCTATTGCGATAATAGAGGTGCCATCTTCCAAGCTAAGGAGCATAAGTCTAGCAATAAATCTAGACATGTACTGCAGAAAGCTCACATGATACGAGACTACGTGGAGCAAAAGGAGATAGTCCTAGACAAGATTGCGACAGATGACAACATCGCAGATCCTCTCACTAAGCCATTAAGATATGATAAGCATGAAGGACACGTTATTTCCATGAGAATTAAACGTGTTCCTGAGTTGTACTAGTACTTTTATGGATTGGATGATTGTATCTCTTTCATATACTATTTATAACATCATCGATTTTGTTTTCATATTTTGTTTTTCATGTGGATTGTACAGACAATTTTGAACGCCACAAAGTGAACTGAATAACATTATATTTGTTTTGGTCTGTAATCGCCTACATGAGCTGATAACTCTGGCAATTATTTTGTGACGTCGATTGATGGTGGGTTCAACAAGCCATAAGTCAAACAGTTGACTGATCGATCACAGATACGAGATTATAAGGATAACTTGTAGGAAAATTCGTGACAACGCAATGGAGTCCTAAATGTTTCAGAACATTCGGTGTCAGGTCGTGGATAGGACGTCCATTGTGTTCCTAGAGTCGATTCTTTTGACTATCGACTGTCTCTTGAGATAAAGACAGTTTTTGGGTGACTTTGGTTTCTTTCTCACGGTCGACCGTAACTTGGACCAAGAAGATTTTTTCCGGGTAATTTCATACTGCACTTGTATCTGCAAGTTTCGAGTTGAGGAAAATATCCAACCCTTATCAGCTTTCAATATTTCCCAAGGCCACTCGGGGAATAGTAACTGAAATGCATGGCCATGCTCGAATAATGATTCGTTTATCAGTTGAGTTACTCTCTAGTCGGGAAAACCACTCTTGTTACAGATCGCTTGTAAAATACGACCTTTGTGAATAAGAATTTGCAAATTGTTTTACATTGAGTGGGAGAAATTTAATGGATATGAGAATCTATTATTGCACATACACTTGTAAGGACAAGTGGGAGATTGTTAGAGCTAGTGTCCTCCATAGTTAGTGCGACAACATGAATAAATCTATTAAAGGATCACAGGGTATACTTTGTATTTTAATTAGTGGATTCACGTTTACCAATAACGATTGACTTGTTAGAAGTTTGACGTTATTGTCATACAGATGGCGGTAATCAATTGGTCCCTAAAAGTCACACCTAAATGATGTAATTTGAGAGATATGATTAAATGAAAATGTAATCATATTGATACCTTATACGACTAAACGGTTAGTCAATGTAATGATGGTACGATTATTTAATACTGATTAAATAATATTAGCTGTGACGAATTAAAATGTTAATTCGTAATTAAATATAAAATGTTATATTTAATTAGTGTGTGTAATGTAATTAATTAATAAAGATTAAATAATTTAGTTAAATATAAACGCTTATATTTAATTAGTAAATTATAAATATACGATATTTATAAGATAAATATTATACACAAGAGAGGATAAAAACCGATATTATGCAGATAAAAATCGGTCAGCATTGGGAGTGTTCGGTCATTTTGAGTTGTTACAAAGTTTTAGTAGTAGTTTAGGTAGACTCAAATACGAATTTGAAAAATCATATCTAAACTCTGCAAGGTGGTTAAGGTTATGGGATAAGAGTTATACTTATTAACAAACACCACCTACTACTCTATATATCAACCTCACGGCTCAATGCATGGCACGAGTCCAAGACAAAACCGTGATTCTCTCCCTCTCTCTAGTTTTCATCATACACAAAAATTAACGGTAATTTTTGCAGTTTCTAGCTCAAGAAAAGGTATTTCTCAGAGCGTCTTGGGTGCAACAATTAGGTTAGGAGGATATCTATTTTGATATCTGTTCTTAGGCCTTTGCGGGGACCAAAGGTTGATTCTTGATTTTAATCCTTATATCCCGTATTTCGTTTATGACTATAAATCATTAATAATAATTTCGTTATACTCCTACAATTAAGTATTGGGAAGTATACAGATATTTTCCCACAACTAGTATATTATTTTTGTGGTTTGTTGTCAGCTTGTCACAAGACTCATTAGTATATTATTTTTTGGGAGAAGTAAAGTTCATGCTTTTTATTTATTTTGTAAGACTTGATTTTTTATTTAAATTCCTGTTGTAACTTGGATTTTCTATTTTGTAAGACATTTGATTTTGACGTATAAGACATTAGTATTTGTTGTCCATGACTATGTTACCTTTAATTGACCAAAGTTTAGATGTTGATTGTAATGGACTTTAAATTCCCTTTATTTTAATATGTATATTTGTTATAAAATAAGAAAAAAAGAGAAAATGTAAAGAGAGAACTTAGGAGAAAATAAGCAAAATAAATTGTCATCTTATTCATTACTTATGGGGTATGTAGTACATCGAAGATGGGTGAATGAGAAACTAAATTATATGTATAATAAATATAATGGGCATAAGCCCAATGGACATCCACACTAACTTATATTTCATAACAATATTAACTTTTTTTTTGCCGTGTCCCGTGTCCGTGTCCGTTACGTGCAACCTAGCTAAGGCTCTGTTCTTTTCGGTTGAGACGAGCTGAATTGAATTAAATGAAGATGACTTAATTGAACTAAACTGAATTGAGTTGAGACAAGGCGAATGAAGTTAGAGTAAGAGTTGATTTTGTGAATAAAGGAACTTAATAGAACTGACTGAAACTATACCGAACTGAACTAAATAGAGTTTAGCTAAATTGAAATTAAACCGAAATTAAACCGAAAAGGACAATACCTAAATCTTAAAATCCGAATCAACATTATTAAATAGTTTACACAAATCCAATCCTATGCTTCACAACACTTTTTCTCGTGCTAATCATATATTTATGTAATGCAGAAGCCAATCCGCTCACATGGCATCTCAGATTTCAAGATAAGGCTGAGGTGTCAGTCTATTATATCACCTGAGAAACAAAATTACTAAATGACAGAATATGCTCTATGGAAGACGGAATATTCTTCAACTAGAAATTTAATAGGATTATGCTAAAATTAGGCAGATTCGTTAAATTTGATAAGTGACATGCTAAAATCATTGAGATAATCTTTGCGTTATTTATATAGGTAAACTAAACATAAATATACGTTAGCCAATTCTAGATATACTCGGTTGAAATTAGTTCTTCCATTTTATATTTCGTAAAATAATTGATTAAAAAATGACATGAGTACTACGAATCAAACAATTGAAACGGGTTGTTTATTCTTAGAAAATATATGACGGACTAAATTAATTTTGCTCGGTTTATACACTAATGTGTGCGCGATGATTTACTAGAATACATTATCGTTATAAAGATCATTATTCATGCTAAGGTGATTCATTTAAATAAGAAAAAATTGGATTGTCTTAGTATAAAACAATCACACGCAATAATTGTTGTTTACTATAAACATTTTTAGTAAGTATATTCAAATTTACGTTTTTAACTCAATTATCCGTTTACTACTTACGTTTGAACAAATTATGTACGTTTTGTCTTTATTGTACGATATGTGATATACAACTTTATTTTATGACTATTTATTTTACATATTTTTAAAAAGGTGCAATGGGTAATTAGACGTATACTAATTTTCTATATGATAATTCATGTATACCAATATATGTGATGAACAATTCAAAACCGTAAATATTTAATTTGTTTCTCTTTGATAATATTAACTATATTTATCTACCGCTCTAAAAACATACCTTTATAAATAATTAATCTGTTTATCTTTGATATTATTAACCATATTCATCTAAAATTTCAAAAACAGACCCGTAAATTTTACGGGTTACAACCTAGTCAAGTATAAATGCAATAAATTATTTAGAACAAAACAACACATCAACAAACGAAAAGGTTGGATTTAGGCTTTATTTGACAAGACATTTCAGATACCTCATTTGGTCAAAGTAGTTTATTTGACCAAAATTTCAGATACCTTTTCGTAAGCGTTTGGCAAGTAGCTTATTTAGCCAAATAAGCTACCTGAAATGAAATGCTACCTAGAGTAGCGTTTGAGATTTAAGGTACTTGATTTGCATTTATTTTACTTTTTTGCCCCTTAAATCTATATTATTACATAATTAGTTTTCCTTTTAAGTCATTTTATCAAAATCAGTTACCTTTTTAATTAGTTTGCCAAATATTTTCTTATATAATCAGCTAACTTATTATAGTTATCAGTTCCTAATTTTCAACTACTTTATTAGCTACATTTTTCAGGTTTCAGTTAGCTTTTCAATTTCTAGTTAGCTTTTTAGACTTCAGCTAACTTTTCAGTTAATTTTACCAAATAGAGTCTTACACTAGCATCATATATTTATGTAATGCAGAAGCCAATCCGCTCACATGGCATCTCAGATTTCAAGATAAGGCTGAGGTGTCAGTCTATTATATCACCTGAGAAACAAAATTACTAAATGACAGAATATGCTCTATGGAAGACGGAATATTCTTCAACTAGAAATTTAATAGGGTTATGCTAAAATTAGGCAGATTCGTTAAATTTGATAAGTGACATGCTAAAATCATTGAGATAATCTTTGCGTTATTTATATAGGTAAACTAAACATAAATATACGTTAGCCAATTCTAGATATACTCGGTTGAAATTAGTTCTTCCATTTTATATTTCGTAAAATAATTGATTAAAAAATGACATGAGTACTACGAATCAAACAATTGAAACGGGTTGTTTATTCTTAGAAAATATATGACGGACTAAATTAATTTTGCTCGGTTTATACACTAATGTGTGCGCGATGATTTACTAGAATACATTATCGTTATAAAGATCATTATTCATGCTAAGGTGATTCATTTAAATAAGAAAAAATTGGATTGTCTTAGTATAAAACAATCACACGCAATAATTGTTGTTTACTATAAACATTTTTAGTAAGTATATTCAAATTTACGTTTTTAACTCAATTATCCGTTTACTACTTACGTTTGAACAAATTATGTACGTTTTGTCTTTATTGTACGATATGTGATATACAACTTTATTTTATGACTATTTATTTTACATATTTTTAAAAAGGTGCAATGGGTAATTAGACGTATACTAATTTTCTATATGATAATTCATGTATACCAATATATGTGATGAACAATTCAAAACCGTAAATATTTAATTTGTTTCTCTTTGATAATATTAACTATATTTATCTACCGCTCTAAAAACATACCTTTATAAATAATTAATCTGTTTATCTTTGATATTATTAACCATATTCATCTAAAATTTCAAAAACAGACCCGTAAATTTTACGGGTTACAACCTAGTCAAGTATAAATGCAATAAATTATTTAGAACAAAACAACACATCAACAAACGAAAAGGTTGGATTTAGGCTTTATTTGACAAGACATTTCAGATACCTCATTTGGTCAAAGTAGTTTATTTGACCAAAATTTCAGATACCTTTTCGTAAGCGTTTGGCAAGTAGCTTATTTAGCCAAATAAGCTACCTGAAATGAAATGCTACCTAGAGTAGCGTTTGAGATTTAAGGTACTTGATTTGCATTTATTTTACTTTTTTGCCCCTTAAATCTATATTATTACATAATTAGTTTTCCTTTTAAGTCATTTTATCAAAATCAGTTACCTTTTTAATTAGTTTGCCAAATATTTTCTTATATAATCAGCTAACTTATTATAGTTATCAGTTCCTAATTTTCAACTACTTTATTAGCTACATTTTTCAGGTTTCAGTTAGCTTTTCAATTTCTAGTTAGCTTTTTAGACTTCAGCTAACTTTTCAGTTAATTTTACCAAATAGAGTCTTACACTAGCAATAAGAATGCGACACTCGACATCCTCAAAAAATCTTTGCTTAACACTATCTCCCCTAATAGTCACCCCTATTAAACATTTTTTCTATTTAATTAACATTTTCTTATTCTAAAGTTATTTATTACTTTAATTTATTAAATATTTTCAATAATTGTCTTTTTTTTGTCTGTATTTATATTGTACTTCGTATTTATGCGTGTACTTCATATTTATACGATATCTTCATTAGTTTTTAATTTAAGACGTATTTATACGGTTTTTTGCAGTATTTTTTTAAATTACTTTGTATTTATACGGTATTTGCAGTATTTTTTGTATCTATACGGAAATTGCTAGTTTTAGTAATTTTATTTGTGCGTCTTAGAATACGTTTGTTATACTTTCGGTATTTACGAAATTTTTTATACGATTTATTTAGCACGATATTTATACTATAAATGTACATTACATATTTAACTGAAATTTTTTGTTGTTGTATAGTATATTATCTTTTGTTGTAACCTCGGTTGTAGGGTCAAGAACCACAAACCCACACCCGAGTGTTCAATCACCCAATTTCTTTATTATATTGAGTCGGATGATTGAGATCGGGTTATTCCTAGATTGATTTTGAACCACAAATAAAAGATTCTGAAATGCCTGGTTTTCTTCCCTTTTAAAAAACCCTGCTTTTACTCCTTTCCTTTGTTTCCAGTCTCCTAGAGATAGAGACTGCATTCACTGTGGGGTCTCTTTCCTGCTTTTAAATTGCATCGAATATAGCGCCGTACGTCCGCCATTGAAGAACGACAGCTGCAGTTCACCTACGGGAGATTCGATTACTCTCCCATCCAATCAGATTTATGTATTGAATGCTCATTCAATTAAACCTCTACCATTCCTTGCATGTACTCATATTTTTTATCTCTTTATTCCCTTTCTCTATTTCACTCCGTCATTCTTGCTCGCACCACTTTCAGTTTTTACCGCGCTCTTTCATTTGTCATCGCTGACATTGTTCTTTGGCTTGCAGTAAGTCTTGTGTAAGACGGTTCTATACAGAAATATTTTAAAACCAGATATTATTTGGTCCATTAACAATGTTTTAAAACCGTGCTATAGCCATTGCTCTATTTTCTTAATTTTACATTGAATTACGACATGCTATAAACATTGGCCTAATTTTTTATGTTCCGATTGTATTTCGTTTTGTTGTGTTCTGATTTGTGGGGTTATATGGTTGCTTTTTTCGCCCGTCACATTTTATATATTTCCTCACACAATGGCGATCGTGCACCTGTGATTCATGAATAGTTGTTTGTTTTACAGCTAGCATAGAAAATTGTAAGTTAGGGTTTTCTTTGAAGGGTTTAAGAAATAGGGAGGAATGTTCAGGCAAGAGTATGAATGTATGATGGATTAAACTTGTTGCACGTAACTCATCATTCTGTTGTCGATTTAGATTTCATTTCCAGTAGTTAACAAATTCGGGTTAAATCGTATAATATAAATCACGATGGCTTATGAGGCATTTTTTTGCTTTACTCATACGGGTAGAAATGTGAACTCTTAAGATAGATACTAGGTTTTACACTCAGGGTTTAGTTAAACTCCCGTACATCCTACCTGCCTTGCCTCGTTTGGGTGAGGCAAGACCTCTTAGTGAGATTTCAGTGATTTAATCCTGTTTGATTTACTGGGATTCGATTGAGTCTATTAGTTTATAAAAATGCATTTTGTCTCAGTGATTAAATGCTTGTTAAATAACCTGGTGGCCTTATTGTATGTTTGACGAAATTGACTAAATGGTTCAATGCAGGTGAGGTTTTTATGACAGAGCTTTAGAAGGATGTCTTCAGAGTGATCTGATCTGCTCCACAGTCACGGATCTGAAGAACTTTGCCCTCTACTTGGAATTACTTAAACCACTGTGATTTTTCACCGCTTCCCCCTAGCCTTTGAAATAATCACTGTTTCCTGCTGCCTAGAGGTTTCATGGGTATGATTGATCTCTTTGAAATAAAATATCCTTGTCTTTGTTTTACCAGTTTATTTGTGATCGGTTCTGATTTCTGCTAGACATGATATTCCAGGCTTATGAACTCTTTGTTTTGAAGATTGTGCGCCTCCTGATTTTAGGAGGTGATATAGCTACTTATTTTCGGGTGTATATTGTGGCAGATAATATGGTACAGTTTTAGCCTTATAATTCATTTCCCCCCCTTTTTTAAATTGCTGTTTCTTTCTTACTCCCCTCCAATGTCCTGACTGTTTTTGTCTTTTTAGTAAGCTAGACTTGTAAAATGTCAAGCATTTGTGCCAATTATGTTTTGAAAATTGATAGGGAGGGATTGATTCTGATGATGAGAGTGATAAATTTAGCTGGAGTAGTGACGATGAACTGGAAGAGAAGAAACCAACTGTTGAATGTGCTACTTCTTTAGCTACGGCAAAAGAGGGAATTAGCTGCAAAGAAGAGGTGAGTAAAATTGTACTAGATCGGTCGATGTGAGTTACTTATACTAGACTTGGATCAATCTTCTGAGTATTAGAGTAAAGTCTGCTAAAACCTAAAACCTAAACTGCATGGTACATATCTATATATGGGAACTTCATCATTTCTTTCTTTCAGTACAAGTTGGCAAACTTGGCAAACTTGGCAACCTGGCAGCCTGTCACGTACGTATAAATCTCTGTTGAAATTAAACAAGTTTTTAGGTAAGACTATTAGCCTGCCTTATGGTTGAGCGTGACAAGTTTTCAACTCAAAACCTCAAAAGCTCCCCTTGGAACATTGAACCTCACCCTATCCAACTAAACACGAGTTTTCTTAATGTTAACTTGATTCAGTATCAAGTAGCCTGTTTTTAGAAATCAGAAATCTGGCTGAGTGCACACATTTTGAAATCAACAAAAGTAATGTCCTTGTTGAACTTTGTGTAGCGGTTGATAAGAGTAAATTCGTGTCCCGTAAATCAAAGTAAACCTAAGATACTACTAACAAATAGCTGTAAGACTGGTATCGAATCTACGTGGAGGCGTTAATTATCTACAGTAGTTTCTAATATTTAAAGTGCCTTAAGGTAACAATTTCTTGAAGATTGATTTATTTAGGTAGGTGTTGGGATTGTGGGTTTTGCACATCTGATGTAGCCATATTTTCTAGTAGCCATATAAAGTGTTCTTTTTTAGTGACGCTGCATTGTAAAAAACATATAAAATTGATTACTTAATATTTTTGGACGAGGTGAGTGCCATTAGTTTCCATTTTTAGTCTACTAACTTTTATAACTTGTCAACCTTAGCACATATGTTTAAGAGGGCCTAAAGATCAGATTTTTAACAAGTGGTCACTGAATGAGTCATAAAATGTATTTAAGTGGTATATAAAGATTATCAACTCAAATAAGCTAATTAGCTAATTCCAGAGTAATATAATCTATATTCAATGAAATTCATTGTGGTAAACTATGAACTTCTGATTGTATTTTTAGATTTATTTTTAAGAGTACAAAAGTTAAGCATGCAGATTCGAATGGTTCAAAACCATGTCTCCGTGTTTGATTTTTCATTTAAAAATGGTGCATGCAATATTTACGAAATTTGGTATGCCAGTTATAGGCGAAGTACAAAAAATATATATGATGAGTAGGTTGAATCCCCCGCTCCATGCATTCTCGCACCATACATGGACCATGTAAGCCACCCCTTCGTGGGTTGCAGTGGTCAAGTGGTCATCGCTCCAGGGTAGGGTATAGTCTAGAACCTGGGACCTCTCAACTCTTGCATTTCTACAAGTTTCAAGGTTTAACCCAACTACCACTGGACTAACACCACTTGGCTAGTACAACATATGTTATTTTCACTATTTTCACTAACAATGTACAAGTTTAACTTGGAATTTCAGATTCGACCCATGCAACCTACGATTTTGGTACTTTGATTATTGTTACTTGTTTTAGTCTTTGCAAGCATGAGTAAAACGTGTTTGAGTAATGTTTTATGGTTTAAGAACATGTGAATAAGTGTCTTAGATTATGAGAAATCAAAATATAATGGGTTTGTATAAGGTTACTAAGTGGAGACTTGATGCTAGGCAAGATCCTCCTCCTCCTAATTGCAAGTATTTGTGCATCTATTGAAGATAGCTCACAGGCAAACTTAATATCGGAATTTTGTTAGCTAACCTTGGGTTGATTTTTTGGTTTCCTAAGGCAAGCTCCTCATCTGGACCGTCATCGGCATTGTTTCGCTATTTTGTGGCATCTGGCTTCTCCGAAGACATGGTTTCAAAAGCTATTAAAGAAAGTGGTTAGTATTGCATGATAACTTGACCCACTTTTTTTAGATGAAGTCATTGAGCCAATCTAGTTGTTGAGGATATCATAAAAGCGTTTTTTGACTTACTAATGAACTTTTCCAGCAGGAGATGGGGATATGGATTCAATCCTAAATGCTCTTCTTACTTATAAGGTTAGTTGAGACTATTGTATACTCTTATTCTTTGTTGTTTTGTTGCACTATTAGAAAAATCTTATCATGACCCTTTTGGTGAGATTATATTTTATCGTGTGATATTTATAATGATTCGGCCTACAACCACCACCATCAATTCATCACCATCTCCCCAGACCACCACGCCTTCACCAACCACGTCAGTCAACAGTCACAACTGCCACTGCCAGACCACCGATCCCACCACTACACCACCGCCGAATATCACCATCTTCTGTCCCACTCTCAATGCCATCAACCACTACCGCCGGACTCTGCCCTTATCACCAGCACCAACACGCACAGTCGACTAGTGCAATCGCTACAAAACCACCATCATCTAGTCATCACACCCCTACGATTGTCCCCAAAACCCTAGATCTTAGGTGGCAAATCGAATGGAGGGATGATCTAAGGGTGTTTGATTTTCTCATGAGTGGCTTTAAGGCGATGATAGGGCGGTTGAGAGGTTGGGGAATGTCGACGGACGACATTGCTGGAGAATCATAATACCTTAAGATAATCATGGATATAATGATGTTCTATAATGAACATTTCAAAAATTATGAAATGATGTTCTTGTTTTAATCAGTTATTTTAGTAAAGTTTCATAATTTTTGAAATGTTCATTATAGAAACATTTTATTATGGAATTTTTTAGTGGGTATGTAGTCAGAAGTGCCATGTCATCCTAGCTAAAATTTTAGATTGCCACGTAACATGCTTTCTTACTAAAAATATAGGGAGTGTATAATGACAATGACATTGATTTAGTAAATAAAAAAACTAGTGTATTATGGTGATCACCGTATGGCTGTCTCTTTAAATATCTGATAGTTTGAAGCATGCACTTATTATTTAATGAGATAGCCATACAGTGATCTCTTTAAAAACCTTTCCTATGTTCTCAGTTTTGATTTTTTTTATTATCATAGCATCTTGAAAGCTCTCCGTCAGACGAGCTATTTATTGAAAACCACTCTGCCGCACAACGAAATGGGGATTTTACTCTGAGAGAGGATGATTTGCTTACTCAAAACCTGAATGCTGACTCTGATCAGAACTTTGATGTGGATTCCGATGATTGGTCCTCAGATTATAATGAAAACATCCTCGAGGACTTTTCAGATTCTGATAGCTGTCCTGGAATTGAGGTAAATTGTTATTTTTGTTGTTGTAGCTGTAATTGCGGTAGCATCATCCTGTCACATGTCTTATATAAGACTTTTTTATGAGCGAGACCAATCTAATGCCGTACCTATTTCTTATTTAATTAGAGGTTAATGGCTTGGTTGCGCTTCTTTGGCTCGTTGCATATACAATGTATTTACTTTTTCAAAAATGATCCCTCAACTCTTCTATCACTGTTCATCATTTGAAAACAATGATTTGCTAGGTGTACTGTTTCCCAATTTGTTTGCCTGTTAAACCTAGAAGCCTTCTGTTTCTTAAATTTTTTAGCAGTCTGTTCGTTTTCATTATAGCTAATGATATTTCTTAATCAGTGTATGGATAATGATGAGATTGATCACTAGCTTCTCTAACTTCTACCCGTTTGTTGAAGGTACAGTCTCTCCGTTTGTCGGAAGAACAGCGGAAAATGAAATATTTAAAAGACATGGGCTACCCTGTTGAAGAAATTTCAATAGCAATAACAAGATGCGGTAAGTGCACTCACACTTCCTAGACACAATGGATTTTTCAAAATAGTCCTTTAAAATAATTAGTCCCTGTGGGTTTAAGAAAATGTATTTAGCGAAAAGGGTTCATGAATAAACACGCCAAATCGGGTGGCATGTCTATAAGGAATGGCGTGTTTGATTTAAGAGAGGAAATTGTATTTTGTAAGTATTGAATGAGACTAGAGAACAGCAAATGCAAATGGCTTAGTTGGTCATTGGCTCACGACATTGTCATGGGTCATCAAAGGTCAAGTGCTCGGTCCGCACAATCACATTGTTTTTCTAAATTTCTCCCAAAAATAGCATTGTAGCGTATTTATCCTTATATAAAACACTAATGAAGGGTTGGCCAAAGTTTCGAACCCATGTCTCTTTTCTAGTATACAACTACACAATATAACTTGCCACCATAGCACTGAACAACTTGTGTTTCTTAAATCTGCAATTAAATGGGTGTAATAAACATTATCAAGAAAGCTATATGTTCTGCAGTAAATATAATTGTCAATATTTTAAACTTATTTGTAGTTTCCTAACTACTACTGAGCGTTACATTTTACATTATCCTTTTCCCCCTCTAACCCAATCAGTAGTAGGCACAAAGATATTTTAGTGACACAGAGTAACCTTTTTAGTAGCTGTGGATGAGTTGTCTGCTGACTTAGTGATCTGCCTGAGTGAGGCATTATATGTTTTTGAATTTTGTTCGTTATGTTATGATTTCTTTTTGTTCAGGTCCCGAGTCATCAATCGAGGAGTTATCTGACTTCATTGGTGCCGCTCAGTTGGCAAGGGCTCTAGACGCATCATATGTGGATCCTCCTGTAAAACCTAGTTTATACGGTAAACATAAGAAGAGGAAAATGCTTGAGTTTGACCTGTCGAAAAAAAAACAGAAGGCATGTTTTGAGGAGGAACCAATCCGTCTGCCTAAACCCATGATAGGATTTGGAGTCCCAACCGAACTCTGTCCAGATTTTCAGAGAACACTTCCCGAGGCAGCCTTGGGCCCTCCATATTTCTACTATGAAAATGTGGCCCTCGCTCCCAAAGGTGTTTGGGACACAATCTCTAGGTTCCTGTACGATGTCGAGCCGGAATTTGTCGATTCAAAGTATTTTTGTGCGGCTGCACGAAAAAGAGGATACATCCATAACCTTCCAATTGACAATCGGTATCCTCTCCTACCAATGCCCCCTAGGACCATCAATGAGGCCTTACCCTTGACAAAGAGATGGTGGCCTCGTTGGGATGCAAGAACAAAACTTAACTGCTTGCAGACATGCATTGGTAGTGCAAAGCTAACAGAGAGGATTAGAAAGGCTATAGAACAGTACGATGGCGATCCACCTCCAAGTGTCCAAAAATTTGTCATCGAGCAATGCCGAAAATGGAATCTAGTGTGGGTAGGCAGAAATAAGGTGGCTCCTCTTGAACCAGATGAAGTGGAGATGCTCTTGGGGTTCCCGAGAAACCACACCCGAGGAGGTGGAGTAAGTAGAACTGAAAGGTACAAGTCATTGGGCAATTCCTTTCAGGTATGACTTATTTTTTTGCTATACTCCTTTGTTTCAATGCCGAATCGCTAAAATACTGTAACTTTAGTTCCTCACCCGTAGTCAAAGGCTACCGTCTATGGCAAGGTAAAAGGAGGCCTGTGCTAGCAGTGCAGAAAGGCTAGCCTTTGCAGTCGACTGTAAAGGAAAATCGCATCATGAATTCCTTTAAAGTATCACTCACATTAAAAACAAAAATCTGAAAAACTATGTTTATTTTGTTTCTTCTTTTTTGCCCCTTGTTTCAAGTTTTGTTAAAACTACCAAGTTATAAATTCCTGCCACTTCTGTCAAGTTTCTGGCATTGACCAAGGGGTGACACATGACTTTCTTTTGTTACATCTATAATTTGATTATTAAGTATATATCTCCCACCGTATTTATTTAGTTTGAGTTTTTTAATTTCTTTTTGCAATGGATTGGTGGAACTTGGAAGCATTAACAGAGTAGTGCCAAAGAGGGTTGAAAATAGTTACAGTTATATGAAAGAGTCACCTCCCATCCCTTAGTCAATGACACAAATGTGACTAAAGTGACTGAACTGCATAGTTCGGTAGTTTTTAATTAAACACAAAATCTATAGGTAGCAGAAAACGTAAGGTCTAGATAATCTTTCAAAAAATGAGGTAATGTAAGGTAGTTTTTTTACCCGAAAAACCTGAAAAGAAGTGTAGTCAATTTTTGTGAGTCATCTTCTGCTAGTCTTAGACTCCAGTAGGACTGAAATACAGGTTTAGATATCCCATATTAAAAATTATATCGAAATTTTATCAACCAACTGACAGGTATTTCAATTTTCATAATACAAGAAGCTCAGAGTAATTAAACATTTTCATTTTACTTCATCGCATTGCAAATCATTGACTTGAAAAGGAGCTGTGCCTATTGCTGCATTTAATTTTGGATGAGTTTCATAATACAAGAAGTGCAAAGAGTATAATGAGATATTTTACTGCAGCTTGATACAGTGGCATACCACCTTTCGGTGCTAAAAGAATTGTTCCCAGATGGCATGAATGTTCTCTCTCTTTTTTCTGGGATTGGAGGTGCTGAGGTGGCTCTTCACCGTTTGGGTATACGCCTGAAGTTAGTCGTTTCAGTGGAAAAATCGGAAGTGAACCGAGATATAGTTAGAGTCTGGTGGGAACAAACAAATCAAAAGGGAATTCTGATAGATATCGATGACGTTCAAAAGTTGACAGGTGATAGGATTGAGCAACTTATTGGGACATATGGTGGGTTTGATCTGCTTATTGGCGGCAGCCCATGTAACAATCTTGCTGGTAGTAATAGGGTAAGCAGGGACGGACTCGAGGGTAAGGAGTCGTCACTTTTCTTCGACTATTGTCGCATCCTAGACTTAGTAAAGTGTATTATGAGTAGGAATCTTTGATTAATGTCTAACTGTAGCTTGAACTTTTAGTCCTATCTCAGGCTCTTTGGATTGATTTTGCTGCGTTTCAACTGTATTTTTCAAGTAGGCATAATGTGATAGAACAGCTCGTTAATTGTCATTTCTGTCTATCTGAACATTTGTTGGAAATCAATAAATTTATGCTTCTACTGTTACGTTTTGTAACAGATTGTGTTTTGGCGCCAAAAGTTGTTAGGAAGTAGCTGACAGTTAGTTAGTTATGAGTTGGAATTAGTTAGAAATTAGCTAATATAAATAGCTAATTTCCTGTTATTGTAATTCCTTTACACAATTGTAGTACAATCTCAATCTTCCTCAATTCTCTCTAATTCATTAATTGTATAGAAAATTCTGAGATATCCTTTGCTAATAGGACTATTTCTTGCATTTTATAACATTGGTATCGGCCTCTTGATTCTTCAAATTCTTTCTAAAAACTGGCAACTGTAACTCGTAAAAAGGCAATGGAAGGTAGAATTGCAACTTTGGAGCAGCAGTCGTCTGTTTTGGGGGAAATTATGAAGATGCTTAAGGAATAGGAGAAAAACAAGGGTCAGAATGATCAAAATAATCATGATGTTGATGGTACTTAGAAATTCACTCAAATTTACACCTAAAATTGAATTTCCCTCTTTTGATGGTACAAACCCTAGAATTTGATTGAAGAAATGCCTAAAATACTTTACTTTGTGCAAAATCCCTGATAATCAAAGAGTTGATTTACCTAAAATGTACATGATAGGAAGATCTGAAATGTGGTTCAACAAGTTATCTTATTGTTCGACCACATGTACAATGGATGATTTTATTGTGGATTTTTGTGCTAGATTTAAGGATGGAATTGCAGGAAATGTTGTTGAGGAATTTAACAAATTACATCAAATTACTTCAATTGATGATTATTTGGGTTCTTTTGAAAATCTGAGAGGGTTAATGTTGCAGCGTAATCCCTTATTACCAGATCAATACTTTCTTAACAGTTTCATTGGTGTTGGGTAGTCCTACTAACCCTAACCAAAATTAGTCATTACTAATTTGATCTACCAAATTAACATATTAATTTGATACAAGAACCTTATGCATGCAAGATTAGAAATGCGGAATAAAAGTTTGAGTGTCCTTACAATCCGATGAAACCGGAACAAGGATGATCCTCCACCGAGCAACCAAAGTAGCTTGCCTCCTTTACGATGCACCAAGACAACCCCTTAATGCCGAGAGCTTACACGAGCTAGGTGATGGAACTCGGTTTCCTTAAAATAAATTGTATTCTAATCTTATTAGAATACTAAATACAACACTATAACAATTATAGTATTTTATATAATCTTATTATGTAAAAATATTAGGGAGAATTTTATATTCTCTTACTAGAAAATATGAGGTTGAGTAAAAATTATTCAAGTATTATCCTTAGAATGAACAACAATATTTACTTATGTAAACATTTTACATAAGGAAGTGTGTTGGGGAAGGGGTGGCCAGGTAGGGTACTTGGGAAATGGTGGTTCTTTAGATTACCCATGACCTAGCCATGCAACCTTAACAATTAGCTATTAAGGCTAGGTCATGATTGTGTTTTATAACATCATTACACACACAATTTAAACCCCTTAATCACCAACCCCAAAACCGGCACCCTTAAACTAAAATGGACATCCATTTTATAAAAATGTCATTTGTACAATTTTATGTTACATGTGACATACCATGACACAAAATACAATTGTATTAATTTAAAATACATATTTATCAAATAAATATTATTTATAAATTAATTAAATCATTTTTAACAAACCGACTTAGTAATTCGAATTACGGTTTTATAAAATGGTCATTACAATAATCGTCAATACGATATATACAACATTTGTAATACTCACGAACACTTTTCATTCTAATTTCGACGTTTCATAAACATCGATTAATATTTGATAATTGACACGTTTCAATTTCAAATACAAAACCTACATTAAGATTTAACCTCTGATATTCTCGATATATTAATTTTAAGGAATTTGATCAACTCGTATCGATATACAGTTGATCAGTTTATCAATTAAGGGAATTGTCTTATAGGTATGAGCTAAAGGGATCAACTGACCACCACCGTCATACTACAGTAATGTCAAACTCTGGCTAGCCAATCATTACCGATTAATGTTGGTCAGTTGACTATATAATTTCGAATCATCCCTTGCGTATTCTCGTCATGAGATTTAATTATGTGATCGCACTATTGTTGAGGACACAATTCCCAACAATCTCCCAACAATCTCCCACTTGTCCTTGACAAGTGTGCGTCACCAATTCTCTTGTCCTATTACTATCTCTCACTCAATGCAAGGTGTCTTTCAGGTCGTACTTGCATTTGATCATATGATGAGTGGTTTTCTCGATCTGGAGATTAACTGCTTTGACCAGAATCATCTACCATAGATACCTTCCGAGCGTGGCCATGCATTTCCAGTTAACTTCTCCTCGAGTGGCCCTGAGATTTGAACAACCCTGACAAAGGGGTGGACAATTCCTATCGCACTACTCCCTTTGAATAGCCATAACCTAACATAACCCAAAACAAACTCATTTGACTCCAGTTACGAAAAGTCGTAGAGAATGAATCAAAGCTATACCAAAACGATGCCATCTTGGGCGAGTAGTCTTTAGTCTAAGAATTGACTCATAAGAATACTATAGTAGCTCTTGCCACGACCGGGCTATTATAAAATTTCCAGAACTCTATAAGCGGTCACTTGCCCGGCAGAGTGTCTCTTGCAGTCTGCCTATGTGATCGACTAGTCATCCCACATGACTCTATGGCATTTGAAATTGCCATCAATCGCCTCACACTCTAGTTGCTTCGAGATGTTACCTCATACAAGCGACTAGGGGCCATACTAAGTTAATCCAGTTCACTTTTATGGGGTTCAAAATTGTCTCTTACAACCCATTTGGATTTGACAAAGTATTTATAACTAGTGAGTTAATGATAACTCAAACGATTTGTCATGTATGAACAGTCAATACGAAATTACTGCTCCACACTTTACAATCTTTGATGCACACTCATCAATTTGTATTAGTGGTTTAAAATGTGAATACACCATTTATTCACGTCTTCCAAAACCTACAAATTTCGGTTTCCTTCCGACTCATATTATCTTGTATAATATGATCTTATTTGAGTACATGTCTAGAACTCATACTAGACTTTGAGTTTTTTTCCTGAAAGAAGCTCCCACTGTTATCTTGTAACTCGTGACGAGTTGGTGTGATAGAGGGATCAATTTGTTGCCCTTATGTACCAAGTCACATTTGTACTTAAATTTATTTTGTAGTTATCCAGATTCGATTTTTTAGTTCTCCTTGAGAACTCATATCGATTTCATAAAACTTTTAACTCAACACGCTTTAAACATCTTGGCTTACATGAATATACTTGCTTAAGTAATTTAGTTCATGTTATCAACAACTTTTAGATTCTATGAATCACCACGTTTATATCTAGGTGATTTCATATTCATCGGTATGAATAATCTACTTTGTTGATCTTCAATAGGCGACGTTTCATTATCAATATAATAAACTCTCCCATGATGCTCCATTATCCTATGATGTTTCAACATTTTACTCATCTAGAATTGAAAACCTTTCATTCTTTACATTTAAAGAATTACCATTCTCTTTTAATGGTAGATTCAAATCTCTAATGACTATTGCTAGCTCCCACCTAATCTTGCATCACTATCTCTATAGTTATTAGCTCTAACTCAATCAACATCTTTTCTTTTGAACTTTTCTTTTCTCGTCCTCGTGAAGTTTCCTTCAACGGAAACATGACATGATTTCTCCTCTATTATCTCATAGAATTATAAATATTAACGTCAAGGAAACATTTTCCTTTCGCCTACTCGCGTAGTTTCTTTTGTGCTCTCTAAGAACATTGACTTTAAGAACATTTTCTTTTGTGTCCTCACGTAGTTTCTTCTATCCTCGCAATTAGGGTTCTTCTCAAGGACCACATATAGGATTCTTCTCTAAGATCCCATATTTGGTTTGTGGGTATAAAATTTTCTCCCACTCTATTCTTTAAAATAACCTTTATTTATACAAGGATAGTTTTTCCGCCCACAAACTATGTATTGGATAGTTAAGTATTATAAAAGATGGGAACTCAGAGTCATATCCGAGTGTCGTCAAAAGATGTTTATATTCGAGTGATGTCATTTTAGGTGAAATTCTCTTTAAACAAATCAAACGACTTTAATTTTCAATATTTGATCCTATCATGCCGAGTGTACAAAGAAAAATTCAAGGTACTTTCTTTATGATCTATTAAGATCATTTCAACTCATGTTATGAAGAACACAATGCATTTTAAGAACAACAATTTGATTAAGAACAAAAGGGGTGACTTGGGGTGAAAGCCAAGTCACCAATATTCAAGATTACAACCAGTGTTTGAAAACTAAGTCCTTGTCATACAAGGAAGGATAACGTTATTAAATTTAAAATGCATAAATGAAAGAAAACATCAATGAAAATTAGAGCCAAGCTCTTCATGTCTTCAATCTATGGATGCTACCATAGCAATCCATATAAGGAACTTCAAGCTTCATTTTCCTTGCCTTTGTCCTTGGAGAGAGCCCCTTTAAAAACAATTAGAAATGGGTGAGAGTCTGTTAGAACACAATATGTTGATGATGACAAGTTACCTTGATTAATCTAATGTTTGTTTGATTAGTACAAGAGATTAGCAAAGTGACATAAAGCTCATTGAAGATCACAAGATCTTATGTCAAGATGCAAGCAAAGACAAGAGAAGGCCAAGTCTAGGAATATGTTGTAAGCAAGGTTGTTTAACATTCATTCGTATTTGTTAGAGGTGCAAAATCCTTGCAACAGTCCAACAGACTGTTGCAACTGGGGTTTCTAGTACGGTCATGGAGATTATATTTCGAAAAATATTTCTATCAAAAGATGTTGGTGTTTTGGTTCATTTACATATTTCAAATGTTTTACAAACTGAAAGAAATTAATTTGAAATTCAAAAGCTCACATTGCACATGAGGTCTAAAGGCTAGAAAAAGAAGAAAGTTTACTTTTTCCTTTTTTGGCCATAAGACCCTACAAAAGGAAGGTTCTCTCTTACACTCCTTACCTTAAGTGGCTTGCCTTGAGCCTTGCAACCATGTGCATTTTTCAGATTGTAAAAGACCCTCCACCATTTGAACCCTTGGGTAATAGAGTTAAGCAAACAAAATACACATTTGAGAACACCTCTCACTCGCCCAAGACCCTCAATAAATACCAACACTTTAGCTCATTAATTGCTAAGACTTTCTAAGCATTAAATTGGTAAACTTTGCAAAATACCTTTTAAGCATTTACTCTTCAAGTTTATTTTTGCAAAAGTTTCTGTTTTGAAAAGAAGTCTTCATTTGTTTTCGAAAAGCTATGATCTCCTTGTACTAGTTCGCACTTCTAATGAGTATAAATGTTTGTTCGATGAACCTTGTGTTTAGATCTTAAAAGTAGTCTCCATGTTCTTTAAGAGAACCCTTGAGACATTGATCGTGTAAACCAAAGGTAGAACAACAAACTCTTAGAGCGGAGTAGCTTTAAGTTTGAATCAAGTCTTCGAGCGGAGTAGCTCTTAGCAAATGCAACCGGAGTAGGTTGGGGAGTTGTTTTGTTGTAATAGTTTTAGTTAAGCGGAGTAGCTTCTAAACTTTCAATAAAATAACGGTTGGACGTAGGCTCCGGAGTAGGAGCTGAACCAATTTTTTATGTCGTTTGTTTATTGCTCTTTCTCGTACTTGTTACTCGTTTCTTGTGATACTCGAAATAGATCAGCTCTGTGCAACAGTTCCTCATACTGTTGCTTAGTCCCTGATCTTGTTGCCTTAAAACGTGAAACACTTAAGCTATTTCAGAATTTTTAAAAGGTCACCTAATTCACCCCCTCCCCCTCTTAGGTGCTAAACTCGTTTTTGATTCTTCAATTGGTATCAGAGCCTTGTGCTCTTGATTAGGCTTAACCACCAAAGAGAAAGATCCGTAATCATGGACGAGTCTAAACACACTAAGTACCCAATTTTTAAAGGTGAAAACTATGCGTGGTGGAAACACCGCATGGAACACTACGTTAAAGGGGTAGATTATGAATGTTGGATGATAATAAAAAAGGGCCCACTTAAGATTGAGGTAACCGATAAGGATGGAAAAACGACACCAAAAGATGAGGAAAAATATAATGAAAACGATTATAAAAAGATCGAGAAAAACTCTAGAGCCATGTCCATTCTTCAATATGGCATTGGCGACCAAGAGATTAATCGTATATCAGGTTGCACTTCGGCCAAAGACATTTGGGACACCCTAAGCTTAGCTCATGAGGGTACGTCTCAAGTCAAAAAGTACTGTGTTGACCTTCTCATGCAACAATATGAGATGTTTAACATGGGAAAGGACGAGTCAATCAATAGTCTTTCATCTCGTTTCTCTTGCATTGTTAATGAACTTAAGAGCCTAGGTCGGGAGTTTGATTCCGAGGATTTAGTCCGAAAGATCCTTCGAAGCTTAACTGAAAAGTGGCAACCGAAGGTGACGGCTATTGAGGAAGCCAAGGACCTTGCCACTCTTTCCCTTAATGAACTAATGGGGTCTCTTATGGCCCATGAGCTTTCACTCATTAAACGCTCTCATGAGAGTTCAAAGGGGAAGGGACTCGCTCTAAATGCTCTCTCAAGTGATGAGGAGG
This sequence comes from Silene conica, assembly GCA_029255685.2. NCBI lineage: Eukaryota > Viridiplantae > Streptophyta > Magnoliopsida > Caryophyllales > Caryophyllaceae > Silene > Silene conica. Next base: position 42,589,913 of record CM055315.2, read on the forward strand.
ATGAGGATGTTGAGTTCGCTATGTTCACTAAGAACATGGCCGGCATAATTAATGGTCGTGGGTCTCAAAAGTTCACTAACAATGCTAGCAAAAGGCGTTTTCCAAAGAGGAGATCTAATTCCACTTTTGGTTGCTTCAAATGTGGTGACAAGGGTCACCAAATAAAGGAATGCCCAAAGTGGGACAATATTAAGTTCAAGGAAAAGCGTGATTTTGCTAAAAGAGATTACAAAAACAAAGTTATGACTGCCATTTGGGGTTTATCCGATTCTGATGAGGACGAGTACCTTGAGGAAGAATTGGATGCAAAGTTAAGTATCTCTTCAAAATCAAAAACCGAAACCTCAAAAACATCAAAGAAAGAAGCTGCCATTTGCCTCATGGCTCACTCGGTTGATTCAAGTTCCGACTCCGAAAGCGAGGTAAAATGTCTAAAGAAAAAGGCCCGCGCCTTTTCTAAAGACAAAATCTGTCTTCTTTTAGATGATTTTATTGACAAATGTCGTGTCCAAGGAAATAAACTCATTGCTATGCAAGATGAAATTGAAAGTATTGCCGAGGAAAATGTCAATCTTAAGGAGAGTCTAACAGAGGTAGATCAAACATGTACAATAACCAAACTAGAAAAGGAAATCAAAATGCTTCGAAAACAAAATCAGTGTCTTGTGAATAAAGCTGAAAAAACTCATGCAACAGACTCATGCAATGTTGAATCTGAACTAGTTAAAGAGGTCGAGTCTCTAAAAGGAAAAGTTTCATCTCTCACAAAGGAACGTGACTCCCTCTTGGTTGAACTTACTTCATGCAAACTTGATAACAAACAACTAGAGGAAGTTGCGATCTTATTTAGTGATGAAACTAGTCATGTCAAAGGAAAAGTTGATAAACTTGAAAAAACGAATCTAGATCAACTTAAGGAAATAGAGACCTTGACCAAAGAATTGCTTGATGCAAAGCAGTTCTATCTCAAATGGGAAGGAAGTCAGAATGTCTTAGAATTCTTGTTAAAGCAATCCAAAGAAAATGAAAAGGCTTTAAAAAACTCTGGACTTGGTTTCAGATGCAACAGTAGTACACACTGTTGCAACCGAAACCAAGACCCAAGTCAAAGAGATTTCAGACGACGTAAGTATGCTGGACTACCTGAATACATCATATGCTATTACTGTGGAATGACCGGTCATGAGTTCAATGGTTGTCCTAAAAGAGAACTTGACCTAAAAAGAAACACCAAGGTCGCACAAGAAATATGGGTCAAGAAGGACTCGGTGTCTAGTGTTAAGAAGGGACCCAAACTTGTTTGGGTTCCTAAACTAACTGTTTGATATTGCGTAGGCATTAGTGGGGGGCAGCAGCAATTGGTATTTAGACAGCGGATGCTCTCGTCACATGACGGGGGAAGAAGACCAATTCCTCTCACTAGAGGCCTACAATGGAGGCATGGTGACTTTTGGCGATAACAAACAAGGTGAAATTGTTGGTATCGGAAAAGTTGGTAAGTCAAAATCACTATGTGTGGACAAAGTGCTGCTTGTCAAAGGATTAAAACACAATCTACTTAGCATATCACAATTGTGTGATCGAGGTAATATTGTTGAATTTCATGCTCATGTGTGTAAAATCCTAGATGGAAAGACAAAGGAGTTGGTACTAGAAGGTAAACGAGTCAAGGATGTGTATATGATTGATTTATGTTCTTTATCCGGTCAGAAACTTTCGTGCTTAAGCGTCCATAAAAATGACCCATGGCTTTGGCACAAACGTTTGGGCCATGTAAATGCTAGAACATTAAACAACCTTAGGAGACTTGACTTAGTGGAAGGTTTACCAATCATAAATTTTAAATTCAACTCCTTGTGTGATGATTGTGTTAAAGGAAAACAAGTTAAGAGCTCATTCAAGTCAAAGAAGTGTATTAGTACATCTCGTGTCTTAGAACTTGTTCACATTGACCTTTGCGGACCCATGCGTATCTCAAGCAAAGGTGGTAGTAATTACATTTGTGTTATTGTTGATGATTGTTCTAGATATGTGTGGTTATTGTTTCTTGGAACTAAGGACAAGGCTTTTGGCGAGTTTTTAATTTGGCTCAAGATGGTCGAAAACAAATTTTCTCTAAAACTTGGTGCTTTAAGATCCGACCATGGAACCGAATTTGAAAACCTTGCCTTTGAAGCCTATTGTAATGAGAATGGTGTTAGCCATAACTTTTCGGCCACACGAACTCCGCAACAAAATGGAGTGGTGGAACGAATGAATCGAACTTTGGAAAACATGGCTAGGACTATGATCATTAGTTCTCAAGTACCAAGAAACTTTTGGGCCGAAGCCGTAAACACCTCGTGTTATGTCTATAATCGAGTCATGATTAGAAAAATCACCAACAAAACACCGTATGAAATTCTACGTGGAAGAAAACCCAATATCTCATATTTAAAATGCTTTGGATGTAAATGCTTTGTTCATAACAACGGGAAGGACAATTTAGGCAAATTTGATGCCCGTAGTGATGAAGCAATTTTTGTGGGATATTCAAACCATAGTAAGGCTTACAAAGTCTTTAACAAAAGGACTATGAAAATGGAAGAGAGCATTCATGTTGTATTTGATGAATCTAGTCTTTTTGTGTCTCAGGAACAAGAAAGAAATGAAGAGGATGATGATGAGTTCGAGCTTGGAATGATGCGTTATGACATGGACCAAGTGTTGGAAGCCGAAGATCTGGAGCAACAGTGAGAAACACCTTTGCATGGGGAAGCAGGCCATAACTCAGGGGGAACCGACGAAGCTTCATCTTCAAATGAAGCCTGCACGTCAGGAGTGGAAAAAGAAAACCAAGGCACAACCATTGATCCACCAAATTCGAATGATCAAACCCCCACACAAAATCAACCCCATGCAACAGACTCTGAAACTGTTGCATCTGAACAGAATGAACAAATTATCGCTCTCAACACCACCAACACCACCATACCAAAAAGATGGAAACACCAAAGCTCTCACCCTCTCGAAAACCTAACCAGTGACCTTGACTCAGGGGTAAAAACCAGATCCTCCCTCAGAAACTTCTGTGCCTTCAATGCTTACCTCTCACAAATTGAACCCGACCACATCTCAAAAGCTCTTGAGGATCCTTGTTGGATCATGGCCATGCAAGAAGAGTTGGATCAATTCAAAAGAAGTGAGGTATGGCATCTGGTTCCTAGACCTTCAAATTGTACAGTCATTGGCACTAGGTGGGTGTTTCGAAACAAACTTGATGATAATGGAGAAATCGTACGGAATAAAGCAAGGCTAGTGGTGCAAGGGTATAATCAACAAGAGGGGATTGATTATGATGAAACCTTTGCACCGGTAGCTAGGCTTGAAGCCATACGAATACTCATTGCCTTTGCAGCTCATCATGGTGTAAAACTTTTTCAAATGGATATAAAATCGGCATTCCTAAATGGCTATCTTAATGAAGAAGTTTTTGTGGAACAACCACCGGGCTTTGTGGATAATGAATCACCAAACCATGTCTTTAAACTTGATAAAGCACTATATGGTTTAAAACAGGCTCCTAGAGCATGGTATGATAGGCTTTCAAAATTTCTTTTAGAAAATGGCTTCATACGTGGTTCGGTTGATAAAACATTATTCATCAAGTCACAGTCAGATGTAATGTTGCTTGTTCAAATATATGTCGATAACATATTCTTTGGTGCAACTAGTGAAACTCTTTATGAATACTTTGCACATCTAATGAAATCTGAGTTTGAAATGAGTATGATGGGAGAACTAGGGTTCTTTCTTGGCCTCCAAATCAAGCAAAAAGAGCAGGGCACAATGATCCATCAACAAAAGTATGTGAAGGAGATGCTAAGTAAGTTCGGGTTGACCAATGCGAAACCCGTTGCTACACCTATGGTTTCTAACCTCAAACTTGACCTTGATCCAAATGGTAAGAGTGTTAGTGAAAATGTGTATCGAGGTATGATTGGTTCTTTACTCTACTTGACCGCAAGTCGACCCGATATTCAATATAGTGTGTGTGTGTGTGCTAGGTTTCAAGCAAATCCTAAGGAATCTCACTTCAAAGCCGTAAAAAGGATATTCAAATACTTGATTGGAACTCAACATTTATATCTTTGGTATCCTTCTTACTATGAGCTTGATCTTGTAGGATTTTCCGATGCCGACTATGCGGGATGCATGTTGGATAGAAAGAGCACGTCCGGAATTGCCACATTCATGGGGCCATGCTTGCTCACGTGGGCTTCAAAGAAGCAAAACACCGTGTCTCTATCAACGGCGGAAAGTGAATATATAAGTGCCGCCCTATGTTGCACACAACTACTATGGGTACGTCAACAATTGCACGATTTTGGTATTACATTCGAATCCTCTCCTATTTTTTGTGATAATACTAGTGCAATTAACATCTCGAAAAATCCAATACAACATTCCCGGACCAAACATATTGAAATAAGGCATCACTTTTTACGTGATCAAGTGGAAAAAGGGACAATTAATCTTAACTTTTGTAAGACCGAAAATCAAATTGCGGATATTTTTACAAAACCGTTAGAAAGAGAACAATTCGTAAAACTTCGGTTGGAAATTGGTTTGTTAAGTGATGCATGACATTAAAAGATTACGTTCCCCAATGATTGATTGGAATGGGTGACGGTAGTGTTTATGTTTACGTTTCTTTTACATATATGCAAATTAAAGAAAATGGGTTATGTAAGAAATTATTTAAACATGCATGCAAGTTGTAGCTTTATTGAGCCACTAAAAATCCCTCATCCATCACCTCACGTCACTCCTACTCCCTCTCACTCAACGCCACTTTAATTACCCCCTCTCACCTTTCTTACTTTTTCATTAACCATTTGCCATTATCCATTGTACAATAACTTCAAAACTCTTCACATTTCCAACTCACTCAAAATTCAAAATCCCTCTCAATAACCGTCCCTCCCTCTCTCACTATAACTTCCCTCAAAATGCCTCCCAAGAGCATAAACCGAGAACTAAAACGCCTTGCCAACACCTATAATCCATCCTACGTTGCTAAACTAAAAATGACAACCTCACCATCTAAACCACCATCTGCCTCACCTAAAGCTCCGGCCAAGCCAAAAATTTCCCGTGCCAAAACCGTTGCTAGGCCCAATCTTGGAAAGCCTAGAGGACGAGGACGTGGACTTAAGCGACAACCGGCCTTGTCCATGGCTCTAGATGCTAGTGTCGACTATTCTGACTCTGAAGAAAGGGTTGATTTGAATGTTGAACCCGAAAAGGAGATGTCCGAAGAAGAGGAGGGAAATGTTGGTGAGGGTGAAGCAAGTTCACCGAAAAATGTCCCTGAAAAGGAAAATGGAGTAGAGGAAGTTGTTGCTAAAGAAGCAAGCAAAACGAAAAAGGGAAAAGGAAAAGTGAATCAAAAGAACAAAGTGTAACACCCCCATTTATTTAAGGGCCTGGGCTAGGTCTCCTCAGATAAATACAGGTGTTACCATCTCGGTTTCCCGAGGCAGTAGATACAAAGGAAGATAAACAGTACTTTAAATTAAATTAAAACTCAACATGTTCTTACATAACCAAAAGATAACACTGTTCTGATCAAAAGAAATTACAACTCATAGACTATTCTCAAATGATCTATGCTCTAAACTGGTCCAGGTCCAAGCTTCTCACTTCCCTAAGCTCCCATAGTCTTTAACCTGTCAATCTGCTCCCCAATAATTGGTTCATCACAGGTGATCACGAATACACAGGGTCAACCACGAGGTTGAGTAGAGAAAACCATAATAGAAAACATTACTATAAATAGAAAGCTGAATATCTCCACTCCGAATCACAGACCCTTTTCCTCCGCACCAAACACAGACCCTTTATCTCCGCGCCACACAGACCCTTTTATCTCCGCACCAAACACAGACCCTTTATCTCCACACCACACAGACCCTTTTTATCTCCTCATCTCATATCGTATCACAGAATATATATAAATAAATATCATAATATACCAACCAAACATTAATATAAAACATTCATGGAACTCATCAATAACAACTGAGTAATCATTATGATATTCATCGTATTTCCCCTACCTGAAATAGCAGTAAATGCAGATACGTCCAAGCGCGTTAAAAGTGTTCCACACGAAACTTGCCACCTAAAATATATATATTTAATTAATAAACTTCCTACTCACGTAACACGTACACACATTCCATTTATAGTAACTTCCTATAAATAGCAACTGCCAAAAATAGTAACTTGGTTTGAAATTCAAATTATTGAGATGTGCATAAATACCAAATCTTACATTAAATGCCCAAAAATCCTTCCCCTTAAAATCACCATATCTTTACTTAAATAGATAAAATATTACCATACTAAATAATAATATCAAAACAAGAATAATAATAATAAAGTTAAAAATAATAATAATAATAATAACAATAATAATAAGTAAAAATAAAACAACAAGGACAAAACAACAACCAACAAAACACAAAACCCAACACCAAACCCGTGACTTTCAGCCCCTTCGCACGACCACCCCAGCCGTCTCGAACACCAACCACTACCACTACCCGACACCACTGGTTGCACTCAAACCCCACGACACCAGGAACTCCATCCCCGACCACCGGTGAGTCAGACCTGCCCCAAAACACCGGCCTGACCTGCAACCAGCGCTCCCAGAAAACCCCTGAAACCACCATTGTTCGACAGTCCTACAAGCCCCCAGCACCACCGTGTCTGCCACCCACAACACCCCTAACACAGAACCACCTGACCGTGGTGGTACCACCGCACCGACCTCCCCCTAGTCATCGGTGGTACCACCCCCAAACTAATCTAAACACACCCACACGACCAACAACACTGCACTCCCCTGTTTTCCCAGAACCACCACGACAACCACCCCCTTGACCGCTAAACGACACACCCCTTAACACCACAACCACTCCTAGTCCACTCCCTGACTCACCCTTGCCGTGAACCACCATTCACCACTACTTCTTGTAACAACTCAGAAGCATAAAAGACAACACAACCCAGAAACCCGACACCCCCAAACCAAAACTGCTGTAACCAGGGGTGATAAACACCCCTGTCGACACCTGCCCACGACTCTACCTCCACCGTGCCTCACTCCCTGACCAAACCCCAGCCACAAGCAACATAAATAACATAGAATTGACCCAAACCCGACACTCAAACTTCATCGAAATGCTTAACAAACACAGGTACCTTAAAACAGAATTACAACGACTTGACACTGATTGTGCATACCTGTTTTCCGACCTAATTCGAAGGGTTTAGACAGGCTCTAACCACCGTGGGGATCTGACCTCCTTGGAGTATGGTGTCGGCTGAGTAGATTAGGGTAGAGTTAGGGTTTTAAGATGAGTCAGAGGTGAGTCGAATCCCCTCTTATAAGGCGGCAGAGGGACTGTAGTGAGGTCTGTTTGTTTTGTTTTAAAAGTGAGCATGGGCTGTTTGCACGTTAATCGAGGCCCAAGGCCGTGCTACACTAGGTCCAGGGTTCGATCCTCATGAACAACCAACTACCAATATTACGTTAAAGTGAATAGGTCCTCCATTCGAGCCCCACAGGCAACCAAGATACCCCTCACAAAACGAGTACAAGCAAACTAGTGCATCGAACAATAAAACACGCACCGCTTAGACATATAACACTTATACGATGCAAAATAAAATCGTAACTAAAAATCGGAGTATTACAGTCTTCCCTCCTTAAAAGAACTTCGTCCCGAAGTTCACCCGCGCTTGGGTTGCCACAACGAAAGGTGAAAGCAAAAGGAAAAAAAAACAAACACAGACGAACTCAAAATTATCACCACAAAAGTTCACTTAAAACACGGAATATTACATTCTACCCCCCTTAAAGAAAAGTTACGTCCGCGTAACTTACCTCATTCGAACAAATGTGGGTAACGCTCCCTCACAGATGTCTCAGGCTCCCATGTAGCCTCCTCCTGATTATGGTTGGTCCACAAGACCTTCACCAAGGCTGTCTCGCCATTGCGAGTCTTTCGTACCTTCCTGTCCAGAATTTCCTTTGGAGTCTCAATGTATGACAATTGTTCATCTACCTCGATCACCTCATGCTGCAGCACATGTGATGGATCGCTCACGTATTTCCGCAACTGAGACACATGGAACACATTATGGACCTTAGATAGGGTTGGAGGCAAGGCTAAGCGATATGCCACCTCTCCTACTCTGTCTAAGATCTCAAATGGTCCAATAAATTTCTGACTCAGTTTGCCACGCTTGCCGAATCTCATCACACCTTTCATCGGAGAGACTTTCAGTAGCACCTTCTCTCCGACCTCAAATGAAATATCGCTCCTCTTCAGATCGGCATAACTCTTCTGTCTATCCTGAGCGGCCCTCATCCTCTGTCGAATAATCTGAACCTGCTCCACCATCTCCTGGATCATATCTGGCCCTAAAGTCACAACATCAGCTCGATCATCCCAACACACAGGGCTTCGACATTTCCTCCCGTATAACGCCTCGAAAGGGGCCATGCCTAAGCTTGCATGATAGCTGTTATTATAAGAAAACTCGATCAACCCCAGTCGATCCTCCCAAGATCCTCCGAACTCAAGTACACAAGCTCTCAACATATCCTCAAGAGTCTGAATCGTCCGCTCAGTCTGCCCATCAGTAGCCGGATGAAAAGCTGTACTCATCTTCAATTGGGTACCCAAAGCAGTCTGCAACTCCTGCCAAAATCTGGATATAAACCTCGAGTCCCGATCTGAAACAATATCCTTGGGTACACCATGCAGTTTGACCACATTCTGAACATACGACTTAGCCAACTCAGCTTTACTCCAGGTATCTTTCATCGGAATAAAGTGGGCTGACTTAGTTAAACGATCCACGATCACCCAAATCATGTTGTTGCCCCTCTGAGTTCGAGGCAACCCCACGATAAAGTCCATCGAAATGTTCTCCCACTTCCACTCTGGCACATCTAACGGTTGAACCTTCCCTTGAGGTCTCTTATGCTCCCCTTTCACCCTCTGACAAGTCAAACATCTAGACACAAACTCTGCGACTTCCTTCTTCATATTAGGCCACCAAAACGTCTTCTTAAGATCCTTATACAACTTATCACCCCCTGGGTGAACAGAATAAGGAGTAGCATGAGCTTCAGTCAGGATCTTCTTCTTTAGTTCTTCAACATTTGGTACACACCATCGCCCACTGAATCTCAAGCTACCATCGGTATGAATACCGAACTTGGATACCCCATCACCATTCCCATTTTCCACCATCAAACGCCACTTCTGGATTCTCTCATCGTTCTGCTGTAATTCCCGAATCTCCCCATACAATTCAGGCTCCACTGTCAAGTCACCAAGAGCGCCCCCTTTCTGGATCATGAATATTCCCATCTCCCTTAGTTCACCATACAACCTCCCTCTCGATCTGGCACAATCCAAAGCATGTACCGACTTCCTACTGAGAGCGTCAGCTACCACATTTGCCTTGCCTTCGTGGTAGACAATCTGCATATCATAATCTCCGATCAACTCTATCCACCTCCTCTGCCTCATGTTCAACTCCTTCTGGGTGTAGATATACTTCAGGCTCTTATGGTCGGAAAACACCTTAAAAGTGGCCCCATAAAGGTAATGACGCCACAATTTCAGTGCAAAGACCACAGCGCCCAATTCCAAATCATGAGTTGGATAATTTTCTTCATAGGTCTTCAACTGGCGAGAAGCATACGCGATCACTCTCCCATTCTGCATTAGCACACAACCCAACCCATGTTTGGAAGCGTCGGTGTATACTTCGAAATTATCACTTCCAACTGGCAAGGCCAGGATAGGAGCTGTTGTCAGGCGTTCCTTAAGAGTCAGGAATGCCTTCTCACAACCCTCATCCCAGACAAAACGGTTCTCCTTCCTCATTAACGACGTCAACGGCTTTGCTATCTTCGAAAAGTCTTTGACGAATCTCCGGTAATAACCTGCTAACCCCAGAAAACTTCGGATCTCACTCACATTCTTCGGACTTTGCCACTTAGTCACAACTTCAATTTTACTAGGGTCAACAGATACCCCCTCTTTGGAAATGACATGCCCCAGAAACGCCACTTTCTCCAACCAGAATTCACACTTACTCAATTTAGCATTGAGTTTATGTTCTTCCAAAGTCTATAGTACCTTCCGCAAATGATCTTCGTGCTCCTCCGCATTCTTGGAATATACCAGGATATCATCGATAAATACCACCACGAACTTGTCGAGATACGGGCTGAAGACTCGATTCATCAAGTCCATGAATACAGCTGGAGCATTAGTCAATCCAAAGGGCATAACCACAAATTCATAGTGGCCATACCTCGTTCGGAAAGCGGTCTTCGGAATATCTTCATCCTTTATCCTTAATTGATGATACCCGGATCTCAAATCAATCTTGGAGAAAACCCCGGCTCCACTCAACTGATCGAACAAGTCGTCAATTCTCGGCAACGGATAACGATTCTTGATGGTCACATTGTTCAGCTCTCGATAATCAACACACAACCTCAAACTCCCATCCTTCTTCTTCACAAATAACACGGGTGCCCCCCAGGGCGACACACTGGGTCGGATGAACCCTTTCTCAGCTAGCTCATCCAATTGCTTCTTCAACTCCTCCATTTCTTTTGGTCCCATACGGTACGGTGATTTAGAGATCGGTCCCGCTCCTGGTTTGAGGTCAATGGAAAATTCCACTTCCCTCCTCGGCGGTAACCCTGGAACGTCGTCTCGAAAGACTCCCTCAAACTCCCGTACCACAGGTATCTCACTAGTCTTGGGGGTCTCAGCCTCACAATTCCACATTTGACACAAGATCAGGCTCTCTCCTTTCCTCAAGCTAGATTTCAAGGTGTTGACAGAAATGAATTTGATTTTTGGTTTGACTCTATACCCCTTGTAGGATACCCTCACTCCCTTGGGTCCCTTCAAGGAAATTTTCTTTTGATGACAGTCGATAAAAGCCCTATACTTCCCCAGCCAATCCATCCCTAGGATCACCTCAAAACCTCCCAGCGGAAATTCTATGAGATCACAATAGAACATTGCTTCCCCGATTCTAATGGGTACACTTCCATAGACTCTATTACAAGCTATTGACTCTCCTGAAGGTATGGTCACTGAGTCCGCGACCCAGTCGAACCTCTCAAGCCCCAAAACTCTAACATGGTCTCTAGACACAAAAGAATGGGTGGCACCGGAATCGAAAAGTACGAAAGTAGGTTTAGAGTTCACAAGAAAAGTACCAGTAACCACATGAGCGTCCTCTTGAGCGGCCTGCTTTCCCATGGCAAAGAGGTTGCCACTGGACTTGACCCCACTCTGGCTTGCACCAGATGTCCCAGCCTGCTGATTTCCTGCCGTCCCCGTCTTGTTGCTGTTCCCACCTCCATTGTACTGATTTTGATATGAACGGTTCTGATTGTTGTTGTTGTAGTTTCTCTGGTAGTTGCTGCTGCCTCCGGACTTCGCACCCCCACCATAGTTTGCCATGGGTGTGCGATAGCCACTGCTGCCATAGGTCTGACTGCGAGATCCCTGATATCCTGATGTAGGTGTGCGGTAACCCCCGGACTGACTCCCTCCAGAAGAACGGCATACTGCTTGCTTGTGCCCAATCTTCCCGCAGCCGAAACAGACCACTCCCACTGAACCACTACCGGAACCTCCACCCCTGAAGTTGCTCCCACTCTGGTTCCTCCCACCACCAGAGGCACTACTCCCGAAATACCCACTGAACTTGTTATTACTTGGCTTTTTCGATCCTGAACCCTCAGCTACTGGTTCAGCCTTCCTCTTTTCTGACCTGGACTTCTTGTCCGCCTTAATCATATCCGAAAGCCTCTCCGCCACCCCAGCCCTTAAATAGATGTCACGGACTGTGGTGGGCGGAGCTGCAATCAGTCTCTTCTTAACGGCGATTGATAACCCCCTCTCAAACTTCATGGCTAGCATAGCATCGTCCAATCCCATATCCCTCACATAGTGTACCAGCTGGATGAATTTTCTGTAGTAAACCTCTACGGTCATGTCCTCCGACATCGTGAATGAGTCGAACTCCTCCCTCAGCTTGCTCTTTTGGAATTCTGGTAGAAACGCCTCGTTCAGAACCCCCTGGAATGCGTCCCACGGAACAAACGCGGATCCACCCTCTGTAGCTGCCTCCCGGAGCTCTCCCTTATTCGTGGTCCACCAATCTCCAGCCATACCCCTCAGATAGTGGGCAGCCTGGTCTACCTTCAATTCTTCAGGGCAATCCAGCAACTCGTATAGGTTATCGAATTCCCGGCACCAAGCTCCTAACAGATGAGGTTCCCCCTCCCCAGTGAATTGGGTAGGGTGGTGTCTTGCGATGATTGTGCTCATTTTCGCAGAGTCCATTCGTTTGGCCTTTAGGGCCTCATTTTCAGCTATCAAACGGTCCACCTCCTCTTGGGTGATGTTAACGGCATTCTCTCTTCGCGGAGGCATACTATAAAACAAGAAAAGAATGAGTCCCGACATACATGGGTACCCATTTGGTTTAGGGCTATGTTCCCTAAGCATCAAAATCTATCAACACTTATAATATAGAGTAGTTCTATTCCATAACATGGCTTAGGGTTCACATAACCGCATATCACTAGACATGATGAAAGAAAAATTACTAGCACATTCCACATTATTTATTATACCACAACAATATACACCTTTTATTCAAACAAATAAAGGTTCATTCATGCTCATGCCCCTTCCGGCTTTTTCAAAAGTTCTTATGCTCAGAATTCTCATACTTTTCACAGTATGTTATCACTTTCACCACCTCCTATTCTACCCCTTTTCTCTCGTATATGCACTCTGGGTTCCCGGGTAAGATTGATAGGGCCTATGGTTCGGTGTGAGGGGGCCCCAGACTCATACTTCCCCTTTTGTGTGCTCCTAACAGTCCTATCCCGGGGTTCATTTTATTTAGACTCTCCTACATTCATTGGGTTCATTAGGTTAGGCCTGAGGATCGTTCGCTCTGATACCACTTTGTAACACCCCCATTTATTTAAGGGCCTGGGCTAGGTCTCCTCAGATAAATACAGGTGTTACCATCTCGGTTTCCCGAGGCAGTAGATACAAAGGAAGATAAACAGTACTTTAAATTAAATTAAAACTCAACATGTTCTTACATAACCAAAAGATAACACTGTTCTGATCAAAAGAAATTACAACTCATAGACTATTCTCAAATGATCTATGCTCTAAACTGGTCCAGGTCCAAGCTTCTCACTTCCCTAAGCTCCCATAGTCTTTAACCTGTCAATCTGCTCCCCATTAATTGGTTCATCACAGGTGATCACGAATACACAGGGTCAACCACGAGGTTGAGTAGAGAAAACCATAATAGAAAACATTACTATAAATAGAAAGCTGAATATCTCCACTCCGAATCACAGACCCTTTTCCTCCGCACCAAACACAGACCCTTTATCTCCGCGCCACACAGACCCTTTTATCTCCGCACCAAACACAGACCCTTTATCTCCACACCACACAGACCCTTTTTATCTCCTCATCTCATATCGTATCACAGAATATATATAAATAAATATCATAATATACTAACCAAACATTAATATAAAACATTCATGGAACTCATCAATAACAACTGAGTAATCATTATGATATTCATCGTATTTCCCCTACCTGAAATAGCAGTAAATGCAGATACGTCCAAGCGCGTTAAAAGTGTTCCACACGAAACTTGCCACCTAAAATATATATATTTAATTAATAAACTTCCTACTCACGTAACACGTACACACATTCCATTTATAGTAACTTCCTATAAATAGCAACTGCCAAAAATAGTAACTTGGTTTGAAATTCAAATTATTGAGATGTGCATAAATACCAAATCTTACATTAAATGCCCAAAAATCCTTCCCCTTAAAATCACCATATCTTTACTTAAATAGATAAAATATTACCATACTAAATAATAATATCAAAACAAGAATAATAATAATAAAGTTAAAAATAATAATAATAATAATAACAATAATAATAAGTAAAAATAAAACAACAAGGACAAAACAACAACCAACAAAACACAAAACCCAACACCAAACCCGTGACTTTCAGCCCCTTCGCACGACCACCCCAGCCGTCTCGAACACCAACCACTACCACTACCCGACACCACTGGTTGCACTCAAACCCCACGACACCAGGAACTCCATCCCCGACCACCGGTGAGTCAGACCTGCCCCAAAACACCGGCCTGACCTGCAACCAGCGCTCCCAGAAAACCCCTGAAACCACCATTGTTCGACAGTCCTACAAGCCCCCAGCACCACCGTGTCTGCCACCCACAACACCCCTAACACAGAACCACCTGACCGTGGTGGTACCACCGCACCGACCTCCCCCTAGTCATCGGTGGTACCACCCCCAAACTAATCTAAACACACCCACACGACCAACAACACTGCACTCCCCTGTTTTCCCAGAACCACCACGACAACCACCCCCTTGACCGCTAAACGACACACCCCTTAACACCACAACCACTCCTAGTCCACTCCCTGACTCACCCTTGCCGTGAACCACCATTCACCACTACTTCTTGTAACAACTCAGAAGCATAAAAGACAACACAACCCAGAAACCCGACACCCCCAAACCAAAACTGCTGTAACCAGGGGTGATAAACACCCCTGTCGACACCTGCCCACGACTCTACCTCCACCGTGCCTCACTCCCTGACCAAACCCCAGCCACAAGCAACATAAATAACATAGAATTGACCCAAACCCGACACTCAAACTTCATCGAAATGCTTAACAAACACAGGTACCTTAAAACAGAATTACAACGACTTGACACTGATTGTGCATACCTGTTTTCCGACCTAATTCGAAGGGTTTAGACAGGCTCTAACCACCGTGGGGATCTGACCTCCTTGGAGTATGGTGTCGGCTGAGTAGATTAGGGTATAGTTAGGGTTTTAAGATGAGTCAGAGGTGAGTCGAATCCCCTCTTATAAGGCGGCAGAGGGACTGTAGTGAGGTCTGTTTGTTTTGTTTTAAAAGTGAGCATGGGCTGTTTGCACGTTAATCGAGGCCCAAGGCCGTGCTACACTAGGTCCAGGGTTCGATCCTCATGAACAACCAACTACCAATATTACGTTAAAGTGAATAGGTCCTCCATTCGAGCCCCACAGGCAACCAAGATACCCCTCACAAAACGAGTACAAGCAAACTAGTGCATCGAACAATAAAACACGCACCGCTTAGACATATAACACTTATACGATGCAAAATAAAATCGTAACTAAAAATCGGAGTATTACACAAAGAGAGTGAGCAAAATGTTGAAACCGAAAAAGAAAAAGAGAGTGAGGAAATTGTTAAAGAAAAAAGTGTGAAAAAGAGAAAAGAGTGGAAAATGAGAAAAGTGTCGAAAATGAGGTTGCTGACAACGCAACCGAGGTTGAAAATATGGGTGTTGTCGGAGAAGAAGAAGAAGAAGTGGCTGGGTCTGAAAAATCCGGAGAAAAGGATGCCACAAACTAGACCTGATCATGGGCCGGGCTGGGACGAGTTTGGGCCGGGCCCGCGCTAAATAAACGGCCCAAATACACTGGCCGGGTTGGGCCGGGCTAAAACGATGGGCCAATTTTCTTGGCCCAAGCCTGCAATTGTTCGGGCTATAACGGGCCTCGGGCCAAAATGGGCCAAAACGGGCCAAAATAATATAATACGAAACAATCGACAAAATCGATATGTGAACAAATTATTAGCAACGAAATAAAATTTTCAAGTCTTAGTAATTTGACTTCGACTCTTTTTGTAGGAGAATCACCCATAGTACCACACATAACTTATGAATTGACAAAAAATGAATAGTATTAACTAAAGGCGTACTATAAAAATATAAAAATATCCGCAAAAATGATAATTCGATGCATTAGTGATATTAGATTATTAGTATGATGTGATATACGATTCCAACTTTTGAATTTTTTTCTTTTTAGAAAAATAATTTCGGGTCGGGCCGGGCCAAAAATTGGGCCTTTAGGTTGGCCCAAACCCGGCCCTATATTTATATCGGGCTTATTTTGGGCCGGGCCACGGGCTTTTTGGGCCAAACTATTAGGCCCAAACCCGAGAAAAAATCGGGCTGGGCCGGGTCGGGCCATCGGGCCTGGGCCATTTGATCAGCTCTACCACAAATGTTTCATGTGGTGATGATGAGGGCATAATCAATAAGGGAAAATCTGTCATGGTTGAGGAAAATTTGAATGACGCCACTAGTGACCACCATGTGTCTGATGAAGTGCTTGAATCATTACACCATGAACATAATGCCTCCTCCTCCAAACGAAAACTGAGCATGGCTGATTTATTTGGAGAGGAATATGGTGATGAGGAGACTCTTTCTCAGTTTGCCAAAACCAAGAAAAAGTCCCAACCAAAGCAAACCAAGAAAAAACCCATTCAAAAACCAAAGAAACGAGCCAAACTCGACAAAAATTCAATCCCATACCCAAGTGAGAGTGAAGAAAAGGAGGAACCTGATTCCAATGCTTGCCGTGACATCATGGCCACCCCATTCGAAGAGCCATTTAAAAATGAAGTTCTTGTTCATCTCAACACCTTGGAGCTCCCGGAACAAGTGCTCAAGCTTTGCCAAGATCTTCTCGGGTGCTCTTTCCATTCTGGCAGGCGCTTTCCCCTTGATTGGTATGAATCCTCCCCTGCATTTCAATTCTTTCATACTCATATCCTTGCCCAAAAATGGACCTTTCTCCTTGACAAAAGCTTCCCTACATATGTATCCGAGGTGGTACAGTTCTATGCAACGGTTACTGTAGACGTTGCATCTGGAACTCTTTCCGCCTACATCAACAATAAACCCCTCATGTTAACCATTTCCCAACTAGCCAAACTCCTTGATGTTGAACCAACTGGGCTAGACACCTTTCCAAGGGGCACTTGGGGGGCACTTGAACCATTTATTGTTGACCAAGTTCTAAATCTTTTACGTCCCCAAAACTCCCGCAACCGCTCCAATGTTTATGCAACCGAATTAAAATCCAATCATCGGTTCATCTTTAATTTCCTCCAAAGAACTATTGTTCCCGGTAGCAACACTCGGGGTAGGTGCTTCTATCTCGAAATGCTTCTCATTCACCATATCCATACCAATCAGAAAATCAACCTACCCGCCCTAATCTTTCATTGAATCCATGAGGTTTCCAATGACATCAAAAAGGGGGACTTTGATAAGAAAACTATTCTCCCCTATGACATGTGGCTTTCGATGATCTTGCATAAGAAGAAATTGGTGAAAAAGGGTAGCTTGGCTGTCCATTTGTGTGATGAGATGACAATGGGCTTACTATCTCAAATGACTTTGGATATTGTCAACGGGAAACTTGCTCGGAAGTTTGGAGGACCGGGGAAAGGTGCAAAGGTCAGTGGGAACGTTGATTTGGGGGCTGTCCATGGGAAGCTTGATAAACTCACGGGGTTGGTGTCTAAACTACTTGCTGAGATGGAGAGGATGAAGAAGGAACTCTCGGAGCTGCGGACTGTCAATGAGGACCTCATAGAGCGTGTGGGTGCCGCTAATGAGGACTCCGATGCTTAACCACCTCCCTCCCCATCCTTTTCATGGCTCTTTATTAACAACTATTGCATGCTTGTTGAATGTTTTTTCTGTTTTTCTCAAACTTGGTTATTTTGCATTTGTGTGTTAAGACTCGTATCTTTTGAACTCTACCATCCCCTTTTGATGATGTCAAGAGGGGGAAGCTAATCATAATTATGTTGTGTGTTTACTTGATGACTCTTAGGCTAACGTTCACCGTAGAAATAGCTTAGCTTTTTATTAGACGTATTACTTAGGATTAAGAATGATTGATCCCTTGACCACCTTGTTCATGCATAAGTTATGTGTTATTTATTTTGGCCTAAATAAAACGACTCACCGTGGGCTGAGGGGGAACTTGTCTCATAATTTTGATTGTAACTTGTCATCATCAAAGGGGGAATTTGTTAGAACACAATATGTTGATGATGACAAGTTACCTTGATTAATCTAATGTTTGTTTGATTAGTACAAGAGATTAGCAAAGTGACATAAAGCTCATTGAAGATCACAAGATCTTATGTCAAGATGCAAGCAAAGACAAGAGAAGGCCAAGTCTAGGAATATGTTGTAAGCAAGGTTGTTTAACATTCATTCGTATTTGTTAGAGGTGCAAAATCCTTGCAACAGTCCAACAGACTGTTGCAACTGGGGTTTATAGTACGGTCATGGAGATTAAATTTCGAAAAATATTTCTATCAAAAGATGTTGGTGTTTTGGTTCATTTACATATTTCAAATGTTTTACAAACTGAAAGAAATTAATTTGAAATTCAAAAGCTCACATTGCACATGAGGTCTAAAGGCTAGAAAAAGAAGAAAGTTTACTTTTTCCTTTTTTGTCCAGAAGACCCTACAAAAGGAAGGTTCTCTCTTACACTCCTTACCTTAAGTGGCTTGCCTTGAGCCTTGCAACCATGTGCATTTTTCAGATTGTAAAAGACCCTCCACCATTTGAACCCTTGGGTAATAGAGTTAAGCAAACAAAATACACACTTGAGAACACCTCTCACTCGCCCAAGACCCTCTATAAATATCAACACTTTAGCTCATTAATTGCTAAGACTTTCTAAGCATTAAATTAGTAAAATTTGCAAAATACCTTTTAAGCATTTACTCTTCAAGTTTATTTTTGCAAAAGTTTCTGTTTTGAAAAGAAGTCTTCATTTGTTTTCGAAAAGCTATGATCTCCTTGTACTAGTTCGCACTTCTAATGAGTATAAAAGTTTGTTCGATGAACCTTGTGTTTAGATCTTAAAAGTAGTCTCCATGTTCTTTAAGAGAACCCTTGAGACATTGATCGTGTAAACCAAAGGTAGAACAACAAACTCTTAGAGCGGAGTAGCTTTAAGTTTGAGTCAAGTCTTCGAGCGGAGTAGCTCTTAGCAAATGCAACCGGAGTAGGTTGGGGAGTTGTTTTGTTGTAATAGTTTTAGTTAAGCGGAGTAGCTTCTAAACTTTCAATAAAATAACAGTTGGACGTAGGCTCCGGAGTAGGAGCTGAACCAATTTTTTATATCGTTTGTTTATTGCTCTTTCTCGTACTTGTTACTCGTTTCTTGTGATACTCGAAATAGATCAACTCTGTGCAACAGTTCCTCATACTGTTGCTTAGTCCCTGATCTTGTTGCCTTAAAACGTGAAACACTTAAGCTATTTCAGAATTTTTAAAAGGTCACCTAATTCACCCCCTCCCCCTCTTAGGTGCTAAACTCGTTCTTGATTCTTCAGAGTCAAAAACTTGTATCGACATACAAAAGTTGACAAAATAATATGAATTAAATGAGAATTATTACCTACTGCAAGAACTTTTCCAGCTTTGAGGTCAGCTAAGTATTTAGGGCAATTTCGCTTCCAATGACCCACCTTAGTGCAATAATGGCACAAGTCTTCAACTTTTGAAGATTAGGTAAAAGCACCTTTCAAAAAGGTCTTCTCTTTGGAAGATGTGGGTTTGGAGGCCTTGGTGCCCTTACCTTTGCTAGCACTCCTCTTAAATTTCCCTTTGCCCTTCTTATGAATGTTGAGTTCGTGCCTCGTGGTACTTTCATTAAGTCCCATGTCCCTCTCCGCTTGGACGAGCATCTTATGCAATTCATTCAAAGAGGTTTCTTGATTTCGCATGTTGAAGTTCACCCGGAACTGTGCATACAACTTCACTTTGTTAAGGGAGTGAAGTACTTGATCTATTATGAGGGATTAGGGAACATCCACTCCTTGCACCTTTAGGGTCTCAGTAAGCTTAATTAACTTAAGTACGTGAGGGCTAACCTTTTGCCCTTCCTTCAAGTTGAGATCGAAGAAGGCGGAGGCCGCCTCATACTGAATTACCCTAGGAGCTTGCGAAAACATGGTCGCAAGCTTGGTGTAAATCTCCTGAGTCGTGCTAAGCTTAATCATACTCCTTTGGAGATCCGGCTCCATGGAGAATATGAGCACGTTCTTGATAGCGGAGGACTCTTTCATATAGGCCTCATAGGCCTCACGAGTCGCAGCCGCGGAGCGAGCGCTGGGAGTAGGAGGAGCGGCTTCGGTAAGGTAACGAGTCTTATCGTCACCTTCCGCGGCCAAGAGTAATTGCGCGTCCCAATCCTTAAAATTGGCACCGTGCTTGTCTAGCTTGCAACGGTCCATGAATGATCGAAACCATGATACGTTAGTGAGAGGAGGAGCGTTAAGGGCCATTGATGATTGTTGAAAATGAGCTACAAATAAAATGAAGGAATTAAAACAATTATCGTTTATAAAACTTGTAAATTATTTTAAACAAGTTGAACATTTACTTAATGATCTCTTACCCAATTAAGTAAACGATTCCGAGACCCAAATCCATACTAACTCGGGCACGTAGTAGCCGCGTCATCCTTTATTAATATAATTCGGTGGATTAACCTTTATCGATTCTACATTAGAACTCTCGGTCGACAATTTACTTTAAATTATCTTTAGCCCGAACTTATTGCAACTACGGTTACGAATACTTTCGTTGAGATCGACCAAATTTCAAAAGTGTAATCACATTACCCCACTTACCCAACGTAATAAGTTTAGCACCCCGGTGTAGCCGAGCCCACTTCCTTATGAAGAAGGGAGTCATGGTTTTTACTCTTTGGTAAGGCTAAGTCTCAATCTTTAAATACGTAAGAGATCTCGTCAATTTATTATCTATCTCCTTTAAGTGAACTAAGTCGGTGAATTATCGATAAATTTAATTGACACGGTCGATATACTCGATAAACATGCATGACTCGGTATGACGATTTGGCTATGCATGGAAACATATAAAGCATAAATAAAAGCATAAAACTTAAAGCATAAAGAAAATCCTAGTATGGCCTTCCTAGAATAGAAAATAAAATATAAATACAAATTCGGAAACCAACTCCTTGGTCCCTTGAACTTCACTCGAGGCACGCATCCCAAGGCAAACACCGTCTTGGTCGGAACTCCTTTCCGAAAGGCGCCGTCTTCAAGGGTCTCCGGAATTTAAAAAATTACAAATTTTTCTATCTACTTTATACATTACCAAATAGAATAAAACAATAAAATAAAGTGATACGAGATCACATTTAATTACAACTGAATCAATATTCCCATACATTTCGGGTAATATCGATTAAAACTAAGGCCATACTAAGCAAAATTACATAATTCCAAATCACGTAAATTAAAATTATGACAATCATAAATAAAATGCAATGCTTATGAATATGTAACTAACATGCCAATCCTAACCCAACTCGTCATATTTAAATATTGTTATCAATATAACCCGGTTTTATGGAATCGCGTGAATTTAACATTTAAAATCACTTAACATTACGTGAATCAATATTCACATTTAAGTTAAACATCCTAACACATTTTAGGCTTAAAATTTAGTCTTACTCAAATTTTGAACATGACTTAACTTATTATTAATATATTGTTCGGAATTTAATCGGTTTTACGGGAAAAATAATATAAAAATCCAAATGAGTCCTAAAAAATCCGAAAAATTCAAAATTCAAAATTTGAATATTATGTAAAATTCTAGAACCATAAAATTATTAGTATTATTAAAATAACCAATTTATTTCTTAAATAGGTCGTAAAACGCATATGTTTAAGTCGGAAATTCAAAAAACACTTTTAAAAATACAATTAAAATACTAATAATACTTTTATATATTCGAAACTCTTTAGGAACTGAAAAGGACAGTAAAAACATTGCCCAAGGTCTGAAAAATCATTTTATGACTCTTACAATTCAATTTGTTAACTTTAACTTGTAAAATTAAAAATTAAATTTGCAGAAACTTCCGGCTCTCAAGAAAAATAATGATGAACATATCTAATATGACATCTATAGGTGAATGTTTAGGCCATTTTAATAACATTTACTATTTTTAACTAATTTTGTCATATATTATGTGATTTTAACCATTAAAATCGTTTCTCATGCAACATTCGATAGTAAAATCTCAAAATTTACATGCATGCTAGAAATAATATATATGACATTGTGTTAAATGTTTATGGCCAAATTCCAACTAAAACTATTTAAGTCGAAATATGTCACTATTAATCTGATTTTTACAATAAAAATCATTAATCATGCAATACTCAGGAATAATATCTGAAAAATTTAATGAACATTTTAAATATTGCATGCGACATCGCCAAAAATATTTGTAGCTAAATTCATAATTTAACTTATTTTACCCATTTATTCTCATTTTATGATATATTAACAATTAAATTCATAAACCATGCATAAAAACTCCAAAAATTACGAAAATTCGTATTCATAATATAGAAAATGAATGTGAGAACATACTAAAAAATCTCGGCCAGAAAGTAAAAAATACTATTTTCCCATAATTTTTACATTTTAATCGTATAAAATGTGAAAAAAAAAAAAAAAAAATACTATTTTCCCATAATTTTTACATTTTAATCGTATAAAATGTGAAAAATCAACAATAAATTACTAAAATTAACAATCCTTTTCCATAAATCATTCCAAATGACCTAAAACATTTTACGACCATTATGTATTCATGCATAAAATTTTTCGTGCATATCACATATGTACATAACATTTTAGGTTTTGTTTCGTTATCTTAATAACTCGTAAAAACAAAACGATATGTATGCAAGCAACCGAGTGCTCTGATACCACTTCTTGGGTAGTCCTACTAACCCTAACCAAAATTAGTCATTACTAATTTGACCTACCAAATTAACATATTAATTTGATACAAGAACCTTATGCATGCAAGATTAGAAATGCGGATTAAAAGTTTGAGTGTCCTTACAATCCCATGAAACTGGAACAAGGACGATCCTCCACCGAGCAACCAAAGTAGCTTGCCTCCTTTACGATGCACCAAGACAACCCCTTAATGCCGAGAGCTTACACGAGTTAGGTGATGGAACTCGGTTTCCTTAAAATAAATTGTATTCTAATCTTATTGGAATACTTAATACAACACTATAACAATTATAGTATTTATATAATCTTATTATGTAAAAATATTAGAGAGAATTTTATATTCTCTTACTAGAAAATATGAGGTTGAGTAAAAATTATTCAAGTATTATCTTTAGAATGAACAACAATATTTACTTATGTAAACATTTTACATAAGGAAGTGTGTTGGGGAAAGGGTGGCCGGGTAGGGTACTTGGGAAAGGGTGGTTCTTTAGATTACCCATGACCTAGCCATGCAACCTTAACAATTAGCTATTAAGGCTAGGTCATGATTGTGTTTTATAACATCATTACACACACAATTTAAACCCCTTAATCACCAACCCCAAAACCGGCACCCTTAAACTAAAATGGACATCCATTTTATAAAAATGTCATTTGTACAATTTTATGTTACATGTGACATACCATGACACAAAATACAATTGTATTAATTTAAAATACATATTTATCAAATAAATATTATTTATAAATTAATTAAATCATTTTTAACAAACCGACTTAGTAATTCGAATTACGGTTTTATAAAATGGTCATTACAATAATCGTCAATACGATATATACAACATTTGTAATACTCACGGACCCTTTTCATTCTAATTTCGACGTTTCATAAACATCGATTAATATTTGATAATTGACACGTTTCAATTTCAAATACAAATCTTACATTAAGATTTAAGCTCTGATATTTTCGATATATTAATTTTAAGGAATTTGATCAACTCGTATCGACATACAGTTGATCAGTTTATCAATTAAGGGAATTGTCCTATAGATGTGACTTAAAAGGGATCAACTGACCACCACCGTCATACGACAGTAATGTCAAATTCTAGCTAGCCAATCAACGAAAACTGTGACCTAATCCAAATCACAGATTCCACAGAAATACACCTCAAAATACAAAGGCAAACAAAACTGTGACCTAATCCAAATCACAGACTCCACAGAAATACACCTCAAAATACAAAGGCAAACAAAACTGTGACCTAATCCAAATCACAGACTCCACAAGAATACACCTCAAAATACAAAGGCAACACAAACTATGACCTAATCCAAATCATAGTCTTACAACAATACACCTCAAAATACAAAGGCAACACAAACTATGACCTAATCCAAATCATAGTTCTACAAGTTCAATTCTGAACTTACTCAATTCATAACTAGTCATGCAGGCGACGTATATACAAACCAACACTTAATTGACCCCAGGAATTAAGCCGAGGGAGAGCCGGTTTCCCTTTCGGTTGCCCGACCGGGGGGTCTCTATCCTCACTCTATTCCCGAACCCAATATAGTGCCACCCGAACCTCGGGGACCTCAGACATGCATACGAAGCTTACAGAAAAAGAATCAATACAATCCGACTTGAAAATTACAAGTTATAAAACAACTAACACAATCAGGGGCTCTCAGCCGGTTGGCCACAGGCGGCCGGTCAACCGGCTGAGAGTCCTCTACTCTCTAGCCGACAATACAAGAAAACAACATGAAAGGTCTCCCAGCCGGCCGACCGGCTGCCGGTCCACCGGCTGGGGACCCCTTTCTCTTTTCTCTCGCAAAACACAACAAACACATAAGGGGCTCCCAGCCGGCCGGCCGGCTGCCGGTCCACCGGCTGGGGACCCATTCCCACATTTTTCACAAAATCAAAATAATATTAAGCGGGACTCTGAGCCGGTGGGTCGGCCGCCGGTCGGCCGACCGGCTCAGAGCCTCTGATCGCATTTTCGCCATTTTCGCTATTTTCCAATCCTTTCAATTCTTTATCAAACCGTCTTAAACATGATTTTACACAACAACACAACATTTCCCACATGTACATAGCATCAAATAAACATATGAACATGTATACAAACAATCGTTTCGTGACTTAACCACAAAATCACAAATTAAACCGGTCTTAACATGTATACTCTTAAATCCACTTTCTCATCCAATTCTTCCTCAAATCATCGCAAAAATCAGTTTATATAACAATATAAGAACATTAAGAATTCAAAGACTAAACTAACATTCATCAAATACAACCAAAATCACATAAATTGCTAATTTAGACAAAAGGCCGAGTTTCTCATTATCGTCACCTTTACTCCGCGAATGCACCGGTTTACTCTTCAAGGATCACAAGCTCTTCCTCCGGGTTACTACAAGCACCACCTAAAAGCACAAGAACACCCATTAGGGGCTTAATTTCGTGATTAGGGTAAAACAGCCCCGAAATGAAGTTTTACGAAATTAAAAAGGAAAGTGATGGAAAGATCATAAATCTCGCAAGGATTCCGAATATGTAACTTTTACCTCGTTACGAGTTCGGGAAGGCCTTGAGATGATGATTCTAAGCTTGAAAATGAGATGAAAATGGAGTTTGGGTGTTTATCAGTGAAATGAAATGAAATGGAGGGTTTATGTAGATGGAAGTTTCTTTTTGTGGGTTAAAGTTGTCCTTTTAAAAACTTGAGACAGGTTTACTTTATTCAAGTGAAACGGAAATGTGAGACGGGTTGATATTAAATAAACAAGGCATCTTAAGATTAAATGATTTTTAAGACGAACTTAACGGAAATCTTACAAATATAGATTACGATTATTATTAAAATATTATTAAATTCCGTAAATTACTTTATTTTAATAAAATATTCCTTTACGAAAATACGGGATGTTACAATCACCCCATCTTTCAAAAAGTTTCGTCCTCGAAACTTGAAAGCAGTAACAAGGACAAAGTTAACAGATCAAAGTTTTCACTTAACTTGTTTGACAAACTTAGGTTTCTTTCAAAAATTTCGAACGATTTTTCCAAGGCAGAACTCTTCGTCAATGGACGTTGGGGTTCTCGTTGTACATTCAAGAGCCCGACATTCCAAATTTGAGACAAGTCCCGAAATTAAATAATTTAAAATCCAAAATTTAGATCGATCTGGTGTCGGCAAGCATTGTACAGGTTATCAGACGTCTCCAATAACGAGTTCAAATGACATATCGACGCTGAGATCAATCAAATTGCAAGTCAAGTTACTCTTTAAAACCAGGTTTTCCGAAAAATTATCACTGAGACCTATCAAAGTTGAAAGATTATCCATTTCCTTTAACCAAACTTCTCTCGAAAACAAACTTTAAATCCAAAATTTTCAGAAAGCGAAGAGTTGCGAAGTTCTACAAGTTGGAATGGACCGAAAAGAAGGTGGCTTGGCGAATTTACTGGTGCACAAACGAGAATCGGTGCACAGAAGAGATTATGATTTAGAACAAATGATTCCATAGGTTCGGATTTCACGAATCACACGAGCTAAGGAAGGATAAGTTTTACAAGTAGGGTCGAATCAAGATGCTATGTAAGGAATTCCCAAGGTACAATGGAAGAGAATCCCAAAACGGGAATACACAAGAGGAAAAAGGGTATGAACTTGGGGTCTTAGAAGAAGATAGAAGGGAAAAGCCAGTGATGAAGACATACCGGTGATCAACTGAGGGCAAGTCTCTGCAGCAGCTCTGCTCATCACGTACACAGTACCCTTGGTCTTTGGCTTTCGAACAGCACCAGCAGCAGTAGCAGTCCTCCCAACAGCAGTCTTCTTCTCCGGGCACTCATAGAAGCGATGCCCAGGCTTCTTACAGGTGTAACACAAGTAAGGATCACCGTTACAATTAATACCAGGATAGAGGGCCTTGAGACGCTTGAAACACTTCAAGGAAGGGTCAGGTGCAGGTCGGGGATCCATGGTCTTGGAGGGACCAATCTTCTGGAACTTTCCATGCTGAATTTCAGGAGAAACAGGTGAAGGATCAAGGGGTCTCTTCCCAAGAGAGCGAGCCTGAGGGGAACTGATAGCAGAAGAAGCTCTAGCCTCTGCATCTTTGGCCTTAATTGAATTCTCAGCCCAAATAGCATCATCATACACCTCTACGAAAGAAGTAGAATCCCTGCGAATCATACTCTCGATGCAGGCACCTAACTTCCCTTTGTACAAGTAGACTCTCTCGGATTCATCCCTTACGAACCGAGAAGCAAAGTGAGCCAACTGATTATACTTGTCCGTGAACTCCTGCACTGTCATGTCTCCTTGCTTGAGATCCATGAACTCCTTCAATCTTTGGGAACGAAGCTCCTTAGGGTAAAACCTCGTCTCGAGCATATCCTTAAAAGCCTCCCTGTAATACCCCGCATTTTAGCCTCGGTCCACGTGATCCGATTATGGATAGGGCCTTCATTCATCGTTTTAAGACAAGATCAAAGGAACCATTTTTATTAGCTATTATTATATTATGGCTAGTATTTTTTCTATTAAAGATTCGTTGGGTTTTAAAACCTTGGGCCAATAAAAGAAGATCAAGAAACAACTCGAGTTCAAGAAAAGGAAGATACGAAGAGACGTGGCCCATGGGCCAAGAAGTGCTCGGCCATGACCTAATCATGGCTCGGCCATGGCGCGGACACGGGCGGATGGTTGCTCGGGCATCAAATAAGATGGCTCGGCCATCTTGGATTCTTGTTAGGAATTGGAGTATATTTAATTTCTTTGTTATTTTTATTAAGTTAGTTATTAAAGTTTGTTATTTAGTTTGTTAGGATAATTACTAGTTTGTTACAAGTTGTTACAAATTAGTTATTATCTTATTAGTTGTTTATCCTAGGATTATTAGGGTTAGTTATTTAATTCTTTTAATTCTTAGGATAGAGTTAAGATTTAATAAGGATTATATTTAATCCATTTAGAAATAGTTTAGAACTTCTAATCTCACATAGAGATAGGAGTCGTAGGAGGCGTGTGCTTCGTGTGCTTGGACGTGTGACTCTACTATAAATAGAGCACATCGTCTTTCTTGTTAGAAGTTAATCATTCAAGCAAATAAAATTTACAAGTTTTCTTTTAAGGCATTCTTAAGGAAATCTCAAGGACTCATCGAGTGTTGATCCGAACCGTTAGTATTTGTCGGGTTTCAAATATTAGCACGAATTACAAACTATAGGTCTAGGGCCTAATTCACCATTGGGTGTCCTATAGGTCTAGGGCAAACAAATATCCTTCTACCTTGGGGATTCACCTCAAGACCGTCACAACTACAAAAACAACCACCACCACCATAACCATCGACGGCCATAACCACCATCGACATCATCATCATCGTTCATCTCATCATCCATCATCCATTATTCCAAGATTCATCCAAGATTGTTCTTTAATTGTCCTATTTTATTAATTCATTCAAGATTGTTTCCAAGATTTACAAGAAGGCTTCCGCGGACGAGTTCTTTGATCAAGAATTCGTATCATAAGTGGTATCAGAGCTTCGGCTCTTGAATTCTTTATCTTTCAAGAAAATCCATTCGGGCCATCATGAATCTTGAAGATCCAAGATTCTTGGAGAGTTTAAAGAAGGCATTGGAACATGTAGTTAGCAACGATAATAGATGGCAACCAAGGAGGGAGCCGGTGCGAGCGGCCGACGAGTTCAAGGTCACGGAGTTACCCCAGTTCGAAGGGGGTACGGATCCGGAGGACTATCTCGAGTGGGAACGCAAGATGGATCGTATGTTCGAATTTAAAGAGTTAGATGATCGGAAGATGTGCAAATACGCAATCCTAAGATTAAGCAAGGGTGCATCTTTATGGTTTGACAGTCTAAAGGCTCAAAGGGCTAGAGCCGGAAAGGAGAAAATCTGTTCTTGGGATGGTTTAAAGAAGAGATTACGAAAAAGGTATGTACCCACAACTTATAAGCTTGCTTTATATCGCAAGATTTCTAATCTTGTTCAAGGCAAGATGTCGGTGAGTGAGTATATAGAGGAATTTGAAAATCTTACTTTAATGGGGGAGGTAGAAGAGAATCAAGAACAAAAGATGGCAAGGTTCTTGCGAGGATTAAATAAAAATATTGCTAATCTTGTAGAACTTCAAATCTATTCGGATTTTGATACTCTCACAAGTTTGTGTTTACGAGTTGAGGCACAAAGTAAGAACAGATTCGGAGGAGGTGGCATGTATAACCGTGCGTTTGAGGGCGAAGGAGAAGCGGCAAGATCTAACCCTAGTTCGGGGATAGCAAGTGGCGCGGCTAAGGCAAGTTCGAGTGGGGCGGTTCAAAATAAAGCTACGCCTACTCCAACACCAAGCGAGGTAAGCCTTTCTAAAGTAAGGTGCTTTAAGTGTCAAGGGTTTGGGCACTTCAAGAATGCTTGCCCTAATAAAAGGGTAGTCACGATGAGGGAGGCGTTAACGTGCTTAAACTTAGTAGGAAAAGAGGAGGAATCCGAGGAGGAGGACGAGGTGTTGGGAGGCTTCGGGGAGCGTGAGGAGGACGGCCAGGGCGAACAATTCCAGGCGCCTAATGCAAACACTTTGGTGCTTAGATCTTTACAAGCACAATCTATTCCTATAATTACCGAACAACGAGATCACATCTTTCACATCAAGTGTCTAGTAAAAGATAAGTGGTGTAGCATGATCATCGATGGAGGTAGTTGTACTAATGTGGCCTCGGAGGAGATGGTATCTAAGTTAGCCTTAACTACAATAAAACATCCCAAACCTTATGCCTTACATTGGCTAGGAGATTGATACGAATTATTGATCAAAGAACTCGTCCGCGGAAGCCTTCTTGTAGATCTTGAAAACAATCTTGAATGAAATAATAAAATATGACAAATAAAGAACAATCTTGGATGAATCTTGAAATAATGATGATGGATGATGAGATGGATGGTGATGATGGTCGTCGATGGTGGTGGTCTTGGTGGTTGTTTGTTGTAGTTGTGACGGTCTTGAGGTGTATCCCCAAGGTAGAAGGATATTTGTTTGCCCTAGACCTATAGGACACCCAATGGTGAATTGCCCCCTAGACCTATAGTTCGTAATTCGTGCTAATACTTGAAACGCGACAAATATTAACGGTTCGGATCAACACTCGATGAGTCCTTGAGATTTCTTTAAGGATACCTTAAAAAGAAAACTTGTAAATTTTTATTTATTTGATAATTAACTTCAAAACAAGAAGAACCATGTGCCCTATTTATAACATAGGTCACACGTCCCAAACACAATCCCACATGCCTCCGTATTCTCGAAACCCTAATGAGAATATAAGTCCTAAACTTAATCTAATGGATTAAAATAATCCTTATTAAAATTAAACTATATCTTAGGTTGTTAAAAGAATTAAATAACTAATCCTAACAACCCTAGGATAACTAATTAGCTAGGTAATAACTAACTTGTAACAACTTGTAACAAACTAGTAACTACCTAACAAACTAATAACTAACTATAACAAACTACTTAAAATAACATCTTAATAAAAATAACATAAAAGTTAAATATACTCCAATATCTACTTGGAGTCCTTGATTTTCGTGAGGACCGAATAACCACACGGCCCTTGGGATTCGTGCCCAAGCACCCGGCCGTGACCCTTCCTTCCACACGGTGGTTCGTCCACCATAGTCCAACCCCTCCTTGTCTTGCGACGATCTTTATGAACACTTTGTTGGGCCAAGGTTGTTGAACCCACCCAATCATTATTGGAAAATAGCTTAGACTTAAGACCAATAAAGACAATAGGATTAGCACTAGTCGCCCCTTCAAGCCCCAATCATAATAATGGAATCGAACCCTATCCATATTTGGATCATCCCCTCCTCCTTTGAAGAGAATTGACCTCAATTCTTGATCATTGATCCTCAAACCATGATGAACTTGGACCATGCTACCCATACTTTGAAAATTCGGTGGTGAGTTCAAACCTGAGTGATACCTCTTAAGGCTGCGCCTCCTAGTACTCTCACGCATCACCATCTTATTCTTCTCCTTAGTCCCACGCCCATCCGTCATAAGTAACCTATTTGGATTTAGAACTAACCTCCTACAACCTCCTTCCTTGCCTATCACGTTCCCTAGCTCACGTTTTTTGCTTTGCAACACCCCACGCAACACCTTGCTCCATTGCTCAACACTCGACGTGATTACTCTAGGATCACGCTCCCCTAGGCCATCCCTTAGCACCTCTTGGTCACTCGTTGTTACCACCGTGCTTACTACCATTCCCTTACCCTCCTTCAAGGTCGAATCAGCCCTTAACACCTCCTCTACCTCCTCGTCCTCCCTAGCTATAGCAATGACCGAAGTGGTTAGTTGAACATTCTTCCCCGAATTGGCTCTCATCAACCCTACATCTTTTGGACTCATGGGTTTAAGTATGATTTGTTTACCCTTGTCCATTAGTTCATCAATTTGTTCCTGCAACTCCTTTGTCTCCTCCGGATTGCTCCTATACGCGGCTTTATTAGGTAGGGCAGCCCCCGGAACTAGGTCAATTTGATGTTCAAATCCTCGTAAAGGTGGTAATCCTGGTGGTAGATCTTCGGGAAAATCATCCTTGAACTCCTCCAACAACTCCTTCACCAATGGTGACCCGATCTCACCCTCACGCTCCTCTCCTCCATCGGCGGCCACTAGGGCGTACAACGTCCCTCCTTCCTCTATGGCACGCTCTACCTCCCTCTCGCCCACAAAAGACGTGCTCTTAGCCTCCTCTTGCTTCTTTGTGGTCATCTCTAATAAGGCTTGGGGTGTCATAGGTTTTAGTATGATATTCTTGCCCTTGTTCCTCAACTCGTACACGTTTGCCTTGCCTCGATGCACCACATCTCTATCAAATTGCCATGGACGACCTAATAATAGATGGCACACATCCATAGGTGTAACATCACTCAAAACCTCGTCTTTGTATGATCCCATCGCAATCCCTACCCTCACTTGCCTCGTCACCCTTATAACACTCCCGTCATCCAACCAATGTAGTAAATAGGGTTTTGGGTGTGTGGTGGTAATTAGGTTAAGTTTGGATACCATCTCTTCGGAAGCAACGTTTGCACAACTACCCCCGTCAATGATTACGCTACACCACTTATCTTGAACCTGACACTTGGTGTAAAAAATTTGACTTCTTTGATCGTTGGAGATTTGTTCGGGTTGAATTTGTAAGTTACGTAGCATTAGGTTTCTTGGCAATTGTAACGGAACTCTACCTTCGGACCCCCCTTCGAATTTTGCGCCCTCCATATTACCTCCCTTCATGGATCGTCTTATAGATAAAGAAATCAAGAGCCGAAGCTCTGATACCACTTATGATACGAATTCTTGATCAAAGAACTCGTCCGCGGAAGCCTTCTTGTAGATCTTGAAAACAATCTTGAATGAAATAATAAAATAGGACAAATAAAGAGCAATCTTGGATGAATCTTGAAATAATGATGATGGATGATGAGATGGATGGTGATGATGGCCGTCGATGGTGGTGGTCGTGGTGGTTGTTTGTTGTAGTTGTGACGGTCTTGAGGTGTATTCCCAAGGTAGAAGGATATTTGTTTGCCCTAGACCTATAGGACACCCAATGGTGAATTACCCCTAGACCTATAGTTCGTAATTCGTGCTAATACTTGAAACGCGACAAATATTAACGGTTCGGATCAACACTCGATGAGTCCTTGAGATTTCTTTAAGGATACCTTAAAAAGAAAACTTGTAAATTTTTATTGATTTGATAATTAACTTCAAAACAAGAAGAACCATGTGCCCTATTTTTAACATAGGTCACACGTCCCAAACACAATCCCACATGCCTCCGTATTCTCGAAACCCTAATGAGAATAGAAGTCCTAAACTTAATCTAATGGATTAAAATAATCCTTATTAAAATTAAACTATATCTTTGGTTGTTAAAAGAATTAAATAACTAATCCTAACAACCCTAGGATAACTAATTAGCTAGGTAATAAATAACTTGTAACAACTTGTAACAAACTAGTAACTACCTAACAAACTAATAACTAACTATAACAAACTAATTAAAATAACATCTTAATAAAAATAACATAAAAGTTAAATATACTCCAATATCTACTTGGAGTCCTTGATTTTCGTGAGGACCGAATAACCACACGGCCCTTGGGATTCGTGCCCAAGCACCCGGCCGTGACCCTTCCTTCCACACGGTGGTTCGTCCACCATAGTCCAACCCCTCCTTGTCTTGCGACGATCTTTATGAACTCTTTGTTGGGCCAAGGTTGTAGAACCCACCCAATCATTATTGGAAAATAGCTTAGACTTAAGACCAATAAAGACAATAGGATTAGCACTAGTCGCCCCTTCAAGCCCCAATCATAATAATGGAATCGAACCCTATCCATATTTGGATCAGAGATGCAAACAAGGTTAGGGTTACAAAACAGGTCAAGTCAAACTTAGCCATGGGTTCATACAAAGATGAGGTGCTATGTGATGTAGTACCTATGGATGCGTGTCACATTCTTCTAGGGCGTCCTTGGCAATTCGATAGGGATGTACTACATAGGGGAAGGGTGAACGAGTATGAATTGATGGATAAAGGGAAGAAGATTATCCTAAAACCTATGAGTCCCAAAGATGTAGGGTTGATGAGAGCCAACTCGGGGAAGAACACTAACTTAGCCAACTCGGTTTTTGCTATTTCTAGAGAGGATGAGATGGTTAAGGAGGTGATAGGGGCTGATTTGGAGCTAGAGGAAGTCAAGGGGTTGGTGTTGAGCACGGCGGTTCCAAGGGTGTCGTGGAGTGATCGGAGGTTGGAGTTGACGCCTAGGTTTAGGCGTATGGAGGAAGTATTCCGGAGGGTAGCCTTGGAGCGTGGGGTTAGGGAAGCAAGGAACATGATTGTTGGTCCTACACGACAAGGGTTAGGGCTGGACAGTTCGTGGGGCAAACGTGATCACGAGTCTAAGGAGGGAAGCAAGGTGGTGTCGCGGGAAGTTACTAGGAAGCGCGGCCACAAGAAAAGTATCTTAATAAACCAATTGGTCTCCATAGATACGGGAAGCATGGTTCAAGATCAACGGTCCTCAGGTTTTGGTCATCAAGAATTGAGGTCAATTCTCTTCCAAGGGGGAGGGGATGATCCGATTATGGATAGGGCCTTCATTCATCGTTTTAAGACAAGATCAAAGGAACCATTTTTATTAGCTATTATTATATTATGGCTAGTATTTTTTCTATTAAAGATTCGTTGGGTTTTAAAACCTTGGGCCAATAAAAGAAGATCAAGAAACAACTCGAGTCCAAGAAAAGGAAGATACGAAGAGACGTGGCCCATGGGCCAAGAAGTGCTCGGCCATGACCTAATCATGGCTCGGCCATGGCGCGGACACGGGCGGATGGTTGCTCGGGCATCAAATAAGATGGCTCGGCCATCTTGGATTCTTGTTAGGAATTGGAGTATATTTAATTTCTTTGTTATTTTTATTAAGTTAGTTATTAAAGTTTGTTATTTAGTTTGTTAGGATAATTACTAGTTTGTTACAAGTTGTTACAAATTAGTTATTATCTTATTAGTTGTTTATCCTAGGATTATTAGGGT
Source organism: Silene conica (assembly GCA_029255685.2). Taxonomy (NCBI): domain Eukaryota; kingdom Viridiplantae; phylum Streptophyta; class Magnoliopsida; order Caryophyllales; family Caryophyllaceae; genus Silene; species Silene conica. The sequence continues at coordinate 42,624,481 of CM055315.2, forward strand.
TAGTTATTTAATTCTTTTAATTCTTAGGATAGAGTTAAGATTTAATAAGGATTATATTTAATCCATTTAGAAATAGTTTAGAACTTCTAATCTCACATAGAGATAGGAGTCGTAGGAGGCGTGTGCTTCGTGTGCTTGGACGTGTGACTCTACTATAAATAGAGCACATCGTCTTTCTTGTTAGAAGTTAATCATTCAAGCAAATAAAATTTACAAGTTTTCTTTTAAGGCATTCTTAAGGAAATCTCAAGGACTCATCGAGTGTTGATCCGAACCGTTAGTATTTGTCGGGTTTCAAATATTAGCACGAATTACAAACTATAGGTCTAGGGCCTAATTCACCATTGGGTGTCCTATAGGTCTAGGGCAAACAAATATCCTTCTACCTTGGGGATTCACCTCAAGACCGTCACAACTACAAAAACAACCACCACCACCATAACCATCGACGGCCATAACCACCATCGACATCATCATCATCGTTCATCTCATCATCCATCATCCATTATTCCAAGATTCATCCAAGATTTTTCTTTATTTGTCCTATTTTATTAATTCATTCAAGATTGTTTCCAAGATTTACAAGAAGGCTTCCGCGGACGAGTTCTTTGATCAAGAATTCGTATCACCACGGCAGTCAAACCGTGTTTTATTCAAGTTTTTCAAATGGATGTTTATAAAGTATTTTATATAAGCTGTTATTATTTTATAAATCGTATTTCGACGATTATTTCGTAATTCATAATCATTTTATATTTGACGATTATTTCATGAAATGTCATTTCTTTCGTATTTCTTTACTTTGATAATATATTTATAATTAAATATATTTCCTATTTCCTATTTATTTCTTATTTATATTGTTTTATTATTTAAGTCGTAATTATATTTAAATGTAATTTTTATGTAAGTACTAATAATTTCATATTATTATAATTAATTTAATTAATATAATAATTTATATGTACTCGTTAATTTTATTTTACGGGCTAAAGAACGGGATGTAGCCATGTGAGACCTCGAGATGTGTGATGGGATTGGACTTACGAGAACCGTGTATGGAAGCTAAACATAAACAAAACCCTAGCTAGCAACCATCGACATAGGATTCACAACAATACATCGACCTACACAAACACAAAACAAAACCCTATCAAACCCAAACTTCGTCTGCCTCCATAATCTCATCTGCGTCCCTACCATCTAAACTACACCTGAAACCCTATTCTGGTATCTGTCATGGTCTAAAGGAGAACAGAAGGGAAAGAGAATTGGGTTAGAACATCCATAACACTCATCGTTTTCATCCCTGCTCACTTGTAAGTTCATAATTTGTTTCATTCGTTTAATACTCGTTGTTTGTATAATTTGTTCACGTTTGCTTGTTGAATTCGTCTATTTTGGGTTGTGTCTGAGCACGGGCTTTATGGGCAATGGTTGTAGGATGATAATAGGTTGCGGGGGTGGTGGTAGGTTGGCTCGTGGTTATGAACAGGGAAGCAGGGGAAAAGAAAAGAGGGGTCGTGAGATGCTTGGGTTTTAGGAGTTTTTGCAGGGGGTTAGGATGGTATCGAGGGCTGGTGGTTACCACCATGAGAGTCGTAGGAGGTGAGAGAAGTCGGAGGCAGTTTCAGGTGGTGGTTAGGGTGGTGGCAGTAGCGGCTAGAGTCGGGTTTTTGTAGTGAGTATAACAGTGGCTGTAGGGTGTTGCAGGAAACCGAGTTAGGACATGACTTTTGATGGTGGTTTACTAGCAGCTAGAAGACAGACTGGAGGGAAAGGTCACCCACTCTGGAACCACCGTAAGTCAGAGGTGACAACGGTGGTGGCCAGGCCTGGTGTCTTATCAGCTATTGAGCTGGTGTTCGGTGACGACCGATTATAGTCTGCCGAGAGGTTCGGTATGGCTGGGTGTTTCGGGTTTGAGATTTGTGATCGAGATTGAGATTGAGATTGAGCTCGAGCATATCATTGCATTTGCATATCATAATTGTTGCATTATAATTATTGTGTTATCCTACTCAACCGCGAGGTTGACAGTGTATTCGTGAACACCTACGATGATCCGGAATGGGGAGTAGATTCTAGAGGTCAGAGACAGATGAGCTAGGAGCTGAGGCGGGAATGTGAGATGCATACTTTGGACCGACTTAGCATTTTATCACATTTAGAGAAGTCGTCAGTTGTACTTTCTTTTCCGTTATGTTGTAACTGTAATAACCAAAAGTTTAAATTTTATCAGTTTTATATAAAGTACTTAGGTTGTTTTACTTTGTTATTCACTACCTCGGACATTCCGAGATGGTAACAGCTCTATTTATTTGAGAATGTCTTGTTAAAGGCTCTTAAATAAATGGGGGTGTTACAAAGTGGTATCAGAGCGAACGATCCTCAGGCCTAAACCAAATGAAAAATAATGAACATAGGAAGAGTGAAATAAAATGAACCCCAGGCTAGTAACTGTTAGAAGCCCCCGAATTGGGTTGAGTTAGGGGCCCCCTCAAACCAAGCCACTGGCCCTTTCAGTCTAGTCTGGTCACCCTTGAGAGATGTAGAGCGTGGGTAGTATGGAATAAAGGAAAAGACCCAATATATATATATATATATATATATATATATATATATATATATATATATATATATATATATATATATATATATATATATATATATATATATATAGGGTTGGGATCCGGTGAGAACCACCTTACAATGAAAACCGGTGAGAACTCTTCCTTACGGAGTTTTTTTTTTTTAAATTAATGACATAATTGGATTCGGCATGAAATTTTATGGCCAGAGAACATATTTCTTGGTCTAGAAAATAAATACTAGTGGCGGAAAAATGATAGGTACGAAAAAATAGATAGTATGTGCATGCAAATAAATAAAACGTATCTCACATTGATTTCCGTCACTAGTATTTATTTTCTAGACCAAGAAATATGTTCTCTAGCTATAAAATGTCATGCCGAATCCAAATATGTCATTAATTTTTTCTAAAAAAATCCGTAAGGTAGAGTTCTCACAAAGTTCTCATTGTAAGGTGGTTCTCACCGGATCTCAAGTCTATATAGGGTTGGGATCCGGTGAGAACCACCTTACAATGAAACCGGTGAGAACTCTTCCTTACGGAGTTTTTTTTTTAAAATTAATGACATAATTGGATTCGGCATGAAATTTTATGGCCAGAGAACATATTTCTTGGTCTAGAAAATAAATACTAGTGGCGGAAAAATGATAGGTACGAAAAAATAGATAGTATGTGCATGCAAATAAATAAAACGTATCTCACATTGATTTCCGTCACTAGTATTTATTTTCTAGACCAAGAAATATGTTCTCTAGCTATAAAATGTCATGCCGAATCCAAATATGTCATTAATTTTTTCTAAAAAAATTTCATTAATTTTTTCTAAAAAAATCCGTAAGGTAGAGTTCTCACAAAGTTCTCATTGTAAGGTGGTTCTCACCGGATCTCAAGTCTATATATATATATATATATATATATATATATATATATATATATATATATATATATATATATATATATATATATATATATATATATATATATATAGACACTTTGTACTAACGTTTCCAGAGAAAAGCAATGAGGTAAGTATGATGTGAAATATGGTTGGAGATCTGTGTTGTATGAGAATTATATTGAATGATTGATTGAGATATATGATTTCCAAGTATTGAGAACAAGAGTTTTGAATATGAGTTTGAAATATAAGCTTGACTTGCATGATGATGTGCATTAGAAGAATATGACAGATATTGAAATGCTGATTGATCTGAATGATTGCATTGAAATTTTAAAGAATAGATGTATATTTATTAAACAATAATTTGGAGTGATATTATCATATGATTTTGGTGTTTAGGAATCTTCATATGATATCTGGTTACCAAATGACTATCGTAACTATCGTAACTATGTAATATATCATCTTGAATTTGAATATGAATAATCAGATTCAAATGTTATAGTAATCCATGTCTAGTGATATGCGGAATGTGTTGCCCAAGCCATGAATGTCATATAGCTATGTGTACATTTGTATATACATGTATAAATGTTGATTTATTTATTTGATCCTATCTTTCAGTTTCGCAATCTTTACCGCTTTCTTGATGGTAAGTACAAATTGAAATAATGAATAAATATTAATATGGTGCAATGTCATTTCTATGCTTCAATATATGCGTCAACATGTTTTGAGAATAGTTGTGTTTTAATATGACGATGTAAAGTAATAATGTGAATTATGAAAGTAACCAACGTTGTAATAAGTTTCCAGAATGTTACCTAATTGTACGGACTGCCGTTTAAAATGTGTTCTCTACATGAATGTGTAAATCTTATGTATGATGACCTTATGAGTTAACCTTCTAATGATTTTGATTTCATGTTAAAACGACTTATATTTTGAAGGAAATAAATATTTTAGCCGACAGTGGTCAGATTGTTACTGCATAGTTTTGTTTTGACCCATGTTTTTGTAAAGGAAATCATTTAAAACGTGTTTATTTTTTATGCATAATTCCAACTCCACTGTTTAAATTTTTCATTCATGTTTTCAAAATGATAAGCCACGTAAAAGCTTAATGAGTCGTTATTTAATAGTGATTTTTGCAAGTTGTTCAAATTTCTGTCTAAGTGCTATAAAGTTTGTATTCAGACCAACTGAATTGTAAAATTCGTTATAAATAATTCCCTTAAGCTTTGCACTTGATTATTTTCCTATGATTAGTTAATCCCTTATATTTTCTAAGAACTTTAATAACTCGCAAATAGCTAAGAGGTTATTTGATTATGATTTTTTGAAAGTTGTTGCATGATGTATGGTTGATGAAATAGTAAAGTTTAAATATCAAAGTTTAATCAAATATGAATTATGTGATGTAACCATGTGATACCATGACATGTCATTAGTACCATGAACAGTAGGCATATGATATGAATATAAACTTTATTACAGGATAATATAACCTTACTTATTTGGTAAGTTTATATAAAGTTAGTTTTTTTTGTACTGAGGCTTTTGTTATGCCGCAAGGTGAATTACAAATTTTTATGTTTAAATCCGATCACTATATATGTAAATTGAAGTAGTAATTTGGTTGACGAATATGGTAATTGTTTTGCAACATGACAAAATCTATAGCTATGTGTTGATGAAAGTTTTGCCTGAATATGAAATTGTTACGCATGATAAAAATCCCTTATTTGGCAAGTTACCTTTCTTGTGTACCTATGTGATTTTAACCTATTAATACCTAGAAATGCTAAGCTGGCTTGCTAGTCTATGATTGGTGTATATCTTGTCAAATAAGTCAATGCTCTATTTTCAATTATATTGGTTAAATTTTGCCTTATGTCTTTTCGAGAATATGATTTCGTTTCCATAATATGATTATGAGCATGAAATGTTTTGTTTTGTCAATTTTGAACTATGAGACAGCTGATTGTCTACATTGGTGTAAATAGGTTAAGTTTGTGTTATAATTTAAGGGTATATAGGTACTAGTTACCTTGATTTTGTTTCACTGCGTAGCATGAAATTGACAAATATGTTGGTTGCTTCAAAAGTCGGATGCTAGTTGTAATTACCTTATCATATGATTTGTGACTGTTGTTTCGGTGATTTTTTGAGCATTGAATATGGAATTTTATAATGGGGTTACGGGGACGTAACCATGTTTTAAGGAGGATAAGATTGTAAAATCTTAATGATTTATGATATGACTAGTTGTTAAAGCATGTAAAATTGATATGTCGTGATTGTTTGAATGTACTTGATAATCCCGTTTACTTCTGTTATGCATCATATTGTAATTCGTGAAGTAACCATTAATTTAGTTATGCGCTAAACTTTGGGGACAAAGTTTTCTTAACGAGGGTAGAATGTAACATTTCGCATTTTGAAGCCTATATAAGTGCTACTTGTGATTGTTTCATGCTTGTTATATGTTTCGTTATTGTTACGGGGTAGCGAACTTCGGGACGAAGTTCATTTTAAGGAGGGAAGACTGTAATACCCCGCATTTTAGCCTCGGTCCACGGCAGTCAAACCGTGTTTTATAAGTTTTTCAAATGGATGTTTATAAAGTATTTTATATAAGCTGTTATTATTTTATAAATCGTATTTCTACGATTATTTCGTAATTCATAATCATTTTATATTTGACGATTATTTCATGAAATGTCATTTCTTTCGTATTTCTTTACTTTGATAATATATTTATAATTAAATATATTTCCTATTTTATATTTATTTCTTATTTATATTGTTTTATTATTTAAGTCGTAATTATATTTAAATGTAATTTTTATGTAAGTACTAATAATTTCATATTATTATAATTAATTTAATTAATATAATTATTTATATGTACTCGTTAATTTTATTTTACGGGCTAAAGAACGGGATGTAGCCATGTGAGACCTCGAGATGTGTGATGGGATTGGACTTACGAGAACCGTGTATGGAAGCTAAACATAAACAAAACCCTAGCTAGCAACCATCGACATAGGATTCACAACAATACATCGACCTACACAAACACAAAACAAAACCCTATCAAACCCTAACTTCGTCTGCCTCCATAATCTCATCTGCGTCCCTACCATCTAAACTACACCTGAAACCCTATTCTGGTATCTGTCGTGGCCTAAAGGAGAACAGAAGGGAAAGAGAATTGGGTTAGAACATCCATAACACTCATTGTTTTCATCCCTGCTCACTTGTAAGTTCATACTTTGTTTCATTCGTTTAATACTCGTTGTTTGTATAATTTGTTCACGTTTGCTTGTTGAATTCGTCTATTTTGGGTTGTGTCTGAGCACGGGCTTTATGGGCAATGGTTATAGGATGATAATAGGTTGCGGGGGTGGTGGTAGGTTGGCTCGTGGTGGTTTGAGCACCACCAGAGAGTGTCGTGGTTATGAACAGGGAAGCAAGGGAAAAGAAAAGAGGGGTCGTGAGATGCTTGGGTTTGAGGAGTTTTCGCAGGGGGTTAGGATGGTATCGAGGGCTGGTGGTTACCACCATGAGAATCGTAGGAGGTGAGAGAAGTCGGAGGCAGTTTCAGGTGGTGGTTAGGGTGGTGGCAGTAACGGCTAGAGTCGGGTTTTTGTAGTGAGTATAGCAGTGGTTGTACGGTGTTGCAGGAAACCGAGTTAGGACATGACTTTTGATGGTGGTTTACTGGCAGCTAGAAGACAGGCTGGAGGGAAAGGTCACTCACTCTGGAACCACCGTAAGTCAGAGGTGACAACGGTGGTGGCCAGAGGCGGTGTGGGGCGTGGTGGAGAGAGAAAACGTCGTGAGAAGAGAGGGAGACAGGCGGCAGTAAAACAGCGTATTTTCGGGTTGTATGCGGGCTGGTTAGAGGAGGCGTAGTGGCTGCCATGGTGGATGTAGGTGGCGGCCTAGATGCGGGGTAGATGGTGGGTGGTATAGAGAGCGCATGGGGATCTGTTATGGGGGTCGTGGGTGGCTAGGTTGGTGGTGGCCAAGGCGTGAAGTTGGGTACGCGACTAGTGGGTAGAGTTGTTTTACGACGGCTACTGTTGTCGTGTTTGGTTGTGTTATTAATATTAACATTGTTATTATTAGTAGTGGTACACGTGATCTTGTTTATCAATATTATTATTATTATTATTATTATTATTATTATTATTATTATTATTAATTGTTGTTGTTGTCTTATAATAGTTAATATTTTATTTTAGTGTGATTAGCATTACTAGTAATATTATCTATGATATTTAATTATTAATTTTGTTAAGTGATCTTTATTATACAAGAATGTGACGGTTATCAATAGTCGATTATATTTTCAATGTTCGTTTTAATTGAAGTTAGTTATAAAAGTATAAGGACGAGTTGTTTAAGTTAATTGAAGTAGTCATGTTTAATACGGTCTCGTTATGCGTAAAATATGGGTTAAATAATTAATTTGAATAATTGGTATGTTAAATTAGTTTTCATATTATATTAGTTAGTGATTACGAATATTATATTTGTTAGGTGACGATTTTGAGGTGGCATAGTTCTGTTTACCTGCTGGCTTGCAATTGGATGATTTTGCTATCCAGGTAGGATACGCTGACCTTATACTCTATGATGTGTTATGAATGGATGAGGTATTGTGTGTTATGGATGCTGAATATGATTTATATGAGAAGGATATTGGTTGGATTCAGTGTTGATTATTATTAGTGGCATGAGCATTTCATTACTTAATATTATGATTGATTAAGAGTAGTGTTGCATTCATGAGCATGGCATATGCATTGGTTACTGAGAAAGATGTAAATCAGATGTTGTTCTGATATAAAGCCCAGGGTGGTTCTGCAGACCAGGCCTGGTGTCTTATCAGCTATTGAGCTGGTGTTCGGTGACGACCGATTATATTCTGCCGGGAGGTTCGGTATGGCTGGGTGTTTCGGGTTTGAGATTTGTGATCGAGATTGAGATTGAGATTGAGCTCGAGCATATCATTGCATTTGCATATCATAATTGTTGCATTATAATTATTGTGTTACCCTACTCAACCGCGAGGTTGACAGTGTATTCGTGAACACCTACGATGATCCGGAATGGGGAGTATATTCTACAGGTCAGAGACAGATGAGCTAGGAGCTGAGGCAGGAATGTGAGATGCATACTTTGGACCGACTTAGAATTTTATCACATTTAGAGAAGTCGTCAGTTGTATTTTCTTTTCCGTTATGTTGTAACTGTAATAACCAAAAGTTTAAATTTTATCAGTTTTATATAAAGTACTTTGGTTGTTTTCCTTTGTTATTCACTACCTCGGACATTCCGAGATGGTAACAACTCTATTTATTTGAGAATGTCTTGCTAAAGGCTCTTAAATAAATGGGGGTGTTACACTCCCAGTCAAATAAAGGATCCAGAATGAAAGTCGGTCCAGTCAATGCCCACCATCTGTCGGCCTCCAAGGTCAAAAAGTGAGTGGCTAGCCGCACTCTATCCTCTCTGACAACCGAGTACATGGTGAAGCTTTTCTCTATCTCACGGAACCATTCAGAAAGGGCAACAAGATCAACTTCGCCTCCATAAGTCTTCACGTGGCTCCTGGACATCTGTGACGCTATCCAAGAGAAGCTATTAGGTCGGTTGGCCTCATTGCCTGGCGGAGGAGGTGGAGGAGCAGTCTCAGTCTGACGCCTCTGGTTCTCAAGCAACTAATGAAGTGCTTGCATTATCGTATTCTCAACTGCTGTGGGTCTCACCATCCTTCAAAAGAGAAAACAGTGTTACCTTAACAGTTAGCAAGTACAAACAGTCTACCACTTGTGCTTAAGTCTACCCAAATCTCTCATTCATTATTTGTTTATATGGTCAAGTTAAGGTTTGGGGATTACATGAGTGCGTCGGGAGCAATAATGCTCTGATACCAACTGTAAAACCCCTCGCGAAAGCGGAAATAGAAAACATACAAAGTACTAATAATGCAGCGGAATTAAAACTTGTTAGCATAACTAAACATGCGAGGCATTTTAACAAACTAAACATGCGGAAGATAAAACGTAGATAAGTATATAAGTACTATACAAAAGCAGCCCGGGATAGCACATCCCTACAGGCACCAAAATACGGAAATCATAAAGCTAAGGTCTAGCGAACGAATGGGTAAATCATCGATGAAGGATCATCGCTCGCTAGCCTCAACGTAACCCCCTGAAGAACAGCATGAAGTACCTACACACATACAACATGTGCGCCACAGTCAGTGGGGAGTGACTAGAGTTCTCATAGCCACCTAATGTCATACGACACCGAACATATAAATACAAGTATTATACTCCAACATAAATAATCATGTGAAGCATTTATATCAACGTCTCAAAACTCCTATCATCATGCAAATACCATGCAAAGGCTCTCAACCAACTTCGGAAACTATTTGGAAGGAGAGCCGGTTTCCCTTCCGGTTACCCGGCCGGGGGGTCTTTCAATCCAAACCATTTACGAAACTAATTAAAGAGTCATCCAATGCCTTGGATGAACAATACTATAAACAAAGTAATATACTCCTCCATATTAACATACATATCTGACACTATACCAACTCTAGGCAAGCAGATATAAAACAGCAAGTATATAACACTGTACCCTAACACAGGCAAGTATATCCAACATTCAGCAATATCAAAACATGACCCCAATCCTAGGCATGGATGGATACAAATACACCCTACAAGAGAGACTCATATGAAGACTCCATTATACAACCACGGCATAAATACATAGCCTCAGCAAATACAATCCACATGCATAAATACACCTCAAATACCAAGGCAAACGAAAACTGTGACCTAATCCAAATCACAGATTCCACAGAAATACACCTCAAAATACAAAGGCAAACGAAAACTGTGACCTAATCCAAATCACAGATTCCACAGAAATACACCTCAAAATACAAAGGCAACCAAAACTGTGACCTAATCCATATCACAGACTCCACAGAAATACACCTCAAAATACAAAGGCAAACAAAACTGTGACCTAATCCAAATCACGGACTCCACAAGAATACACCTCAAAATACAAAGGCAACACAAACTATGACCTAATCCAAATCATAGTCTTACAAAATATACCTCAAAATACAAAGGCAACATAAACTATGACCTAATCCAAATCATAGTTCTACAAGTTCAATTCCGAACTTACTCAATTCATAACTAGTCATGCAGGCGACGTATATACAAACCAACACTTAATTGACCCCAGGAATTAAGCCGAGGGAGAGCCGGTTTCCCTTTCGGTTGCCCGACCGGGGGGTCTCTATCCTCACTCTATTCCCGAACCCAATATAGTGCCACCCGATCCTCGGGGACCTCAGACATGCATACGAAGCTTACAGAAAAAGAATCAATAAAATCCGACTTGAAAATTACAAGTTATAAAACAACTAACACAATCAGGGGCTCTCAACCGGTTGGCCACAGGCGGCCGGTCAACCGGCTGAGAGTCCTCTACTCTCTAGCCGACAATACAAGAAAACAACATGAAAGGTCTCCCAGCCGGCCTGCCGGCTGCCGGTCCACCGGCTGGGGACCCCTTTCTCTTTTCTCTCGCAAAACACAACAAACACATAAGGGGCTCCCAGCCGGCCGGCCGGCTGCCGGTCCACCGGCTGGGGACCCATTCCCACATTTTTCACAAAATCAAAATAACATTAAGCGGGACTCTGAGCCGGTGGGTCGGCCGCCGGTCGGCCGACCGGCTCAGAGCCTCTGATCGCATTTTCGCCATTTTCGCTATTTTCCAATCCTTTCAATTCTTTATCAAACCGTCTTAAACATGATTTTACGCAACAACACAACATTTCCCACATGTACATAGCATCAAATAAACATATGAACATGTATACAAACAATCGTTTCGTGACTTAACCACAAAATCACAAATTAAACCGGTCTTAACATGTATACTCTTAAATCCACTTTCTCATCCAATTCTTCCTCAAATCATCGCAAAATCAGTTTATATAACAATATAAGAACATTAAGAATTCAAAGACTAAACTAACATTCATCAAATACAACCAAAATCACATAAATTGCTAATTTAGACAAAAGGCCGAGTTTCTCATTATCGTCACCTTTACTCCGCGAATGCACCGGTTTACTCTTCAAGGATCACAAGCTCTTCCTCCGGGTTACTACAAGCACCACCTAAAAGCACAAGAACACCCATTAGGGGCTTAATTTCGTGATTAGGGTAAAACAGCCCCGAAATAAAGTTTCACGAAATTAAAAAGGAAAGTGATAGAAAGATCATAAATCTCGCAAGGATTCCGAATATGTAACTTTTACCTCGTTACGAGTTCGGGAAGGCCTTGAGATGATGATTCTAAGCTTGAAAATGAGATGAAAATGGAGCTTGGGTGTTTATCAGTGAAATGAAATGAAATGGAGGGTTTATGTCGATGGAAGCTTCCTTTTGTGGGTTAAAGTTGTCCTTTTAAAAACTTGAGACGGGTTTACTTTATTCAAGTGAAACGGAAATGTGAGACGGGTTGATATTAAATAAACAAGGCATCTTAAGATTAAATGATTTTTAAGACGAACTTAACGGAAATCTTAAAAATATAGATTACAATTATTATTAAAATATTATTAAATTCCGTAAATTACTTTATTTTAATAAAATATTTCTTTACGAAAATACGGGATGTTACAGATATGCTATCCCGGGCTGAGATTTTGTACTCATGGTTTTGTTGTACTTAAATACTTATCTATCTTTGTTTATTTCCACATGTTTAGTTTTGTTAATTCACCTCGTATCTTATCAAGCATGTTAAAGTTTAAAATTCCGCGCAAATTTTGGCATGTTTGACGAGGGGTTTTACACATTTCCCCTTATCACATGAAACAATAATAGTCATTGCTATTATAAGTGTAGGTTAAAACCTTATGTGTCTCATACACACATTTTCTAAATTCCTATGAAGGAAGTGGTTTTAATAACTGACTTATCCTCACAATGAGGTGTAGCAATGATTAGTATAGTTACTCATTAACATAGCTTGGTAGACATCAATATGACTATCTATGCAACTCTTAATCATAAAGTTTTCATTTATCTTTGAATTGGGCTTTAACAATCCAAAATAAATTCATTTATTTGCATAGATCCCATTTTGTTTCATTAGGCTATTAAGTAAACTGTCGAATTTTAAGTTTTCTAGATATATTCACTTCAAAGATCATAATCTTATTATTTCACTAGTCTCAAGATTTGACTAAGAATATTTTCTTTCGATCTTTTGCTACTAGAATCCAATCAAGAACAATTTATTTTGGTCTCTTCGTGTAGTTTCTTTAAACTAGAACCATTTACCTTAAGAACGATTTCTTTTGGTTTCTTTGCGTATCAGTAGAAATGATTTCTCCTTTATTCTCCTCTCATGTAAACATTGTCTTTAAGAACGTTTTCTTTTCGTCTTCTCGCGTAGTTTTTTGTTAAGATCTTTTTTTTTGTCTTCTCGCGTAGTTTCTTTTATCCTCTCATTTGGTTCGTGGCTAAATAATCTTACACTCTATCTTTTAAAAAATCCTCTTATTTTCTCTAGAGATAGATTTTGAGAGGCAAACCGTTTGTATCAAAGATGGGTAAGGAGAAAAATCTTGCACGTATGGACCTCTAGAGTTTTGAAAGAGATAATATAGTAAAGACATTATATCATAGACAAGTTCTATGAGGACTCAAATCCATGTCATTTATATTTGAAATCTTAGATCTTTCTACAATCGTTGTAGAATTGAGTGGTATTTTAAAATTCGAGGGAGATGTATCTAATTGGGTTGGAACATTATCCTATTATGAGTTCAATAACTCAATGCGACTTTTTTAATTGATCGTTCATTAGTTGTGAACTTTTAGTCACAAAGGCATAAGGATAATCAAATTCGTAGCTTATGGCCATATAATGATCCAATCATTATAATTGTCAAATGATCAACTTAAGTCGGTTTATTTATGTCTCGATAACCAAGGAGTCCGCAATGATGATTTTAGAACAAGGATTCCATCAACGAGTGAAACTAGTCACTATAATTCAACATATAACTATCGTTTTGAAATAAACAACCTTCCAAGTCTAACAAGGAATTTCAAAACGAGTTCTAAAATGTCAAAATACGATACAAATAAGACAAAGCATAATAAGACGAAGCTTCCATTGATCTATCATTATGGGTGGCTACTTTTAGCTTCCATTTAAAGATCTCTTAGGATGTAATAAGACGAAGCTTCCATTGATCTATCATTATGGGTGGCTACTTTTAGCTTCCATTTAAAGATCTCTTAGGATGGCTTCTCCTTTGTCGTTGTCCTAGCTTGGATCCCCTTCTTACAATAAGAGGGATAAATATCACAATTTGTATCAATATACCAAAGTTGGGATTTTGTAACATAAAAGATAGGAATAACTTTATTCATTTGTTGGAACGATCTTTCCAGTTTTAATGTCCCCGAGATACTAAGGCCAATTCCTATTCCAATGGCCCAAATCATTATTTGTCTATGGATTTTGCGCCTTTATTGGGCTTGGACGAGCTATTCCTAGTAGCTTTCCTTTCCCATTTGAGAATGTAGGTCTCTTACTTGCACTTTGCTTGAACTTCTGTGTGCTCTTACTGTCAACATGGAGCACTTCCTTGGTGGAGCTACTTGCTAGCTCCATGTTTTTGTATAAGCCTCATAGGCTATTTATTGTAGCGGTGGAAGTCCGACTTGCGGAAGGAGCCTAGGCAAGGTAAGGAAACCTATCATCACCTTCTTTGGCTAAATGAAGTTATGTATCCCTTATCTAGGATGTGTAGACACATTCTTTTCAAGTTTACTTTGATCCTTGAAGGATCGGAGCCAAGAGTTATAGTGGGAGGTGGAGCGAGGAGTGTCAATGTAATTAGAACCGATTTTGACTACAAACTTATAAATGAAGGAATAATTAACAATTATCGTTTTATCAACTTGGACACAAATACAAAACATTTTTAGTGAACAAGTTTAAATGACATTTGAATAGCGACCTTTACCCAACTATGCAAATGATCCCAAGACCCAAAACCCATATCAACTTCCATGTGAGCCAACGGGCCCTCTACACTTTCATTAATATGATTTCGATAGGTTAACTCGTTTAATCAATTCTACTTTAGGACTCTCAGTCGACAATTTACATTAAATTATCTTTAGCCCAAACTTATTCCGGCAACGGTCGTTAATACTTTTGTCGAGATCGACCAAATTTTAAAGTGTAATAACATTTATTACCCCACTTCTCAACGTCAAATAAGGTGCCCCAAAAAAATCTTATTGTACCCAAATGAAGAATGAGGCTCATGGGTTATTTACTCTTTGGTAAGCTAAGTCTCGATCTTTGATACGTAAAGGTCGAGTCAATTTATTATCTATCTCGTTTGAGTGAACGAAATCGGAGAACTAACTATAAATTTAATTGACACGGTCGATTTACTCGATGAAATGCATGACATGTTATGGCGATTTGGCTATGCATGCAAACATATAAAGCAAAATAAGAAGCATTAAAGAAAATACAAGTATGGCCTTCCTAAAATATAAAGTGAAATATAAAATAATAATTCGGAAACCAACTCCTTGGTCCCTTGAACTTCACTTGAGGCACGCATCGTCGGAACTCCTTTCCGAAAGGCACTATCTTCAAGGGTCTCCGGCATTTAAAATTACAAATTTTTCTATCTACTTTATACATTAAAAAATAAAATAAAACAATAAAATAAAGTGATACTAGATCACATTAAATTTCAACCGAATCAGTATTCTCATACATTTCGGGCAATATTGATTAAAACTAAGGTCATACTGAGCAAAAACTACATAGTTCCAAATTACGTAAATAAAATTATGACAATCATCAATAAAATGCAATGCTTATGAATATGTAACTAACATGCCAATCCTAAGCAAAATAGCCCTATTACAATTTTGTTATCAACATAACCTGATTTTATGGAATCGCGTGATTTTAATATTTTAAAATCACTTATCATTATGTGAATCATATTCACGTCTAAGTTAACCATTCTAACATATTTAAATTTCAAAATTTAGTCTTACTCTAATTTTGAACAAAATTTAACTTATTATTAATACATTGTTCGGTAATTAGTAGGTTTTACAGGAAAAATAATATAAAATGCCAATTGTGTCATAAAAAAAAATTCGAAAAATTCAAAATTCAGAATTTGAATAATCTGAAAATTTCTAAAATTTCCAGAACCATAAAATTATTAGAATTATTAAAATAACCAATTTATGTCATAAATGGGTCGGAAAATGCGCATTTTTAAGTCGGAAATTCAAAATTCACTTTAAAAACATGCATTAAAATACTAATATTATTTTTAGTCTTTCTAAGATACTTTATAGACCTCAAAAAGACCAAAACGTATGCCAAAAACTGAAATGATACTTTTAAGACTCTAAAAATTCAATTATCATACTTTATCATATAAAATGATAATTTAAATTGCACACACTTTCAGCCCCCAAGAAAATTACCCTGATGAAAACATCTCATATGACATCTATGGGTGAATGTTTATGCCATTTTAATAATATTTATCATTTTTAACATATTATGTCATATTTAACTTGATTCTAACAATTAAAATCTTTTTTCATGCAATATTCGATAGTAAAATCTCACAAATTA
This sequence comes from Silene conica, assembly GCA_029255685.2. Classification (NCBI taxonomy): domain Eukaryota; kingdom Viridiplantae; phylum Streptophyta; class Magnoliopsida; order Caryophyllales; family Caryophyllaceae; genus Silene; species Silene conica. The sequence goes on from CM055315.2 coordinate 42,640,744, forward strand.
CATGCATACTGGAAATAATATATATGCCATTGTGTTAATGTAACACCCCCATTTATTTAAGGGCCTGTACTAGGACTCCCCAGATAAATAAGAGTGTTACCATCTCGGTTTCCCGAGGCAGTAGATACAAAGGAAAGATAAACAATACTTTAATTAAAAGTTAAACTCCATAACATGTTCTTACAACTGTAATAAAACTGTCTTATGAAAAGTAAGTACAACTCATGCTAAACTGACTATGGTGATCTAGACTCTAGTCTGGTCCGGATCCAAGCTCTCTCCTCCCACAGCTTCCCATAGTCTCAGCCACCTGTCAATTTGCTCCCCGATAATTTGGTTCATCACAGGTGTTCACGAATACACAGGGTCAACCATGAGGTTGAGTAGAGGAAAATAAATAAACAAAATTATAATATATATTGGGATCAATCATCCCTTAACTCCGCACCGATCCAACGCCAAATAAACTCCGCACCGATCCAACGCCAAATAAACTCCGCACCGATCCAACGCCAAATAAACTCTGCACTGGTCCAACACCAACTAAACTCCGCACCAATCCAACGCCAAATAAACTCCGCACCGATCATAACGTATCACAGAAAGATATAAACGAATAGCTCATATAACAATCATGTTATAGCATAAGTTAAACACGGAAATCACCAAACATTAACAGCATGTTCAACACTATTACCACAGTAATTCCCCTACCTCGAATAGCAGAATTGTAGATAAGTCCAAGCTCGCTAGAAATGTTCCACACGAAACTCGCTACCTCAACACGTATACGTAACGAATTAATAACCTTCCCTAAACCCCTTGACAACCTATACTTACTATAAATAGAAACCTTCCATAAATGGAAAGTTTCCAAAAATAGAAATCCATTATAAATGGAAAGTTTCCATAAATAGAAACTCATTATAAATGGAAAGTTTCCATAAATAGAAACTTCCCTAACTTATAGATTTCCCGACTCATAAACTTCAACTACACATTAACGAATAATATTGCAATAACGGAAGACGACCATTATTAAAATAGTAGTAATAATAATAACACTACTAATAACAAAATAGCAAATAAAAATAATTTTAACAATAATAATAATAATACTAATAATAATAATAATAAGTAATAATAATAAGAAGTAATAATATTAAGGACTAATATCCTTAATAAAACAGCCCATAGCTCCCTTAACCGCGACACCACACACGACCCCAAAACAGACCTTGAACAGCCGCGTAACAACTGCCCCTACCACTGACAACCACCAGCCTAGGCACCCTGTACCTCCGCCTACCCCAGCGACACCTTACCACCCCACCGACGTGCACCGGCAAGGCGAAAAACGCCCCATCGACCGACCTGAACAACCGCCTGGAAATTCTGGACTAAACACCTAAACCACCTTCGACAACCCTCTACACCTCCCCACGACCCCTGAAACCACCAACACCCTTTCCCCCGACACACAACCTACACGACACAGTGGTACCACCGCGTGTAACAACCCGACCCACCACGGTCGTAACACACCCCCAATAAGATGGGAGGTAAGCCTTTGGGCCCATTATTTGTCCTCACTTAAGCCCAAAAGCACAAGGCCTTGTTACTAAGTGGTGGGTGGAAGCTATTATAAACATATCACAAGCCTCACATTCTACCGATGTGGGACAAATCTCCACACAAACTTTCCTCTCATACTCCTGGGTGTTACAAACCACCCCACTTAAAGAACACAACGTCCTCGTTGTGCCTCAAACTTGACCACAACCAGGGCCAGAATCCTCCCCCGCTAGGTGTGTGACCCGGGGATACTCCCGACCACAGGCTCACCACACGGTCGCAGGGTCGCTCTGATACCATTTGTAACAACCCGACCCACCACGGTCGTAACACACCCCCAATAAGATGGGAGGTAAGCCTTTGGGCCCATTATTTGTCCTCACTTAAGCCCAAAAGCACAAGGCCTTGTTACTAAGTGGTGGGTGGAAGCTATTATAAACATATCACAAGCCTCACATTCTACCGATGTGGGACAAATCTCCACACAAACTTTCCTCTCATACTCCTGGGTGTTACACCGCGTCGACCTCCCCCGAGTCAGCGGTGGTACCACCCCCAAACTTACCAACCGAGCACGCCTGAACCGCGACTGACACAACCAGGAGCCACGAAAGTTCCCTTCGACACCTACCTGACCACCCATACTCGCCGTGACCACCCTCTCCTGACTCCCTGGACTACCAGTAACAACACGACACCAAACAACCTTGAAGACGACACACCACCACTTTTCGAATCCATACCAAAACATATGTATAACAAACGAAACTGACTATAAACAGAGGGGTGTTGTCTTACCTGGTTCTCGGTCAAAACGAAGAGTCCTAGGCCGCCCTAAATCAGTCACATAAACCTCCTCTTCCCAGTCTGTTGTGGCGGCAGTGGGTTTGGTAAAGTTGATAAGGTGCAAAGTAGGTTAAAGAAGGGTTAATCTAAATGTTCCTAGAGGCGGCAGGAGGGTTGACGTGAAATGGCTGAATGTTTGCTTGAGGGTTTCTAACTCATGGGTTGTATGTTATAACGGTTTACAAGGCCCAAACCTATCCCCTCAAGGTCCCAAGTTCGAACCCCCACAAAACCAATTAACATACATCGACTATTAATCAATTAACGAGTATAAAAGCGTAGAAACTACCCTTCGACGATTATAAAAGTAAGCGTCGTTAGAAACATATTCAGGGTACATTAAATATTTATGTACATATAACATATCACTTATTCGATAACTAAATTATCGAGTATAACCGTCCCAACACACAAATTTGATGACTAAATATTAAAAATAAAATACAATGAAATACAGAGTATTACAGTCTTCTCTCCTTAAAATGAACTTCGTCCCGAAGTTCACCATCCCATGATCAAGAAACTGTTTGCAAAGCACGTAACTAACACCAACAGTGATACCACATAACGTCGTAACTAACAAAGGTACTTTAAAACACGAAATATCACATTCTACCCTCGTTAAGAAAACTTTGTCCCCAAAGTTTAGCGTATAACTTAACTAAATGATATATCATGAACCACAATAACTGCATACAGAAGTAAATTATCAAGTGTATTCAAACAATCACGACATACCAAGATAGCCCAGTCTTAACAACTAGCCATAACATACATTAAAAGATTTTACAATCCTATCCCCCTTAAAACACGGTTACGTCCCCGTAACCTCATTATACAAATCTCATTCATTAGTCCATCTTACTCATCACTTTATCTCATACCATCTTACTCCCAAGTAACCAAGTATCGCACTCATCCTCGAATCTAAGACCAAAGACAAGGGGTGAGTGAACTGGCGGAATAAAACCGCAAATCAACACTTCCATTTCAATATCGAGTTCAAACTCCGAATATAACCCAATAACCATGGTCACACTGGACCGTAAACATAACTCGACACGAGCACCTAATCTCAATCTCCATCTTAACATCAGTATCAATATCGTCAAAGGTTCCCAGAACCGTGCTCAACACTTAAAGTACGAACTTTAAGTTACTCACCCACAAGTTAAGGTCACAGAGGACGAAAATAAGGAAAAGAATGCAATACTAATTATCCGCAACCAACATATCAATCCCCAGTTCCCGTATACTCCAACTCGGTCGTAAACCAGTAATAGAATAATTCTCTAAATAAAAGGACCATCAATGTCTCGTAACATATGAACACTACGATATATACAATAAAATTCACAATATCAATTTCTCAATAATTATCAACATATAAATAGTCATCTAAACATGTCAGCTTGAATAATTATTGAAGTGCATAGGATCGCTAACTCAATTAGCACACAAACACACACACACACACACACACACACAGATATATATATATATATATATATATATATATATATATATATATATATATATATATATATATATATATATATATATATATATCCCCGGACAGAATAAGAATGATAAGATCGGTAGAATTAAGTTACGCAACCAAAACAGAATCACGGCAGCTAACACACATATATCCTTGAAATTTTACACAACTTAACATATTCACCCTAATGTAGGCCATCAGCAACTCCTAGTTCATAATTGACAATTAAAACCTTCCATGCTTATAATCATATTATCGAAGCAAAGTCATATCTAACAATCATATTTTGGAAAGGCATAAGGTAAACTTAATTAACATTCCTATATCAATCATAGGCTACAAGACCGCTTAACATTCCTAGATATCAAACAGTTAAAATCACTCAGTTGTAATTCCCATCTACTCGCATTACATCATTTATCATGAAACCATTCATATATATGTCTTATAAAATAAAAAGTTTATATAACGCGCATCAATCAGCATTCGGGCAGAATTTCGTCAACACGTAGCTACAGAATTTGTCATGTTGCAAGCAATCATTCTAATTATCAAACATCAAGCACAATCATCATAATTCTCAAACATCAAGTTTAAACATGTTTTATCACGTTGAAAACATTTTGAAACATTTGAAACATTGAAGCGGTAATCTGTGATCATTTATAAATACGAATCAAAAGGCAACAAGTTACAGATCGAATCAAAGCTACACGGGGTCATTTTGACTATTCTTTACTAAGACGTTGTTCTTGACGCTCATGAATTATAAGAGTTTTTAACGATAAAGTAAACGGATTCTGATCCGATTATGGATAGGGCATTCGTTCATTACTTTAAACCAAGGTCGATTAAACAATTTATGTTTATCATGATTATCGTATGGTTAGTATCATGGCTATTAAAGATTCATTGGGCCTTGGAACCTTGGGTTAATAAAAGAAGATCAAGAAACAAAGTCGTTCAAAGGGAAGCTAGGGCTCGGGAAGGCGCGGCCCAAAGGCCATGGTTGCTCGGTCACAGCCTTAGCACGGTCCGTGTGTGGCTCGGGTACAGCCGGTCATGGCTCGGTCAAGGACGAGTTGTTGCTCGGCTATTTTGGATTCCTACTAAGTATTGGAGTGTCTTTAATTACTTTGTTATTTTTATCCTTATAAGTTGTTATGTTTGTTACTAGTTAGTTACAAGTAGTTATAAGTTGTTATTATTTTATTAGTTTGTTATCCTAGGGTTGTTAGGATTACTTATTTAATTATTTTAATTCCTAGGATAGCGTTTAAGATTTAATAAGGATTATATTTAATCCATTTAGATATAGTTTAGGACTTCTAATCTCACATGGAGATAGGAGTCGTGTGAGTCGTGTGTATGGTGTGCTTGGACGTGTGACTCTATTATAAATAGAGCACATCGCCTTTCTTGTTATTCAGTTAATTATCAAATCAAATAAAAATTACAAGTTTTCTTTTTAAGGCTTTCCTAAAGAATTCTCAAGGACTCATCGAGTGTTGATCCGAACCGTTAATATTTTTCGCGTTTCAAGTATTAGCAAGATTTACAAACTATAGGTCTAGGGAGTAAATCACCATTGTTTGAACTATAGGTCTAGGGCAAACAAATATCCTTCTACCTTGGGGATTCACCTCAAGACCGTCACAACTAGAATCGACCATCACCAAACGACGGACCATTCACCACCACCATCGACGCCGTCCATCACCACCATCAACGTCATCTTCATCGTTCATCATTATTCCAAGATTCATCCAAAATTGTTCTTTATTTGTCCTATTTTGTTATTTCATTCAAGATTGTTTTCAAGATTTACAAGAAGGCTTCCGCGGACGAGTTTTTTGATCAAGAATTCGTATCAGATTCACAAGACTAGTAATTCATATTTCATATGTCAACCAATTAATAATTCCAATACATCGTGATCATATTTTATACATATCATTATGCATCTCACTTTATGGCATATCAGTATACATGAAAAGTTATAAAGATTGTTATCGCAGAGACTAGGCAAGGATATATCATCAATATACGAAAGAACATCAACAAGATTCACATTGTTCAAATAGTCACAATTACGTATAACAAACACATTGTTACATGACATTTACTCATGACATCGTGCTAATAAGCTTACTAGTTAAATTTCATTCGGTAAACATGGTATTAAAATCACATACGAATATCACATCATTATTTTGGGGTCATATCATTAGAAAGTAGGAACGTTGGTATAATAGAAACTATTTTATATAGAACAAGCATGATGATGTTATCATATAGTAAGGTTCATATTCATATCATATGCCTACTACTCATGTTACTAATGCTATACCAGGATATCACGGAATCACATCACATAATCCACACTTGGCTAAACTTTTATATGAACTTACATATCTCACAATTCACCAATTAAACATTAGGCAACAACTTACAAACATCATAATCAGATAACAGCTTAACTAACGTGCGCGCGATTATAGTTTTTAGAAAATATGGAAATAAGCTAAACAGAAGAAATTATTTAATACAATCTTTTTACAACTCAATCGGTCTAGACAAGAACTTTACAGCAATTCAACAGAAAATTCGGCAACTTGCAAAAATCACAATTAAATGGTGGCTCGTTACGATTTTACATGGCATATCATTTTGAAAACGCGAACACATATTCTGAACAGTAGAGCTGAATTTATGCATAACAATCACCAGGTTTTTAAATGATTTCTTTCACTCCGAACATAAGCCGTTTTAACATAAACCCAGAAACATTGGAAAGCTAATTCAGAAGATTATCATACATAAAAGTTTCATACATATATGGAGAACACATTTTAAATGGCAGCTCTCGCAAGAAAAGTAACATTCTGAAAATTTATCAAAATTTATGTTTCTAAAAAAAAAATCACTTCCCGCTATTACATTTAAATATAACCATTATTTTTCAAAAAAAAAAAACATGTTGACATGTCATTCGAAGCGTTGGAATCACGTTGTACCAAATTAACTTCATTATTTCAAACCGAAATTGTCATCTAGCTTACGGTAAGATTGCGAATTTGAGAAATAACATCACGAAATAATTCAATAGTTATACATGTACGAACAATGCATTAGTTCCTACTATTGTAACAGTCACAACATAATAGTATGTAAACTTATATACCAGAATCACCATGGTGACATTTATAGAAACATAACTCCTTACTAAACTAATTGGGTGTCAAAAGAAATTGCCATATATACTTTAAGTATGATCTATGCAACACATAACCCTAGAGTACTCATGGTTTGGGGTAACACATTCTGCATTTCACTAGACATGGATTGCTAAAGCAATTAGTAAAATAATGACAATCATAAATCTCAATTTCCGATCACATTTGCCTAGAAAGCCCATCAGTAAACTCTTGCAAAGTATAAGGCCAGGCATGCAAATAAGAAGTGCATACACACATAGAATAGTAACAGACAATTATCAACGGGCACGTCATCCGATTCGGTCTACTAGCTTTACACATACGACTTAACTTGGTTCCACATCCTATAACGACATAGCAAAGTTGGCTCTACTAACCATTCCAGGCAAGCATGATCATATCTCTCCTACATCTATCCTTTTAGGTGACTATAGCTCATCAACTTACTACACATATCATTATACTATATCTCTACTTAACGGTTCAAGGTGTTAGGTTCTCCTACCTATTTAGTCATACTAAAGTTAATTATCTTATAATTAGTAGATCTTATGCATGCTTAACAAGATATATGTCGAGATATATGAAGAAAGACAAGCTCCCTTACATTGATAATCTCGGCTATTTTAGGGCACAAGTGAAGTCACCTTCTTCACTTGTTCTTGAGCTTATCCCACGGATGATCCTCCTTGAACCTTCAAAGAGATGATGGCCTCCAAAAGATGAACACCAAGACACACTAGCTCTCAATAATTTGTATGTTATTGTACTAGAATCAACACACAAAATTACTAGATAATGCAAGGAGGTACACGGTTTTAGGGTTAGAAAATAAGAGCTTATTTTCTCTCTTTTGTTCTCTCTGTAAGACAAAACCCTAACTTGAATTGTGAATGAATTGTGTGAACAAAAATGAGGGAACAAAACCTCTTTGTTCTCTCCCTGGGTTCGGCCGAAATGGCATGGGTAGAGTGCCCAATCAATTGGCTCTCTATCCTCTCAAATGTCCCAAGCATGCTCTCATCAATTTAAATGCCTTGTCCTACTAATGTTCCTATTACATCTAATGTAATATTGTAAATGTGTGTGTGTGTGTGTGACATATCACACGGTCCACACAACCAAAACGGATCCAATCCGTAACACTAGTTAGGATAACATTATTTGCGTAGTTTAACATTTTAAACTCTTTATCGTAAATTAGTAATTAAATAATTACATATAATTATTTAAACACATTTCATAACTACAATCAACTCATTTATTTGTTATTATGTTTCATAAACATATAAATAATAGTGATGAAATTTCGATCACTAAAACAATTTATAATCTTATTATAAATTATCTCCTTATTTTATTCATAATCTAGAAATGAATCAACTCGTATCGATATACATTTGTTACATTTAATATTGAGGTAGTTGTCCTAAAGGTGTGACCTAAAGGGATCAACTGGTCACCACCGTCAAAACGACAGTAATGTCAAACTCTAGCAAGCCAATCATTACCGATTAATGTTGACCAGTTGACTTATGATAAAGAATCATCCCATGAATATTCTTTTATAGAGATTTGTCAATTTAATATTTAATTGACGTGATCACATTATTGTCGAGAACACTTACTCCAACACAAGGATTATACAGCCGCATGCATATCACCATATACAAGTAAAGCTCATATTCAAAACTCTTGTTCTCAATACCAGAAATAGTATATCTCAATCAACATTCAACATCAATCTCATGATTCGCAGTATATATTACCAACCATATTTCACATCATAACTTACCTCATTACTTCTCCTACAAGAACATTAGTACCAGATAACTAGGTCACTATATAATCTACCCCACTCTTCAATTACTCTCATTGGGTTCCCGAGACAGAACAGAAAGGGCCCAGGTTTGGTGTGAGGGGGCCCCTAACTCATCCCGTTCCTTTTTGGGGTTCCCATCAGTTTCATCTCGGGGTTCATTTTATTAGACTCTTCCTACGTTCATTATTATTCATTTGGTTTAGGCCTCAGGATCGTTCGCTCTGATACCACTTTGTAACACCCCCATTTATTTAAGGGCCTGTACTAGGACTCCCCAGATAAATAAGGGTGTTACCATCTCGGTTTCCCGAGGCAGTAAATACAAAGGAAAGATAAACAGTACTTTAATTAAAAGTTAAACTCCATAACATGTTCTTACAACTGTAATAAAACTGTCTTATGAAAAGTAAGTACAACTCATGCTAAACTGACTATGGTGATCTAGACTCTAGTCTGGTCCGGATCCAAGCTCTCTCCTCCCACAGCTTCTCATAGTCTCAGCCTCCTGTCAATCTGCTCGCCAATAATTTGGTTCATCACAGGTGTTCACGAATACACAGGGTCAACCACGAGGTTGAGTAGAGGAAAATAAATAAACAAACTTATAATATATATATTGGGATCAATCATCCCTTAACTCCGCACCGATCCAACACCAAATAAACTCCGCACCGATCCAACGCCAAATAATCTCCGCACCGATCCAACGCCAAATAAACTCCGCACCGATCCAACACCAACTAAACTCCGCACTGATCCAACGCCAAATAAACTCCGCACCGATCATAACGTATCACAGAAAGATATAAATGAATAGCTCATATAACAGTCATGTTATAGCATAAGTTAAACACTGAAATCACCAAACATTAACAGCATGTTCAATACTATTACCACAGTAATTCCCCTAACTCGAATAGCAGAATTGTAGATAAGTCCAAGCTCGCTAGAAATGTTCCACACGAAACTCGCTACCTAAACACGTATACGTAACGAATTAATAACCTTCCCTAAACCCCTTAACAACCTATACTTACTATAAATAGAAACCTTCCATAAATGGAAAGTTTCCAAAAATAGAAACCCATTATAAATGGAAAGTTTCCATAAATAGAAACTCATTATAAATGGAAAGTTTCCATAAATAGAAACTTCCCTAACTTATAGATTTCCCGACTCATAAACTTCAACTACACATTAAAGAATAATATTGCAATAACGGAAGACGACCATTATTAAAATAGTAGTAATAATAATAACACTACTAATATCAAAATAGCAAATAAAAATAATTTTAACAATAATAATAATAATACTAATAATAATAATAATAAGTAATAATAATAATAAGTAATAATATTAAGGACTAATATCCTTAACAAAACAGCCGCGTAACAACTGCCCCTACCACTAACAACCACCAGCCTAGGCACCCTGTACCTCCGGCTACCCCAGCGACACCTTACCACCCCACCGACGTGCACCGACAAGGCGAAAAACGCCCCATCGACAGACCTGAACAACCGCCTGGACATTCTGGACTGAACACCTAAACCACCTTCGACAACCCTCAACACCTCCCCACGACCCCTGAAACCACCAACACCCTTTCCCCCGACACACAACCTACACGACACAGTGGTACCACCGCGTCAACCTCCCTCGAGTCAGCGGTGGTACCACCCCCAAACTTACCAACCGAGCACGCCTGAACCGCGACTGACACAACCAGGAGCCATGAAAGTTCCCTTCGACACCTACCTGACCACCCATACTCGCCGTGACCACCCTCTCCTAACTCCCTGGACTACCAGTAACAACACGACACCAAACAACCTTGAAGACGACACACCACCACTTTTCGAATCCATACCAAAACATACGTATAACAAACGAAACTGACTATAAACAGAGGGGTGTTGTCTTTCCTAGTTCTCGGTCAAAACGAAGAGTCCTAGGCCGCCCTAAATCAGTCGCATAAACCTCCTCTTCCCAGTCTGTTGTGGCGGCAGTGGGTTTGGTAAAGTTGATAAGGTGCAAAGTAGGTTAAAGAAGGGGTAATCTACATTTTCCTAGAGGCGGCAGGAGGGTTGACGTGAAATGGCTGAATGTTTGCTTGAGGGTTTCTAACTCATGGGTTGTATGTTGTAACGGTTTACAAGGCCCAAACCTATCCCCTCAAGGTCCCAAGTTCGAACCCCCACAAAACCAATTAACATAGATCGACTATTAATCATTTAACGAGTATAAAAGCGTAGAAACTACCCTTCGACTATTATAAAAGTAAGCGTCGTTAGAAACATATTCGGGGAACATTAAATATTTATGTACATATAACATATCACTTATTCGATAATTAAATTATCGAGTATAACCGTCCCAACACACAAATATGATGACTAAATATTAAAAATAAAATACAATGAAATACAGAGTATTACAGTTAATTTTCTATGGCCAAATTCCAACTCAAACTATTTAAGTCGAAATAAGTCATTATTAATGCGATCTTTACAATAAAAATCATTAATCATGCAATAGATGATAATAAAATCTAAAATTTACATGAACATTTTAAATATTGCATGTGACATCTCCAAACATTTTCGTAGTCAAATTCATAATTTAACTATTTTTACCCATTTATTCACATATTATGATCTATTAACAATTAAATTTCATAATTCATAAAAAAATATTCCAAAATCTCGAAAATTTATATTCACAATATAAAATATGCATGTGAGAACATACTAAAAAATCTCGGTCATAAAGTTTATTTTACTATTTTTCCCGTAATTATCACATTTTAATCATATAAAATGTATAAAATTAACAATTAATTAATAAAATGAACAATCTTTTTCCATAAATCATTCCAAATGACCTAAAACATTTTAATACCAGTAGGTTTATCATGCTAAAAACAATTTTGAGATTTATCTTTATATATCATAGAAAACAATTTTGTTTTAGTTAACATTTAACTCGTAAGAATCTAAACGATTTAGCATACAACAACCATTGCTCTGATACCACTTGTTAGGTTTAATTAATCCCTAATATGTTTAAATTCATATTAAACTATTGAATCTTATATATACTAGACACAAAGAAAGGATGTATGTCCTTACATTGCTTAAAACGGTTTTAGGGCACAAGATTAGAACACCTTTCTAATCTTGTTCTTGAGCTTAAAATGGCTAGGATGATTTTCCAAACTTTAGTCTTCAAATGTAGAAAACCTCCTCTTGTTGCACCAAGGTTATTCTGGAAATGGATCGAGTGCACAAAACGGTTTTGTGTTATTTTCGAGTAAAATTTCTCTAAAACACTTAGAGAGAAAAGTTGGAAAAATTAGAATGGAATAATGAAGAATGAGGAAAAATTAGAGAAAAAACCATTTTCCTCTTCTTTTGTGGTTGTTGTGACAAGCACAAGGGACAAAGGAATAAATGCTTTTGTCTCCTTTGTGAGTTTCCAAAACACATCAAAAATAGGGTAGATTTTGTTAAGTGTGATATTCATTCCCCACAAACATGCTTAATACCGTGTCCCTTTGCTCGTCTAACACAAACCGAGACCCATTAAATAAACGGTTTTTACAAAACCTAATTTATACGTCATTAAGTAAATATAATATTATAATATGAAACCATTTGCAATTAGTCATTTCGTCATTCTTAATTTAAGTTGTTTCGTAAACAACATGATTTGGTAATTTAACATTTACGATGACCAATTAATTTTTACTCTTAAATATTTATTCGATTCATGACAACTTAATCTATCATTTAACAATTAATCGTCATTTCGGGAATAACCCTTTAGGTGTGACCTTAAGGGATCAACTGACCATCACCGTCATACGACAGTAATGTCAAACTATTTAAAGCCACTCATTACCAATTACTGTTGGTCAGTCGACTATATGTAAATTTGTGAATCATCCCTTTTGTATTCTTATTTCGAGATTTAATTATTTCTGATCGCACTATTGTTGAGGACACTTACTCCAACAATATTAACTTCGGCTATAACCTTGATTTATATCTTCAACGTTATACCTCGTTCAGCTATAACTTTGATTCGTACTCAAGGTTATACCTCTTCAGCCATAACTTTGAGTAATACTCAAAGTTGTACTAGTTTCAGCTATAACCTTGAATCATATTTTCATGATTACACAAACTTCAACTATAAGCTTGAGCAACACTCTTGGCCGTTAGCCTTGCCGCCATCTAGGGTTTTTCTCGCGAACCCTAGTTTTGCACACGACACCCATAACGGCTTATCAACACATTATAATCCACAATTACGATAATAAAACATACATAAATATATAAAGCACAATTATTTCATGATGATAAATTGTAAAACATGTACTAATCGTACAAACAATCATTAAATCATATTAATCACATCAATTGGCATAAACACAATTAAAAGAGAATCATCTAGTTACCGTTTTGGCTATTAAATCTAGAGGTCGTTGTCAACAACGTGGATGTCTTCTCCAAGTAAAATTCCACGCGTTTAATAATTATCACACGTGTCAAAAGAGAGAACGAATCTAATAAATATACTAAATATATAAACCTATTAAAATAAACGCTTAAAACACGAGACTTACGACGAGGAAAGATAGATCCAAAGAGTAGGATCGATCTAGGCTTGAAGAACGCGAAGATAAAGGGAGAGGAAATAGCGGCACGAAACCCTACGTAGAGGGAAGTGGCGCGCGCACAAGAGGAGAGAAAAAGAAGGAGAAAATTAGGTTTAGGGTTTAGAGAGGATGTGGAAAAGAAAACAAGGGTTTGGTTCCCACTCCTTCTATATAGAGAAGCTCATGGGTTTAATCCAAATTTAGGCCCAAAACTTCACCAACACTCCATTCTCACGTGAGACTCGAGGGTAGTCAAGTTGGCCTTCACTGAATTTCGAGCCCAACGAGCCAAATAAGCAAGAAAATAATATTTTTTTCCCGAAATAAAATATGAAATAATGGGAAAAAGGAATTAAATAAATATATTACGGAAATTAGGGGTGTTACACTGATGTGTATACGCGAATTGCTTCTAGATAAATATAATAGGCATGTCATCTCACTAAGATTGAGGTGTATACGAAATTTTTTATAAACAATATAATGTATAATGATAGGACATTATACCAATTGTTACATATATGATATTTGATGCTCGTATTTTATATAGAGCTTTGAGGCCATTTTAGCACGCATTTCCATGCTTATTTCGTAGTGTTTTACTACAAATGTCCCTCGAATAGTTTACTTTGGTTTGTCTTGTGCTATTTGCAGATATGAGTCGGAGAAGATCATAATCACGCCTAAAACATGTCCTTATGCATGAATTTAGGAGAAGAGTTGAGTCGGAGGTTGTCACTACCATTTTGAGATGCGTATAGAAGCAATGAAAGTTTATCAAGCGAAGGAAGAGCTTCAATTTGCTAGGGCCTATGTTGGAGACCCATATATTGAGTTCTACAATAGATACTCAACTGATTCCAATTTGATATAAAATATTTTCCTCTTAGCTTTCCAACGCCACCAAAAACGCTTGATTTGCGTGAGTAACGAAGAAATGGCGGCCGTTATAAATTGAGTGTGCAGTGCAAGAAATACACGCAAAGAAGTACTCGATTGAGTACTCTTTCTATTCGAGTCATTATCAGATAAAAAGACCTCGATCGAGTCCTTGCTTTAATCGATCGAGGGGTTTTGGAGATTGTTTAATCGATCGAGTGAAATTGGAACTCGATCGAGCAAATTCTTTACTGGGCTTCAGATTTCGATTGAATTTTAGGTCAGATTTCTGAGAAGTTTAACCCCTCTAATAAAAGGGGATTAGCACACCTCTTATCTATATCTACCACTTTGCTATTCCTCTTTCCCTTACAAAAACTCTGAGATTAAGCTTTCTTTATTTTTTCTTTCTTGCCTCGGATTCCGGATTAATTTGAAATCTTTCTTCCCTCTTTTAATTTAATTTCTTTTGCTTTTTTTTTTTTTTTTTTTTGATAAAGGGTAAGTATTATATATCAAGAGAGAGTTACATGATGCACCTAGAACAGTCCTCTAAGAAAGGCCTGATCTCGGGTGTTAAGATTACATTGCATACGACTTTTAAAGAGAGCTACTAAATCTTGTTTAATTCTTCCTATTACAAATTTTGGCCTATCTAACATTTGCTCACATCGACTTTTATTCCTTTGATACCATATATGATAAACAATCGCATTCAAGGCCCCATTCCACACTGCTCGTTGAAGCTTTGTACCCTTAAACCTCAGTCTCCTCTGCACACTCAGATAGGAATCCACTCTGAAATGAAGCCAGGCTTGAACCCCAGCCAGAATCAGCTTGCTATACACACAGTCACAGAACAGATGTTGCAGGTGCTCTGGGGCTGCTGCGCAAATGCAACAAAGATCATCAGTTGCTACATTAAGGCCTTTCAATCTATGCTTTGTATTCATTGCCTGGTGATGAAACATCCATGCTATGAAGCTGTGTTTAGGAACAGTCCACCTATTCCAGACCAGCTTGTGCCACTCCACTGTTGCATTCCTTTGTCTCAACCTCTGGTACCCTTTGGCTACTGTATAGCCATTAGGACCAGACCATGTCCAATCTCCTGCATCATATCCCTGCTGCATTGGCTCTCGCATTTTACAAACCTTCTTCCAGTACCAATTAGTGTCAGGTGGGGGAGTATACTCTTGCCAAAGTTTCCCTTTTAGATAGACGTGATGAACCCACTGCACCCATAATTACTTTTAATTATTTTATATCATGTCTTTATACACTTGCATCTCAACTGTTAGCGTAGTTCCTGAAGCAATTTGTAGCTAATTTCATTAGTATGTTAGGATAAGGGAAATCGCGGTAGTAATGTTATAGGATTCACCTGTTTAGACTTTTCTGCGATGAGGTTTGTTTATAATCAATTTAATCATAAAACCTGTTAATTGAATGCATGCATCAGACCGGTTTAATTAGTAAAATTCTGCCGGGATCGAAAGATTGGTAGAGTAGGTTTGCGTAGAACAATCGATATAACCTTCCTGGATCGAAAGATTGGTAGGGGAGTCTAGGGCGATTTGAGACTGAAAGGAGATAATCACTACCCACTTTATGAAACACCCGACTGACCTAGTAATTTAGTATTGCATGAACTACCGCGGTGATCCGATTCCTGTCATACCCTTTTACTATCAATTCAATTTTATAATCGTTCTTGTTTTATAGTTTCTTTGTTTTAAGTAGTTAAGTAAATCAAACATAAAACCCCCAGTTCGGTTATATGTTTGATTTACTTAACTACTTAAAACAAAGAAACTATAAAACAAGAACGATTATAAAATTGAATTGATAGTAAAAGGGTATGTCAGGAATCGGATCACCACGGTAGTTCATGCAATACTAAATTACTAGGTCAGTCGGGTGTTTGATAAAGTGGGTAGTGATTATGTCTCTTACATATAATTTGCTTACCCTTTGCCTTATTGAGAGAAGAGTGACCCGGGAGAGTCCAATTTTGAAAGTCTTGCAAGGTCGAAAGTTCAACATTTATTTGAAATATGCATAAATTCTTTCGCTTGGATATTGAGCTATTAATAGTGGTTCATGTGCATTAAATGGCTTGAGTCGACAGTTTTCAGCATGTCCATGTTTTGCCCCTTTCTATTTAGTCTTAGTTAGTTGCATTAGTTTGCTTGAGGACAAGAAAATGTTTGGTTTGGGGAAGTTTGATGCGTGCATTTTATATAGACCTTTTAGGCCAGTTTAGCACGCATTTCCTTGCTTATTTCGTAGTGTTTTACTACAAATATCCCCCGAATAGTCTACTTTGGTTTGTCATGTGCTATTTGCAGATATGAGCGGGAGAAGATCGTAATCAAGCCTAAAACATGTCCTTATGCAGGAATTTAGGAGAAGAGTTGAGTCGGAGCTTGTCACTACCATTTTGAGATGCGTATAGAAGCAATGAAAGTCTATCAAGCGAAGGAAGAGCTTCACTTTGCTACTGTCAACTTTGGAGAGCCATATCTCGAGTTCTATAACAGATAATCAAGTGATTCTATTTGAATATTAAAGATTTTCCTCTTATCTTTCCAACGCCACTACAAACACTTGATTTGCCTTAGTAACGAAGAAATGGTGGCCGTTTAAAATTCAGCGTGCAGTGCAGGAATTACGCGCTGAGAAGTACTCGATTGAGTACTCTTTCTATTCGATCGAGGGCTTCTTTGCTCGATTGAGTCATTATCAGATGGAGAGACCTCGATCGAGTCCTTGATTTACTCGATCGAGGTGTTTTGGAGATTTTTACTCGATCGAGTGAATTTGGAACTCGATCGAGCAAATTCCTTAATGGGCTTCAAATTTACGATTGGATTTTAGGTCAGATTTCTGAGGAGTTTAACCCCTCTTATAAAAGGGGATTAGCATGCCTCTTATTTGTATCTACCACTTTACTATTCCGCTTTCCCTTACAAAAACTCTTAGATTTAGCTTTCTTCATTTTTTCTTTCTTGCCTTGGATTCCCGCTTAATTTGTAATCTTTCTTCCCTCTTTTAATTTAATTTCTTTTGATTTTATTTATCGTTTCTCTTATTCTTCAAGTACTTTTAATTAGTTTATATCATGTCTTTCTACACTTGCATCTCAACTGTTAGCGTAGTTCCCGAAGCCATGTGTAGATAATTTCATTAGTATGTTAGGATAAGGGAAATCGCGGTAGTAATGCTATAGGATTCACCTGTTTAGTCTTTTCTATGACGGGGTTTGTTTATAAGCAATTTAATCATAAAACTTGTTAATTGAATGCATACATGAGACCGGTTTAATTTGTAAAACTCTGCCTGGATCGAAAGATTGGTAGAGTAGGCTTGCGTAGAACAATCGATATAGCCTTCCTGGATCAAAAGATTGGTAGGGGAGGCTAGGGCGATTTGAGACTAAAAGGAGATAATCACTACCCACTTTTATCAAGGCCCCGATTGACCTAGTAATTTCGTATTGCATTAACTACCGCGGTGATCCGATTCCTAACATAACCTTTTACTATCAATTCAATTTTATAATCGTTCTTGTTTTATTGTTTCTTTGTTTTAAGTAGTTAAGTAAATCAAACAAAAAAAACCCCCAGTTGTGACTGAGATAGACCGAATTAAACAGATAACTAACAACTTAGCCTCCCTGTGGAGATCGACCCTACTTACCGCTGACTTCTGTTAGTAGTGGTTAGGTCTTTATTTTTGGTACTAAACGACAGTATCAAATTTTGGCTCCGTTGGCGGGGAAGCGACACTTTTATCTGTTTTACTTTGTTTGTCTCTCGCCTCAAGGGAAGGCTGAGTACCTTGAGGCCGTTCTTATCTTTTTCTTTAGTGCTGTTTTGATAGGCCTACAGGTTTATTAGACAGGCTACAGAGGGAGATTATCGAAGGGAAGGCTAGAGCACCTTCGATCCCTTTTGCCAAGATTATGTTTGTTTCCCGACTGATTGCTTAGTTTGAAGCCCAAGCTGAAAAATCAGCTAATTGGGAGAGGAAGGAATCTTAGGGTTGTGGTAATTACTATACTGACCCTATACCACAACCGTTGCTGCGACAAGATTACCAACAGTCATATTATCCGTTCACACCGCAACAAGCCCCTCCACCCGCTAAAAATAATGCGTTCGCTGAAATGATCCAACTAAGAGAGGCATTAACGTTAAGGGTGCAATCTAGCAACTTTCACAACATCTGTATTGAGCAGTTGTAGGCCCAAGTGAAAAGTCTGAGCGAAAGAATTGAGCGAGAGGACGCTGATTCAAGAGCTTCGTTGGGCAATCAATTCGAGCGACTATCTCACAGTACTCGATCGAGTTGCTCGGAGGACAGGCAATTCGATCGAGCTACTGCTATTGTTCGATCGAGCAATTGCGAGGAGAATAATCTCGATCAAGTGAACAAAGATATTCGATCGAACAGAACTAAAGCTGCAACCCTCGATCGAGAGGATATATATACTCGATCGAGGACTCTTGAGGAAGAAGCGTGTATTCAGTTATTCTCTAATCCTCAACCGACTATAGATGATGAGGAAACTACTCGACCGAGTAGTACTATTGTTCGATCAACCCTTGTAGCCTCAGAAACTATAAAATCGTCATCAATGCCTACTCCACGTGATGATACAAGAGAACATTCGGTAAATCCTATTATGATCGAGTTCCTTATCCACACGATTGCTACCAGACTGTGGATTTCTAGATCGTATACGGGCTCTCAATGTCATTGCTCACTACGATGAGATGATTACTCAGGTACCTACTTATGCTAATTTTATTTCTCAAATTGATTGGTCTAAGAGGGATACTAGGGACACGGTAATGAATGTAGCTATGACTAAAGAGTGCAACACACTTATTCGGAATGGGACCCTTCCTAATATGTCTGACCCGCAACGTTTTTCTATTCCATATTCTATAGAGACCCATTAGTTTGATAACATTTTATGTGACCTCGATTCTAGTGTCAACGTCTTACCTTTGTCTCTTGCCTTGAAATTGGGTTTGACTAAGTTTACGCGTGCTAGAACGATTGTTCAGTTGGCTGATTACTCTTATGTACGAGTCAACGAAGCTTTATATGTCATACCTGTTAGGATCGGGAATTTCTATATTCCCGCAGATTTCCTTGTCTTAAACATACCCGAAGACCGTAATGTTCCCATTATTTAGGGACGACCATTTTTCTGCACTGCTGGCGTGATTGTTAATGCCGGGATTGGGACACTTACCTTTCAGTTTGGAGGAGAGGACTTGGTTTTTACTAAGTTTGATGACCCTAGGGAACCCATGCCTATCATACCTTGTGATGATATTCCCCTTGTAGAGTCCGTTAATATTTCGTCTGATCCGCGTTATGAGTCACATATTGTTGTTGCTGTTATGACACCTCCGCCCCATTCTAGGAGCAAAATGGAGGAACATTGCTTTGTTTCTCTTTTTACAGGTCTTGGAAAGTTCACAGACTCGGAGGTGAGATGGGTGCTCTAAGTCTGGAGTTCGGAACTGCCTGGATAAATGACCTAGGAGGAGGTGTTGATAATGTTATGCCGTTGAGGAAGAAGATGCATGATGAGGTGATAGTTTGGGATCCGGGTGCTGTGAGAAGCATCCATTCTTCCATTGCCAAGCTGTGGAGGCCGGATATCGACTTGACGATAGCTGAAGTTACCGCGGTCAGCTAAAGGGCTAGTATAGGGCCATGATTTGTGTTGTTGATTGATCGAGAAGGGGTCGAGCTGGGGCCTTTAATCTAGCGCTACCGGGAGGCAACCCGGAGTTTAAACTTTTTAGTTTTTTTTCATTTTCGGAACTTTTACACTTTCCTGTTTTTGTGTGCTTTAATAATCTTGCTCGACTATAGACTTTGAACTCGTCCTCGCGTTTTGGTAGTATCATATGGTTGTTGTTGCGTAACTGCAGGGATTGACCTCGATCGAGTAGCGTCTTTACTCGATCGAGAAGATTTGCAACCCAGAATGCTCGATCGAGCAGCCCAGGGATTCGATCGAGAGGATGTGTAGCTCAGACTCCTCGATCGAGTGTTCTATGATTCAATCGAGGGAAATCATAAGGCAAACAATTCGATCGAGAACAATCGTAGCCAAACTACTCGATCGAGAGATGCTATTTTTCGATCCAGATGTCGTTCTTGTACTAGCTACTATGACCGACTGCGATAGAGTGCTTTGCTTGACTTTTGCGCTTCAATTGCGACCTCCCCTATCTGGTTCGATTCAGGGAGGTCCTTGGTGCGCGCAATCTTGTAAGGTTCTAACTCATTCTCTTTAGTTTGCATTTCTTTTACTTTACTTTGTATAACGGGGACATTGTACAGTTTGGTTTGGGGAGGTTTTGCATCCATATTTGTGTCTGCATATTATTTTCACTGCATTTCTGTTTGCAGGTTTCAATTTTTGCATGCTTTGTAGTTTATTACCAAAAATCGAAAAAATTGAAAAAAAATCACGTTTACTTTTGCATATTAGGTCGAGTCGGATTGGAGTGTTTCATTGCTGAAAACTGTTGTATGCTTAAGGCTTGCACTGTTTCACGTCTTTTAGCAAATCCCATAGCAATTTCTCGCACAATATGTTGAACTAGTAGACTTGACTGAAAATTTAGGCAAACTACAATATCTTTTTGAGGTTTAGAACTTTTAACTGGTGTCATTCATGACCGGTTCATTTAGGATTGTGAGTAGTTATTCCTTGCATGTCGTGTATCATTAATTTGCATAAGTATGAAATTTGATTGCTTATTGCCTGCATACACTTGGGTTTGGGGATGATATCACATGTTTGGAGAATGCTTGCAAAATCCTTTTTTTTTCCATTTTACCCATTAGCTTCACATTATCCAAAAATTGTCAGTTGACCCTTTAGCTACAATCCATAAACTAAGCCTACCTTTTGCTGAGATAGTTTTGTAGTTTTAGTGGTATTCGTTTCTTTGTATCAATTTTGGCTCGATTCTTATTGTATAAAGTTGGTAAATGAAGAAGTGGATGAAAGAAAAAAAAGGAAGAATTGAAAGTTGCCGAAAAAGAAAAAAAAAAGAAAATTCAAAAGGAAAAATGAGAAAAGAAAATGGTAGAAAAGAAGAGAAGAAAAAATAGAAATTGGAATTTTTCTCCTATGTTGCAATTCATATTTTACGAGGAGTTTTATTTTGGATTTGTGAGTTGATTGCCTAATTGTTAAGGCATTTGAGCTTAATTCAGTGAGTTAGAAATGGATGTTTTATTCGGTTTGATTAGGATGCTAGCTTGGCTACTTTCCCTCTCATTCCCATATCGTTTTGCCTCTTCTTACCCATAGCCTCACTTATCCAAAACTTTACAAGTATTCGGCGTGTGATGGACCGTGAATGGTTGGAATGTATGTGTACGGTAGCTAGAAGTATTTATCATACTAAATTGCATGCACGATTATGTTGGTCGAAGTCTAGGTGAGCGACTTTTACTTATTTCTCTCTTACATATCATTTGCTTACCCTTTGCCTTATTGAGAGAAGAGAGACTTGGGAGAGTCCAATATTAATTTTGAAAGTCTTGCAAGGTCGAAAGTTCAACATTTATTTGAAATATGCATAAATTCTTTCGCTTGGATATTGAGCTATTAGTAGTGATTCATGTGCATTAAATGGCTTGAGTCGACAGTTTTCAGCATGTCCATGTTTTGCCCCTATCTATTTAGTCTTAGTTAGTTGCATTAGTTTGCTTGAGGACATAAAAATGTTTGGTTTGGGGAAGTTTGATGCGTGCATTTTATATAGACCTTTTAGGCCAGTTTAGCACGCATTTCCATGCTTATTTCGTATTGTTTTACTACAAATGTCCCCCGAATAGTCTACTTTGGTTTGTCTTGTGCTATTTCCAGATATGAACCGGAGAAGATCGTAATCAAGCTAAAGACATGTCCTTATGCAGGAATTTAGGAGAAGAGTTGAGTCGGAGCTTGTCACTACCATTTTGAGATGCGCATAGAAGCAATGAAAGTCTATCAAGCGAAGGAAGAGCTTCACTTTTATACTGTCAACTTTGGAGAGCCATATCTTGAGTTATACAATATATAATCAAGTGATTCCGATTGAAGATTAAATATTTTCCTCTTAGCTTTCCAACGCCACAAAAAACTTTTGAAATTCAGTGCACAGTGCAGGAATTACGCGCCAAGAAGTACTCGATCGAGTACTCTTTTTATTCGATTGAGGGCTTGTTTGCTCGATCGAGTCATTATCAGATGGAAAGACCTCGATCGAGTCCTTGACTTACTCGATCGACGGGTTTTTGAGATTTTTTACTCGATCGAGTGACTTTTTAACTCGATCGAGCAAATTCCTTAATGGGCTTCAAATTTACGATTGGATTTTTGGTCAGATTTCTGAGGAGTTTAACCCGTCTTGACACCCGTCGTTGAGGGTGCCAAAAATAAGATTTATAAACCTCAGCTTAAACTAGATAGAGTTAGTCAAGGGTTGAACCACTAGAAGACAAGGTTAATTATGTTTGTGAATTTAAAATCTATCGAAGTAACAAAAAGAGGGGTTTTGATTGTTGGATTGAAACTAACAACTAATATGACAAAATAAACAAAGATGCTAAACAATGGTAAAAGGATGATTAGGAACTTCGGTTCCCCATGGCTAAGGTAAGTCAATAATGGGTAAACAATTCATGAACACAATCTCAAGGGACAAAGAATAAACCATTAGGTCAATATTCTACCCAATCCTTACGGTCTTGGGGTTCCTATAAAAGCACTAAACTTTCGTTCATAGGGCAATTCCAAAATTGTTGTTAAACTAATTCAACTAATCTTTCAATCTAGAAGAATTAGTTCACCAACAATAATGGAGATTGGTACAAAAGGCACATAACCATTAAATCCTAATTTTCGCTATGGTTCCCCTAATTCCCAATCATAGGGATTAACTACTCATAATTGTAAAACTAATACTAGCGAATTCAAGAAACAACATGCGAGATAACATAATTAAGAAGTAATGATTTGAAAGAACGATATATAAATTTGAATAACAACAATAACAAAGAACAAAGATTGGAATATCGAAGAAGATTAATTGCATAAAAACTTACAATCGAACGGAAAGTATGAACGAATCTGAAATTGCAGTTCTTCTCCCTAAGTAAAAAGTATTTTGTGCTAAAAGACTGCTTAACCTAATTAATCTTCCCGAGTTTTCTTTAATAGTCTCCTCAAATTACATGATTAAGGAATAAAACCGAAATAAAGAAGTAAAACAGCAGAGCCCGTGAACTGGTCGACCGACCGGGCATAGAGGTCGGTCGACCGGTTATGCTGTAGCCGAAATTTCCTGTAACTGCGTCATGGTCGGTCGACCACATAGTCAGGTCGGTCGACCGTTTCCTGTATGTTTCAGCCTCTGTTTAGCTTGCACGCGTCTCTAGGCTACGAGTTTGGATCTTTGCTTCGTGCATTCCCTTAAGTTGGCTTCCGGAGGACGAATAAAGCTTGATTTTGCTCACTTCCACTCGTTCCTACATTTAAAACATAGAAATGTCAAAGTAAACCATTTCGGGAGGAAAGGTAACTATAAGTTACGAAAATGCATAGAAAGACGTGATGAAACTTTAAATAAAATGTATAGTAAATGCACGTATCAAATCTCCCCAAACCAAACCTTGCTTGTCCTCAAGCAAGCACTAAGACTCAAATAAAAAAGAAAAACTTCTAATGGAACGGATTTCATGCTCAGATCCAAACAAAACCCCATGCCTAACCAATTTAATGCAACTTCCAAAGAAAATCAAGCAAATTGTCAAATGCAAACGAATTAAACATGTTGAGGTAAATGCTAAACTTTCGACCTTGAAAGACTCATTCAATTTGGACTCTCACGGATCGCTCCATCACTCAAACAAGCAAAGGGTAAGATATATGTGAAAGACAAGAAGATAAACAAGAATATAGACTCTCACCTATCTACGACCCATCAGAACATGCCTGCAATCTAACATGAACAAAGTGTCTATAACCGTACACATGCATTCCAACACTGTAATAACCAAGACACATGCTGAGGAATTTTGGGGTTGTGAGGCTAAAGGTAAGAAAGGGTTAGAATGAATTTAGGAAAGAGTAAACCGAGCTAACTACCGTCAAACCAAACTTCAACAACTCTTTCATTTACATTTTCAAACAACTCATGCTACAAAGAATCACAAGCATGGCATCACAAGCCCTTTTCCTTTTCTTCCTTTCTCTCTCTCTCTCTCTCTCTCTCTCTTTTTTTTTTTCTTTTTCTTTTCTTCTCATATATTTTTTTCAGTGCAAAAGAAAACCTTCCTGTGCAGCGACGATGGTCGACCGACCAGCAGTGTCAGTTGGTCGACCACCTCAGATATCAGGCGGTTTCTGTCCCTTTTTTTTCATTGAGCTCTTTCTTTTTTTTTATTTTTTTATTTTTTTTTCTTCCTGAACTCAAAATTCTTCTTTTTCTTTTTCATTGCTTCCCACACATTTTTTTTTTCAAAGGAGCATAATAACCATAATTAATAAAAGCAGTCCCAACACATCTTGTCACTAGCTCGGTTAGGGTAGGCTAATTAAGGATGTAGTAAAAGGGACGAAAAGGAAATTTGGCTATGTGGGGGTTATGGGTCAAACGAGAAAGGGGAACCTCTACCACATGTGTCAGTAAACCACAAACCCGAATGCATATAGGGATCAAGTAGACAAAGTTCATGCTTACGCACATTTACGTGACATGCCTTAGGAGGAGAAACTACTCTCAATCCTACAAGAGATCAGTCATGAATGTCACCGATTTCTGAAGCTCTAAAACTTAGAATTTGAAGTAGCTTGCCAAAAAGAGAGTCAAGTCTAGTTATTTAGCATAAAACCATTAAAAACTCGTAGACAATGCAAAAGACTAGCTTGAAATGTTTTTGAAAATGGAAGGCAAGGCAGTTAGGCGAAATGTAAGGCATAATCATCATAGTATCCATCCATTCCGACTCGACCTATATGCTAAAAGAAACGTGCATTTTTTTTTGAGTTTTTGGTGTAAATGCAAGAAAAGGGAAACAATGCAAAACTAAAATGCATTAAACGTGTGACAGAAAAAGATGAAATACAGCAGATGCAAACACAACAAAAGGAAAAAGACCGAAGAGATAAAAACAAATGCAGACTCAACAAAAGGATGCATATACCCTCCCTAAACCAAAACGCATAATGCCCTCATTGTGCTCATCAGCATAAATCCACAGCAGAAAGTTGGGGTTGGGTAAAGGCAAACAAAAGAAGAAAGAGAAGAAAACTAAAGGAAAAAGAAAGAAACAAAAATCAGTGACTTACAAGATGCATGTACCTCCCCAAACCGAACTTCGAAGAGGGGAGGTTTGTGTTGGAGGAAGTGTCGTCGACAATAGTGTGTTGACATAATTAAAACTCATTTGAATGAAACACAACTGGGAGTGTTACTCTTTTAAAGTCGACTGATCAACATTTACCGATAATGATTGGCTGTCTAGAGTTTGACATTATCGTCATATCATGGTGGTAATCAGTTGATCACTTAAGGTCATATCTTTAGGAATTCCGTCTCAATGGAATAATTATTTAATATCATATTGGATACAAATTAATTAATAACTAGAAATTTGGAAATGATTTTACGTGACAAATATTATTGTAACGAGGATTATAATAATAAAACGGTCTAAGTAATAAAATCGTTTTATTACACGTTTTGTTTATTCGTTTGGGAAACGATTAAATTGAGAATGAACACGGTTGATCATAAAATTACAAAGAGTTGTAATCAAATTATGATACTACATTTTTATACAATAATAATAATTTCGAAATTATTAGGATAATTATTTAAATGTAATAAGTTTGTGAATCATGGATTTTAATAGTTAAAATTGCATATTTAACAAATTAGGTCATGTGTTATGGGACATGTGTGACATGTTACAAATTAACACAATTGACAAAATAAAATGGGTCTATTATCCACCCCATTTCAGGCGTGGCATAGTATACACAATGTGATTGTGTGTATTATACACTAAACCTAGGTTTAGGTGTGTAAGGATGTGTAAGATATGTAAGGCATATTGTGTGCTTTGTGTAAGGAATAGAATGCCATGCATTGGCCTTGTGTTGCTTGAGATAGCCGGCCATATTGCTTCAACAAGCAAGGTCATCTTGTTTTCTTATAAGTACATGGCACACTACATGCATACTACTAGTTGTTATACACTTAGTCAATATTCTTACTATATCCAATTCTCAACATATTGACTAGAAAATAGTTCTTCTAGTATTGTAAATCATTTTTATTCTAATAATATTAAGAGTAATATTATTATTATTTCTAGTATACTAATTCTATTTTTCTAGTAACAAAAATAGTGTTAGTTTGAGATCGGGTCCTTGATACGCATCTTTTGGAGACGATTTTTGTTAGATCGTTATAAGGGTATTTCGGTTATTGAAGACTCATATAATAGGTGATTATTGGGTATAAACCTTCTAAAATTAATGTAAGGACAATCACATCTTATGATATCATCATGCATGCATAAGATCTTATTAAGTTTTATAACCTAAACTTAAATAAACAAAATTCACATTAGTCATGAGTATAAAATCTGGAATTCATTTTCCAACAAGTGGTATTAGAGCATTACGGTTGTTGCATGCATGATCGGATTCATGTTTTATGTTAAACGGATTAACATATATATCTCGACATTTTTTGTATTTATTATGATAAATCACAAAATAATTTTGCATGCTTAAGTTTCTGATTCTAAAATGGTTTTTGGACATAAAAATAATTTTATGAATTTTTATTGTTCATTTTTATATTTATTTGTATATTTTGTAGTTTAAATCGGTTTTAAACAACGATTAATGGGAAAAATAGTTAAACATAGTTTCTGGCCGAGATTTTTTTATATGTTCTCACATGCATATTTTATATATTGTATATAAATGTTTGTAATAAATGGAGTTATTATGCATGGATTATGAATTTTATGAGATAAATAGTCATAATATGAGTAAAAATGGGTATAGGAGGTTATATTTCGAATCTAATCTTAAAAATATTATGCGTAGTCACATGCATTATATTAAGTACCTGTATGAATTTTCGGAATTATTGGACTTATTTTGCATGATTAATGTTTTTTATAGTAAAAATCGCATTAATAGTGACCCAAATTCGACTTTAATAGTTATAGTTGGAATTTTGCCATAAAATTTTTACACAATGTCAAATGCAATATTTACAGAATGTATATAAGTTTTGAGAATTTATTCTCAAGTGATGCATGATTTATGATTTTAATAGTTAAAATCGGCTAAATAATGACTTATTGTGTTAAAAATAGTTAATCTTAAGATTATGGCATAAAGTTTTACCCATAGATGTCTTATGTAATAGGAACATCAGATCTAAAAGTAGGATATCAAAACATTTCTGTTTTTATGATTACTAGTTTCTTTGAGTTAAATAGTTAATAATCCTAATTTATGAGTCGTAAAAATAAAAATTCGAGTATGGTCTGTAATTTTTGGTCATCTCCAGATTCTAAAATGTTTTTAAGGATGACTAAAAATTTATAGCAATTTATTTCAAGTTTTTATAATTTAAATCGGATTTTTAACCATAAAAACGCTTATTATACGATTTATTTAACAAATAAACTATATATATATATATATATATATATATATATATATATATGCATAAGACCATTTTATTAATTTCTGAAAAGTTTGAAATTTCCAGAAAGTTTAAAATTTTTGATTTTTAAATTTCGAATTTTATTGACTCATTTGGCCATATTTTGTGTATTTTCCCGTATATACAAGTAATTTATGAAAAATAATGCAAAATCAAGTTAAATCATGATCAAACATTAGTAGAGACTAAACATTGATTCCTAAAGTATGTTAGGATGATTGGCTTGGACATAAATGAGATTTATGTAATTTTGATGATTTTAATAGTTAAAGTCGCGCATATCCGTAAAAACCGTAAACAAATATGGGATATTTGCTCCCATAAGGCGATTTGGCATTAAAAATTGAGCATGTGCATACATATTTTATTATTGCATTTTATTTAATGTGAATGTCATATTTGAATGTTATTTATATAATTTGAAATTATGTAATTTTCTTAGTATGACCTTAGTTTTAATCAATATTACCCGTAATGAAAGGGGATATTGATTCGGTTGTAATTTATGTGATCTCGTATCACGGGTTTGTAATTTAATTTAAATTTCAGTTTTACGATAGAGTAGTTGTATTATTTTATTGTAATTCCGGAGATCCAAAAGACGGTGCCATACGGAAAGGAGTTCCGACAAGACGGTGTTTTCTTGGATGGCGTGCCAATGAATTTCAAGGGACCATGGAGTTGGTTTCCGAATTTATAATAGTTAATTAGTTTTTACTATTACTAGGAAGGTCATACTAGGATTTTATTGCTTTATTGCTTTTATTTTTGCATTATTTATACGTTTGCATGCATAGCCAAATCGCCATAAACATGCATATTAGTTTAAATCGTTGAAAACGACCGTGTCAATCATAATTATCGAGTCACCAATTTAATTCACTTAAAGGAGATAGATAATAAATTGACAAGACCTCTATATTAAACATCAACAATTGAGAATTAGCCTTACCAAATAGTATAACCCATGAGCTTCTATTTCGTGGGGTGGTGTTAGTCCAGTGGGCAGTACGAACCTCATTACGTAGGATAAGTGGGGCAATGAGGTGGATTCAGTCCAGTGGGCGGATCGCATCTCGATGTAATTGAAATTTGGTTTGTACTCAACGGAAGTGTAGAGGACCAGTGGTCAATGTGTTCCGGGCTAAGATGAATAAATAATGATTTGTCATCAACCAAGAGTTCTATGGTAGAACCGGTTTTAACCCACCAAACCATATTATTGGGTCGGAGTTCCAATGGTTCACGATTTCGGTGGTATGGGTTTGGGTCTTGGAATCATTTATAAAATTGGATAGAGGTCAATTTATAGATGCTAAAACTTGTTAACATTATTTACAAGTTTACAAAACGATAAATGTTAATTTTTCCTTCATCTTTTGTAGTAATTGAAAAAAATGGATGCTTTCAATAATCTCGTTCCGATCACCATTGATAACTGGCAAAAATACTGTGAAGATGATTTGACTAGAGAATTGCGGTTTACGATCAACAACAATGGAAATGTTTTTCTAGTAACCGCTTCTACTCCACCTAAACCAATCATGATGTCTGATCATGATTGTGATAATCTTGTCTCTCAAATGAACTCGATGTCTTTAGAGACAAAAGGGGATGAGAAGATGAGTAGGAGCACAAGCGGAAAACCTCTTTTCCATTAGGAACGGAAGGAAGTTTAAAAGGTTGAAGAGAGGAAGGCGACCCATGAAGGGAGTAGCTAGTGGGACTACTACAACCAGAAAAAGGGGTGCTAAACCGTTTGAAATGTGTCACCATTGTTTTTAGTTTGGCCATTGGAGGCGTAACTGCCCCAAATATTTGGAGGACATCAAAGATGGAATCATCACTCCAAAGAGTAAGACTCTATCCGAAATATATGTTATTGACATTAATTTCACCTTCTCTATGACATGGGTATTGGATACTGGTTGTGGATCTCACCTTTGTAATCATTTACAGGGGCTAAGAAGTGTGGAGAAGCTAGATAAAAGAGACGTGGATCTCAGACTTGGAAATGGGGCTAGGGTAGCCGCTTCTTTAAAGGTAACCTTCTTACTACATTTAGCTAGTGGTTATGAGTTGTATTTGAAAGATTGTTATTATGTACCCTCTTTATCAAAGAACATCATTTCGGTTGCCATGTTGGACATGGAAGGTTTTTCATTCATGATCAAGAATAATTTTTGTGAAATACATCGAAATGGTTTGGTGGTAGGCCAAGCAAATTCCGTAAATGGGATTTATGTGCTCAACAACTTAAAATATATTGATGTCCATAATGTGCAAACGAAAAGACTAAAATCAAGTTATCCAAATGAATCGTTCATTTGGCATTGCCGTCTAGGTCACATAAATGAAAATCGCATTAAGAGATTAGTGTCGACTAATATCATCAAACCATTCGATTACATATCATATAGAGTATGCGAATCATGTCTTCTTGGTAAGATGATTCGATCACCTTTTAGTGGAAAAGGTGAAAGAGCAAGTGACTTGTTAGGACTAATACATACCGATGTATGTGGTCCAATGACAATCACCGCAAGAGCAAATTATGACTACTTTATTACTTTTATGACGATTTAAGTAGATATGGGTATATCTACTTAATCAAATACAAAAGTGAAGCATTTGAAAAGTTCAAGGAATTTCAAAATAAAGTAGAGAACCAAACCAATAGAAAGATCAAAGCACTTCGATCAGATCGTGGTGGCGAATATCTGAGCAATGAATTTGATTCTCATTTAAAAGATTGTGGCATAGTATCACAACTTACTCCACCTGGAACACCGCAACTCAATGGTGTTTCTAAAAGGAGAAATCGAACCTTATTAGATATGGTTCGATCAATGATGAGTCTTACAGATCTCCCCGATTCATTTTGGGGATTTGCACTCCAAACCGGAATACACTCCTTAAATAGGAGTCCCACTAAAGCTGCAAATAAAACTCCATATGAGATATGGAAAGGGAAGGTCCCGAATTTGTCATATATTAAGATATGGGGTTGCAAGGCTTATGTATGTTAAGAACAAGTCTACCCATAAACTTGCACCTAAATCTGACAAATGCACATTTGTAGGATATCCACTCAATACTAGTGCATACTACTTCTATAATTCTCAAGAGAATTGAACAAAGTGTTTGTGTCTCGAGAAGCTGTCTTTTTAGAAAATGACTTCATTTCTAAAAGACAGAGTGGGAGAAAATTTGAACTTGAAGAAATTCAAGATCAAGAGCCACAAACAGAAGTAGAAGTAACGCAAGAAGACATTCCTTCTTCGTCAAATGCTGTAGTTCATGCTCCAGTACCTAGGAGGTCTGGGAGGATGAGTCACGAACCTGAAAGATAAATTGGTGTCATTGAGGTAGGAGACGCTTTAGACATCTTTATAATGGAAAATGATGAACTATCAACCTACTAAGGAGCCATATCTAGTCCAAATTCTGCTTTTTGGCTTGAAGCCATGAAATCCGAAATTAAATTTATGGAAGATAATCAAGTTTGGAACTTGGTTGATTTGCCTGAAAACGTTAAACCGCTTCAGTGCAAATGGATCTTCAAAATCAAGAATGGCATAACATGATGATGTCTACAAAGCTAGGCTTGTAGCAAAAGGTTTCACTCAAATTCATGGTCTACACTATGACGAAACTTTTGCTCCTGTTGCTATGTTAAGATCAATTCGGATTATGTTAGCGATTGCCGCATTTCATGATTATGAAATATGGCAAATGGATGTTAAAACCGCCTTCCTAAATGGGCATTTAGAGGAGGAGGTGTACATGGTACAACCTGAAGGTTTTAAGGATCCTAAAAATCCTAACAAAGTGTGCAAGCTAAATAGGTCCATTTATGGGTTTAAGCAAGCATCAAGAAGTTGGAATCATCGGTTCAATCATGTGATAAAATAGAATGAGTTCACTCGAAGTGTCGAAGAACCTTGTTTATACATGAAGTTCAGTGGGAGCAAAGTTGTGTTCCTAATCTTGTATGTAGATGACATACTCCTCATTGGTAACGATGTTACCATGTTGACTTCAGTTAAGGAATGGTTAGGAAAGCATTTCCAAATGAAAGATTTGGGAAATGCACAATGCATACTGGGTATAAGGATCTTTAGAGAAAGATCCAGAAGAATATTGGCACTAAGCCAAGAATCTTATGTGGATAAGATCCTTCGTTGTTTCAACATGGAGAATTCTAAGAGAGGACTCGTTCCAATGGGGAGTGGGATTTCCTTGAGCAAAACTCAATCATCCACTCCCGATGAAACAGAACACGTTGAACGAATGAAGGACATACCCTATGCTTCAGCTGTTGGGTCAATCATGTATGCCATGACTTGTACCCGTCCAGATGTGTCATATGCTTTAAGTATGACAAGTAGATACCAAGCCAATCCAGGTGAAAAACACTGGATAGCCGTTAAGAATATCCTTAAACACTTAAGAAGAACTAAGGACCTATTCTTAGTGTTTGGAGGAGAAGATGAGTTTAGTGTAAAAGGTTACACCGACTCAAGCTTTCAAACAGATGCAGATGATCTGAAATCCCAGGCTGGCTTTATCAATATGATCAATGGTGGTGCGGTAAGCTGGAGAACCTTCAAGGAGCCAGTTGTTGCAGATTCTACTAAAGAGACTGAGTATATTGCAGCATCAGAAGCTGCGAAGGAAGCTGTGTGGATTAGGCAGTTCTTGGAAGGACTAAAGGTAGTCCCCGAAGCCAAAGATCCTATCACAATTCTTTGTGATAACAGTGGGGCTATCTTTCAAGCAAAGGAGCCTATGTCTAGCAATAAGTCCAAACATGTACTCAAAAAATTTCACGTAATTAGAGACTTTAATGAAAGGTAGGAAATTGCGGTTTGTAAGGTTGGGACAGAGGATAATATTGCTGATCCTTTAACCAAGCCTTTATCGCAGGCTAAGCATGACCGACATGTAACATCCATGGGTCTTAAACGCATGCCAGATATGTACTAGATTATGAGTATGAAATAAAAGGTTATTTTTCGAGTTGTTCATAATTCATTTATCGTAATAGGGTTTAAATACTCAAAAACAAGGTCATGGAAAATTCAAATGGGATGGTAAGACCATATTGAACCCCATTAAAGTGAAATGAATTATCATGACCTCGCCCCTAGTTGCTTAAGTGAGGTGACATCTCAATGCATTCGGATGTGTGGTGCGATTGATGGCGAGTTCAATTGCCATAGAGTCATACGAGATGACTAATCGATCACCTAGGCATAGACATGTTAAGATACATTTGCCGGGCTAATGACCGTTGATAGAGCTCTGGCGTACTCTTATTAAAAGACTGCCTGGTCGTGGCGGGAGCATCTATCGTGTTTTACACGAGTCAGTTCTTGGACTAATGGTTGTTCTCTGAGGTGGCATAGTTTTCAGATTAACTTTGATTTATGTCCTAACACCTTCGTAACTGGGGTTTATAAGGACATATTTTGGGTTATGATGGGTTGTGGCCAGCCGGAAGGAATAAGTCGATTAGGAATTGTCCACCCCTTGTCAGGGTTGAGAAATATTTCTAGGCCACTCGAGGAGAATAATAACTAGAAATGCGTGGCCACGCTCGGAAGGTATCTATGGTAGATAATTCCGGTCAGTAGTTATAACTCCAGATCGAGAAACCACTCTAGATTTAAATCAATTGCGGTCACGACCTGAGAGGACGCCAATCATTGAGTGAGAGATAGTAATAGGGCAAGAGAATTGGTAACACACACTTGTCTCGGACAAGTGGGAGATTGTTGGAGGAAGTGTCCTCGACAATAGTGTGTTGACATAATTAAAACTCATTTGAATGAAACACAACTGGGAGTGTTACTCTTTTAAAGTCGACTGATCAGCATTTACCGATAATGATTGGCTGTCTAGAGTTTGACATTATTGTCATATGATGGTGGTGATCAGTCGATCCCTTAAGGTCATATCTTCAGGGAATTCCGTCTCAAAGGAATAATTAATTAATATCGTATTGGATACAAATTAATTAATAACTAGAAATTTGGAAATGATTTTAAGTGACAAATATTATTGTAATGAGGATTATAATAATAAAACGGTCTAAGCAATAAAATCGTTTTATTACTTGTTTTGTTTATTCGTTTGGGAAACGATTAAATTGAGAGTGAACACGGTTGGTCATAAAATTACAAAGAGTTGTAATCAAATTATGATACTACATTTTTATACAATAATAATTTCGAAATTATTAGGATATTTATTTAAATGTAATAAATTTGTGAATCATGGATTTTGATAGTTAAAATTTCATATTTAAAAATTAGGTCATGTGTTATGGGATATGTGTGACATGTTACCAATTAACACAATTGACAAAAATAAAATGTGTCTATTATCCACCCCATTTCAGCCGTGACATACTATACACAATGTGATTGTGTGTATTATACACTAAACTTAGGTTTAGGTGTGTAAGGATGTCTAAGATATGTAAGGCATATTGTGTGCTTTGTATAAGGAATAGAATGCCATGCATTGGCCTTGTGTTGCTTGAGATGGCCGACCATATTGCTTCAACAAGCAAGGTCAGCTTGTTTTCTTATAAGTACATGGCACACTACATGCATACTACTAGTTGTTATACACTTAGTCAATATTCTTTCTATATCCAATTCTCAACATATTCACTAGAAAATAGTTCTTCTAGTATTGTAAATCATTTTTATTCTAATAATATTAAGAGTAATACTATTATTATTTCTAGTATACTAATTCTATTTTTCTAGTAACAAAAATAGTCTTAGTTTGAGATCGGGTCCTTGATACGCATCTTTTGGAGACGATTTTTGTTAGATCGTTATAAGGGTATTTCGGTTATTGAAGACTCATATAATAGTTGATTATTGAGTATAAACCTTCTAAAACCAATGTAAGGACAATCACATCTTATGATATCATCACGCATGCATAAGATCTTATTAAGTTTTTATAACATAAACTTAAAGAAACAAAACTCACATTAGTCATGAGTATAAAATCTGGAATTCATTTTCCAACAGTTTGGGCTCAAACTTAATCTTCTGGGTCATACTCGGACCCACTAGCTTCCGCTTCCTCTTCCTCCTCCTCCTCGGACCCATTGCCGTCTCCTGAGGCATCTCCAGATGCTTCCCCGGATCCCTGGCCGCCTTCTTGAGGTGTGTAGAAGGAAGGATGAGTCCAGGGGTTTGCGGGGAGCTTACCAAGCGAGGCATACTCCGAGTAAATCGGATATTGGACGAGGCAATCGTCCAATCTCTTATTGTTGAACTGCCTGCAAAGATCTGCCATCATATGTGGGAGGGACCTGTTATCAAGGACAGCAGGTATATCAATGTTAGGTGGGGCAGTGAAGTCAGAAGGGTAGCCCGTCCCATGTGTAGTGTAGTGAGTGCCAGGGTCAGCTCCCCTGGAGCCTCTACAGGTCCCTCCCTTAAGTGGGAAGCGGTAGGAAGGAAGGAGTGGTCTAGGCCCGCCCTCTATGTTAGCAAAGGGTAGCATGAGAGGGGCGTTAGTGATGGGGATGCGATCACTAGTGTAAGTATCAATCTTCCAACACCCCTGACGGTCCACCCAATGCATGGACCTGACATAAGCCATGTCCATGTAGCGGGAGAGAGGGTGAAGGGCATCCTCAAAACGGGGAAACTGAAAAACAAGGCAGTTAGCCAAACGAGTGACTAACCCACCACAAACAATGGTGGTCAAAGAAGTCCCCTCCTCAACCGTCACAAAGTGAGAGGCAACCAAGTAAGCAATGCTGTAAAATAAAGAACCCCTACGCCTCACACTAAGAAATCTCGACAAAATCGAAAGCTCGATTTTATTGACGTTTTGGGATTCCTTGCGGCCAAAAACAGTGTTGGCCAACAAACGTAAGTAATAGCGAGCGACAGACAAGTGTACGGAAATGTTCTTCCTTTTCCCGCCGCGGGAATCAGAAAGACAAGACCAAATAACATTATACGACTCGGCAGGGTCACCAGTACGACCCTCAGCCCTTAAACCCAAGAAACCTACAAATTCACCTAATGTCAAGGCATAGGTGGCATTGAACAAACGAAAGGAAATACATTTGAAATCATCTCTCGTCTTGTAAGGCTCAAGGTCGAAGCAAAAAGACGAAAAAAACTCTAGGCTGAGCACGGGATATGTAAACTCGTCCATGGTAAGGAGTCCCGAAAGGCCCGTACCATTGAGCAAGCCTACAACATCCCTAAAACACCCCAACGCATTGAGCGTCGGCTCATGAATGAAGCGAGTCACTATCACCTGACAGTAAGTCACCAAATGTAAGAACCGGGCCCTTTGGTCCGGGGTGTGAATAATAACCTACGGATAGTCCGTACTTTGCTTAGCCATGCCCCTCGAGCTGCTGGCCCGTCCCCTAGAGCTACTTGCCTCGGAAGTGCGAGGTCATTTGTTTCCTCTAATTCGTCCAGACATACTTGAATCTGCAAAAACATAACAATAATCTCAATAACTGAACTTCTTTCAAGAATAACCAAGTTATCTAACAAAAGAAACCCAACCAAATCGCAAAAGAGAAGGTCCTGTAACAGTACTCTGGTCGACCGACCACATCATATGGTCGACCGACCGGTTAACCGTGTAAGCAGTGCTTCTGGAAATGTCCACTGGTCGACATTTCTATACTCCAGGTCGACCGACCGCTTATTAGATTAATCAAAGTTCCTGGAAAATTCAACTAGTCGACCGACCTTAACTCTAGGTCCACCGACATTTCTCTATAATAGTCGGCACCAGTTCCGCATCAGATGAACAGTCTCAGGTAACAAAACTGAAGAAGAGGGTGAGGTTAACCCTAATCAACTACAGAACTAGCGAAAAAACGAGATCTAAGGCTAAAGAAATTAAAAGAAGAACCAAAATAACTTAAAAAGAACAAAAACAATTGAAACATACTCTTAATTCAAAGATGAAACAAAATTAAGTGGATGTTCTCCTAAGAAAACGCAACCTAGGAAGCTAGAAAACGGAAAGAAAGCAAAAACTGAAGGAAAAACATACCTTAATTGGGAAAAAATGATAGAGTGAGCAAAGAGTATGGTTGAGCGAAGGAGGAAAAGTTAGGGTTTAGTTGAGGAGAGGGAGTTTTAGGGTTTCTGATTTTTAAGATTATGAATGAATTTGGGTTCAAAAATAGACTTAAAGAATCCGATCTCCTCGACACCTGGTCGATGGACCAGCAAGTTCGGTCGGTCGACCAATCCCTAATTACCTCATATTTCCAGTGGCTGTTTTAAGCGAGCTTTCGGTCGGTCGACCTAGAGACTTGGTCGGTCGACCGAAATACTGGCATTGACGTTCTAATTTTCTGCTCAAACTCAAGATTTTCGTCAGAAGCAAAGAGAACAAAAGGGGAATAACTTTACTAAAAGAAAATCATAAATAGAAACTCGGGATGCCTCCCGGTTAGCGCTGGTTTAAGACGTCCCGCACGACCTTTTTACCTCATTATGAAGCATCCGAAAAACGGTCAAAGTACAAGACTTCAACCTTCCCTATGAACTCATTTGCTCCATGGAAATGCTTCACATACTGGCCATTAACTTTGAACCTCTCACCGGCTGAGGTTTCCAACTCAATTGACCCAAATTTCGAGACCGCAGTGATGGTGTATGGTCCACTCCACCTTGATTTCAGCTTACCAGGAAAAAGACGGATACGCGCATTAAATAATAAAACCTTATCACCTACCTGAAAATCGCGCTTTATTATTCTTTTGTCATGCCAGCGTTTGGTTTTCTCCTTGTAGATTCTGGCATTATCATAGGCAAGCAGCCTAAATTCTTCTAGCTCGTTCAACTGCGACAAACGTTCTCACGAGAAAGGTTAGGGTCTAGATTGAGATCACAAATGGCCCACCAAGACTTGCGTTCCAACTCAACTAGTAAGTGACAAGTCTTACCATATATCAATCGGAAAGGTGACATTCCGATTGGAGTTTTGAACGCAGTTCTGTAGGCCCATAAAACATCATCTAGCTTAAGACTTCAATCCTTCTAGAAACAACTTTAGCTAGGGTCTCCTTAAGTTCTCTATTAGAGATCTCAACTTGACCACTAGTCATAGGGTGATATGCTAGACCCCTACGATGTTGGACACCGAATTTAGTTAGCAAAGCACTTAATTGTTTCTCTTTGAAATGCATACCTCCATCACTAATGACAACCCTAGGGACACCAAAGCGAGGAAATATGATTTTTTTGAAAAGTTTGATCACAGCTTTTGCATCACAATCGGGACTAGCAATAGCTTCTACCCATTTAGACACATAATCAACAGCGACAAAAATATACCTGTTACCTTGACTGCTCGGGAACGGTCCTTGATAATCGATGTCCCAGACATCGAAAATCTCTACCTCTAAAATACCAACCTGTGGCATTTCATGTCTTTTTGATACATTCCCTGTCCTTTGATAAGCATCACAGCTACTTACAAAATTCCTACAATCAGCATGCAAAGTAGGCCAATAAAATCCAGACTGTAATACCTTGGCCACGGTCCGAGATGGACCGTGGTGACCCCCATAAGCAGAAGAATTGCATGCTTCCAGAATGTCCTTCACCTACCACTGGGGACGCATCTCCGGATCTGTCCATCTCCGCATTCTTTGAAAACATAGGGGTCATCCCAAAAATACTGTTTTGCATCAAAGGCAAACCTCTTCTTCGGTTGCCATGAGAGCTCAGGAGGAATTTTACATGTGACAGCAAAATTAGCAAAATCAGCATACCAAGGAGGTATGCATTTCAAAGGCAAACCTGAACTATTAATGATAAAAAGACTCTCATCAGGAAAAGAATCATCAATAGCTAAAGGATCTTCCCTATCAGTCAGCTGTAGGCAAAATAGATGGTCAGGTACCACATTTTCCACGCCTTTATTATCCCTAATCTCCAAGTCAAACTCCTGTAGAAGGAGTATCCACTTCAACAGCCTCGGCTTTGCATCTTTCTTCAAGAAGAGGCCCTTCAGAGCTGCATGGTCAGTATAGACAATAACCTTATTACCTACCAAATAGGAGCGAAATTTCTCCAAGGCAAAGATTACAGCTAGCATCTCCTTCTCCGTGGTGAAGTAATTGACTTGAGTGTCATCTAAAGTCCGGCTCGCATAGTATATGGCATTCAGAGCCTTGTTCTTCCTTTGACCTAACACAACACCCATAGCATAGTCATTGGCATCACACATGATCTCAAATGGGAGATCCCAATCTGGTGGCTGGATGATTGGTGCTGAGACCAAAGCTTCCTTCAACCTGTTAAAAGCTGAAAGGCACTCATCAGTAAACTCAAAAACAGCATCCTTAAGGAGCAATTGTGTAAGTGGTTTAGCAATCTTAGAGAAGTTCTTAATGAAATGCCGGTAAAAACCTGCGTGACCTAAGAAACTTCTCACCCCCTTAACATTCACAGGAGGGGGCAATTGCTCAATCACTTGCACCTTTCCTTTATCTACATGAATACACTTATCAGATATAAGATGCCCTAACACTACCCCTTCATTAACCATAAACTAACACTTCTCCCAGTTTAAGACAAGGTTTACATCAATACAACGCTGCAAGACTTTATCAAGGTTAGCTAAGCATTGATCAAACTCATTACCGTAAATAGAGAAATCATCCATAAATACCTCCATAATTTTTTCAATAAAGTCAGAAAAGATCCCCATCATGCACCTTTGAAAGGTGGCAGGGGCATTACACAACCCAAAAGGCGTTCTGCGATATGCAAAAACACCTTATGGACAAGTAAATATAGTCTTACTCTGATCGTTAGGATGAATAGGAATTTGGAACAAACCTGAATATCCATCTAGAAAACATAAGAATTTATTAGATGCAAGTCTTTCAGTCATCTGATCAACAAAAGGAAGGGGGAAGTGATCTTTCTTGGTGGCGACAATTAACTGTCTATATATAATCAATGCACATCCGCCACCCTGTCACTAATCTAGTAGGTATTAATTCATTTTTTCTATTTTTAACCACGATTGATACGAATTCTTGATCAAAGAACTCGTCCGCGGAAGCCTTCTTGTAAATCTTGAAAACAATCTTGAATGAAATAATAAAATAGGACAAATAAAGAACAATCTTGGATGAATCTTGGAATAATGATGATGGATGATGAGATGGACGGTGATGATGATGTCGATGGTGGTTATGGCCGTCGATGGTTATGGTGGTGGTCTTGATGGTTGTTTGTTGTAGTTGTGACGGTCTTGAGGTGAATCCTCAAGGTAGAAGGATATTTGTTTGCCCTAGACCTATAGGACACCCAATGGTGAATTACGCCCTAGACCTATAGTTTGTAATTCGTGCTAATATTTGAAACGCGACAAATACTAACGGTTCGGATCAACACTCGATGAGTCCTTGAGATTTCCTTAAGAATGCCTTAAAAGAAAACTTGTAAATTTTATTTGCTTGAATGATTAACTGTCAAATAAGAAAAGCGATGTGCTCTTTTATAAGAGAGTCACACGCCCCAATAGCTTACAAACACATGACTCAAACGTCCCAATATTCTAATGAGATTGAACGTCCTAAACTTATATCTAATGCATTAAAATAATCCTTATTAAAAATAAACTCTATCCTAAGAATTAAAAGAATTAAATAACTAACCCTAATAATCCTAGGATAAATAAACTAATAAGATAATAACTAATTTGTAACAACTTGTAACAAACTAGTAATTATCCTAACAAACTAAATAACAAACTTTAATAACTAACTTAATAAAAATAACAAAGAAATTAAATATACTCCAATTCCTAGCAAGAACCCAAGATGGCCGAGCAACTCTCCACCCATGACCGAGCCATGCGTGGCTGTGTCCGTGCTTCACGCGGCCTACGCTCGGGCCATGACCGAGCAACCATGGTCCTTGGGCCGTGCCTTTCCGAGCCCATGCTTCCCTTTGAATGACTTCGTTTCTTGATTTTCTTGTATTAGCCCAAGGCCTTAAAATCCAATGAATCTTTAATAGGAAAAATACTAGCCATAATATAACAATAGCTAATAAAAATGGTCCCTTTGATCTTGCCTTAAAACGATGAATGAAAGCCCTATCCATAATCGGATCATCCCCTCCCCCTTGGAAGAGAATTGACCTCAATTCTTGATGACCAAAACCCGAGGACCGTTGATCTTGAACCATGCTTCCCGCATCAATGGACACCAATTGGTCTTTTAAAATAATTTTCTTGTGGCCGCGCCTCCTAGCAACTTCACGCGACACCACCCTCCTTCCCTCCTTAGACTCGTGATCACGCTCGCCCCACGAACTGTCCATCCCCAACCCTTGTCGTGTAGGACCAACCATCACGCCCCTTGACTCCGTAGCCTCACGTCCCAAGGCTATACTCCGGACTACTCCTTCCATACGTCTAAACCTAGGTGTTACCTCCAAACCCCGATCACTCCACGTCACCCTCGGATCCGTCGTGCTCAATACCATCTCCTTGACTTCCTCTAGCTCCAAATCAGCCCCTATCACCTCCTTATCCTCCTTATCCTCCCTAGCAATAGCAAAAACTGAGTTGGCTATGTTAGTGTTCTTTCCCGAGTTAGCCCTCATCAACCCTACATCGTTGGGACTCATAGGTTTTAGGATAATCTTCTTCCCTTTATCCATCAACTCATACTCGTTCACCCTCCCCCTATGTAGAACATCCCTGTCGAATTGCCAAGGACGCCCTAGAAGAATGTGACATGCATCCATAGGTACCACATCACATAGCACCTCATCCTTGTATGAACCGATGGCTAAGTTTACCTTGACCTGTTTTGTAACCCTAACCTTGTTGGCATCTCCCAACCAATGTAGAGCATATGGTTTAGGGTGTTTGATTGTAACCAAGGCCAATTTTGATACCATCTCTTCTCAGGCCACATTAGTGCAACTACCTCCATCAGTGATCATACTACACCATTTATCTTTTACAAGACACTTGGTATGAAAAATATGATCCCTTTGTTCGGTAATTATAGGCAAAGATTGTGCTTGTAAGGATCTAAGCACTAGAGTGTTTGCATTAGGCGCCTCGACTTGTTCGCCCTGGCCGTCCTCCTCACGATCCCCGAAGCCTCCCAACACCTCGTCCTCCTCCTCGGACTCCTCCTCCTCTCCTACTAAATTTAGGCAAGTTAATGTCTCCCTCATCATGACTACCCTTTTATTAGGGCAAGCATTCTTAAAGTGCCCAAACCCCTGACACTTAAAGCACCTTACTTTAGAAAGGCTTACCTCGTTTGGTGTTGGAGTAGGAGTAGCTTTAGTTTGAACCGCCCCACTCGAACTTGACTTAGCCGTTGCTATCCCCGAACTAGGGTTAGATCTTGCCGCCTCTCCTTCGCCCTCAAACGTACGGTTATACATGCCACTTCCCCCGAATCTGTTCTTACTTTGTGCCTCAACTCGTAAACACAAACTTGTGAGAGTATCAAAATCCGAATAGATTTGAAGTTCTACAGGATTAGCAATATTTTTATTTAACCTTCTCAAGAACCTTGCCATCTTTTGTTCTTGATTCTCTTCTACCTCCCCCATTAAAGTAAGATTTTCAAATTCCTCTATATACTCACTCACCGACATCTTGCCTTGAACAAGATTAGAAATCTTGCGATATAAAGCAAGCTTATAAGTTGTGGGTACATACCTTTTTCGTAATCTCTTCTTTAAACTATCCCAAGAACAAATTTTCTCCTTCCCGACTCTAGCCCTTTGAGCCTTTAAACTGTCAAACCATAAGGATGCGCCATTGCTTAATCTTAGGATTGCGTACTTGCACATCTTACGATCATCTAACTCTTTAAACTCGAACATACGATCCATCTTGCGCTCCCACTCGAGATAGTCCTCCGGATCTGTACCACCTTCGAACTCAGGTAACTCCGTGACTTTGAACTCGTCGGCCGCACGCACTGGCTCCCTCCTTGGTTGCCATCTATTATCATTGCTAACGACATGTTCCAATGCCTTCTTTAAATTATCCAAGAATCTTGGATCTTCCAAATTCATGATGTCCCGAATAAATTTTCTTGAAATAAAAGAATTCAAGAGCCGAAGCTCTGATACCACTTATGATACGAATTCTTGATCAAAGAACTCGTCCGCGGAAGCCTTCTTGTAAATCTTGAAAACAATCTTGAATGAAATAATAAAATAGGACAAATAAAGAACAATCTTGGATGAATCTTGGAATAATGATGATGGATGATGAGATGGACGGTGATGATGATGTCGATGGTGGTTATGGCCGTCGATGGTTATGGTGGTGGTCTTGATGGTTGTTTGTTGTAGTTGTGACGGTCTTGAGGTGAATCCTTAAGGTAGAAGGATATTTGTTTGCCCTAGACCTATAGGACACCCAATGGTGAATTACGCCCTAGACCTATAGTTTGTAATTCGTGCTAATATTTGAAACGCGACAAATACTAACGGTTCGGATCAACACTCGATGAGTCCTTGAGATTTCCTTAAGAATGCCTTAAAAGAAAACTTGTAAATTTTATTTGCTTGAATGATTAACTGTCAAATAAGAAAAGCGATGTGCTCTTTTATAAGAGAGTCACACGCCCCAATAGCTTACAAACACATGACTCAAACGTCCCAATCTTCTAATGAGATTGGAAGTCCTAAACTTATATCTAATGGATTAAAATAATCCTTATTAAAAATAAACTCTATCCTAAGAATTAAAAGAATTAAATAACTAACCCTAATAATCCTAGGATAAATAAACTAATAAGATAATAACTAATTTGTAACAACTTGTAACAAACTAGTAATTATCCTAACAAACTAAATAACAAACTTTAATAACTAACTTAATAAAAATAACAAAGAAATTAAATATACTCCAATTCCTAGCAAGAACCCAAGATGGCCGAGCAACTCTCCACCCATGACCGAGCCATGCGTGGCTGTGTCCGTTCTTCACGCGGCCTACGCTCGGGCCATGACCGAGAAACCATGGTCCTTGGGTCGTGCCTTTCCGAGCCCATGCTTCCCTTTGAATGACTTTGTTTCTTGATTTTCTTGTATTAGCCCAAGGCTTTAAAATCCAATGAATCTTTAATAGGAAAAATACTAGCCATAATATAACAATAGCTAATAAAAATGGTCCCTTTGATCTTGCCTTAAAACGATGAATGAAAGCCCTATCCATAATCGGATCAACGGTGGTCCCTCCTTTCTTTGGAACCACCTGAACCGGGCTAACCCACTTGGAGTTGCCAACTGAATAAATAATACCTGCATCGAGCTGTTTCATCACCTCAGCCATAACTACCTCCTGCATCTTAGGGTTCAACTTACGTTGACCCTTTCTGTAGGGCTTATGCCTTCCTCTAACTCTATCCTATGCATGCAAACATCAGGGCTGATGCCCTTAATGTCATCCAAAGAATAACCTAAAGCTTTCCTGTTCTTTTTTAGAATAGTCATTAAGGCAGAAAGTTGGTT
Source organism: Silene conica (assembly GCA_029255685.2). Classification (NCBI taxonomy): domain Eukaryota; kingdom Viridiplantae; phylum Streptophyta; class Magnoliopsida; order Caryophyllales; family Caryophyllaceae; genus Silene; species Silene conica. The sequence continues at coordinate 42,685,582 of CM055315.2, forward strand.
AGGATCAAGTTTAGAACTAACAATTGCAGGGTACTGCTCAGTGTCATCAAGGAAAACATACTTAAGATTAGGAGGAAGTGGCTTACGCTCTGGTACATTTACCTCAATGGCATGAATAGAATCAGTACTAACATCATAGCACATGTTTACCAGGTTAGCATTAGCCAAGCTCGTGAGCCTCTCATCTTCTTCCTCAGTCAGCTCATATTCCTCTATCTCTGCTTCCAAAACATCCAGCTCCTTAGCATTCTCAGCTGGATTACCTGCACACTTATCCAAAACTGTTAGATCATCTAAGGGATCCTTGGTCAAGGATTCCATCCAGTTACGGATAACATTCCTGTCAATAATGTCAATGGAGAAACACGTATCATCAGTAGGTGTAGTTGCCTTATGGGCAAGACTAAACTCGATAGTGTCATCCCCAACCTCTAAAGTAATAATCCTGCGTTTGACATCAATCACAGCCCCAGCTATGTGCAAAAAAGGTCTACCTAAAATAATAGGTATCTGACTGTCCTCGGCAATGTCTAAAACAACGAAATCGACAGGAATAAAAAAACTTTCCCACTCTAACTAGGACATCCTCCAAGACCCCTAATGGTCTTTGGGTTGATCTATCTGCCATTTTTACGGTGATGTTGGTGACCTTAAGTCTACCTATGTTAAGTCTCTCACAAACAGAATACGGCATAACACTGAGACTAGCCCCTAGATCACAAAGGGCTTTCCCAATCACATGATTACCTATGGTACATGGGATAGAAAAACTACCTGGGTCCTTCAACTTGGGTGCAATATTGTTTTGTGAAAGAACATAACATTCTTCCACAAAAGCAATGACACCTTCAACCTGAAACTTTCTCTTACGACTCAAAATATCTTTCATAAATTTAGCATAAGAGGGTACCTGGGTAATTAAGTCAGTGAACGGGATGGTTACCTCAAGGTTCTTCACCATCTCCAAGAACTTACCAAATTTCCGATCCTCTTTTGAATTCTTCAATCGTTCGGGATACGGAACGGTAACACTAGCTGTAGGATCAGCTATCTTTGGCTTCTTCAGCTGTAGAATCTCAGTGAGGTCATGAATGAGGGATGAGTCCGGCAATTCAGGAGTGGAATCTACATTCTGCTCAGGAACCATGGTCGGTCGACCAGTTATAGCGGTCGGTCGACCATATGTACTGAGATTAGTAGGCTTCTGTTTTCCAGAAACTAATTGTTCGTCAGGTAGGTCGGTCGACCGAACAGGTATGCGGGTCGTGTTGGGGCTGGTGTCCTTGACAATTAAGTACAATGACTTATTAAATCTCTTTAAGGATCACAAGGGCATACTTATGTATTATTACCAGTTGATCCACGTTTATCGATAACGATTGGCTTGCTAGATAAGTTTGACGTTATTGTCATACGGATGGCGGTGATCAACTGGTCCCTATACGTCACACCTATAGGACACGTTTGAGAGATGTGAAGGTATGAAAATACAATCACATTTATGCCGGATATGACTAAACAGTTAGTCAGAGGTATTGACTATTAAATTAGTCAATAAGATGTTGAGATTATTATTTAATACGGATTAAATAATTTTAGCTAATACGGATTACATGATTAATTCGTAAAATTAAATATAAACGGTTATATTTGATTAAATATTAATTTCGCGTATTAATATAAACAGTTATATTAATTTGGGTAATTATACAATATCGTAATTTTATCAGACCATTATTAATACATCGACTGCATTAATATCTGATAACATGTATACGATTTATAAATAAAACACGCGAATAAATTTTAGCTAAATGGGTCGAATCACGAATTAGAATAAGGTAAGAGTGGAAAGCCCACTCCTACCCTATTCGAAATTTCGGCCAAGAGCTACATAAGGAGGAGGACTCTCCTTATGTCAGGTGACTCTTGTTTCACTAAAAAACAAATCTCAAAGAAAATTAGGGTTTTGAGAGCACTCTTCTCCCAAAACCTCAAATCTCACATCTAAAACCTCAATAGCTCTCCCTATATTGCAAGGCAGTTGGAGAGGATTTCTAGCACACGCGGCATCGTCTCAATTTAAGTCTTGGGTGCAAGTTATAGGAGGGAATTTGTGTTAATTCCTGTTCTTAGGCCTTTCGCACAAGGACTAAAGGTGGTACTCTATTCATGTTTTTATTTATCTTATGACAATAATCACAACTGTATTTTTCATTATAATCCTGCAAGTTTAGGGCGAATACATGCTTGATTCCCACAAGTGGTATCAGAGCGAAGGCCATGAAAATTTTACTTTTGTGTTTTTCATAAGTTTTAAAAATCTGAAAAATCGTGTTCTGTCGCTGTGTCGGTCGGTCGACCCCTTGTAGCGGTCGGTCGACCGCCCCTGTGTAAAGTTTCTGTTTTCGACAGTTTCTTTTTGTGTAATCGATCTTGTTTTTCGATTCCTGTTTACATATTGTTAATTAATCGATATTTTTGACAATATGTGAACCCTTGTTGATGTTAATTTTGATTTACTTGTTTTAATCAAAGTTTAAAAGGTAAAAACTTGTTTTGATTTCGAAAAGTGCAGCGTTTTGCGTTTTCTGAAACTCGTTTCTACTGTTTGGTGGTCGGTCGACCTGATTGATAAGTCGGTCGACCGCCTATGCTGTTGCAGATTTTTTTTTCGTTTCTCGTCTGGAGGTCGGTCGACCACGTGTTTAGGTCGGTCGACCTCCCCCCTGTAACAGACTCGTTTTTTTTTTTTTTTTCGTAAATAACATGTTTTATTTTCACATGGCCTTTAGTAATATACTATATACGGAAATAGTATATTATTAATTTTGTGAAACGGTTCACCCTCGTTTGATACATATTATTTTAAAACGGTTTAAGATAATAGGATTATAAATTTATTAAAATTGGGTGATTAAAACGGTACAATCACATAATTTTAATCCCGTAAGGTGGTTTGGTAAAAATTTATTAATCATAATAACAGTATTATGTCATGTATGAATTTTATTTAGTTGATGCATTTTATTTATCGTCTTGTGAATGCCTTGAATGCTTTCAATAACGTATTTAATTTTTGCAAACGGTTGTAACTTAGTGTGGCCTGTAACACCCCCATTTATTTAAAGGCCTGTACTAGGACTCCTCAGATAAATAAAGGTGTTACCATCCCGGTTTCCCGAGGCAGTAGATACAAAGGAAGATAAACAGTACTTTAAATAGAAAAATTAACTCAAGTCACGTACTTACAACCGTATCAAAAGGTCTTAACAACATAAATAAAATACAACTCGTACTAAACTGACTAAGGTGATCTAGACATCTAATCTGGTCCGGATCCAAGCTCTTTCTCCCATAGCTCCCCCTTAGTCTCAGCCACCTGTCAATCTGCTCCCCAATAATTGGTTCATCACAGGTGATCACGAATACACAGGGTCAACCACGAGGTTGAGTAGAGAAAACTGTAAATAATAAACCACATTACTATAAATAGAAAGTTGAACTTCTCCACTCCGAATCACAGACCCTTTTTCTCGGCACCAAACACAGACCCTTTATCTCCGCACCAAACACAGACCCTTTATCTCCGCACCAAACACAGACCCTTTATCTCCGCACCAAACACATACCCTTTATCTCCGCACCATACACGGACCCTTTATCTTCGCACCATATCGTATCACAGAATTATATATCACAATATACCAATCATATAACAATATACATGAACATGATTAATATCAACCAATAAACAGATTACACATCTCATATATGTAGTATTCCCCTACCTCAATACTGCGGAAGATGACAGCAAGTGAGCAACGGTTATTAAAAATGTTCCACGCGGAAACCTCCACCTAACCATATATATATGTAATGAATTAAAATCCTTTCCAAGTCCTTCTATTTCTCTTTCACATGCTAAAAAAAATAGTAACTTCTAAAAGCGGAAAGTTTCCCAAAATGGAAACTTTCCCAAGAAGGAAATTTCTTAAAAGGAAGCCCAAATAAATTCCCGACTCAACATCGTACTAGCACAAAATATAAAACCAACCATAACCATAAAGCACTAACAATAATAGTAATACCAATAACAATAACAATAATAATTAAAACCATAATAACAATAATAACAATAATAATAATAATAATAATAATAATAATAATAATTAACTCACATGATAGTAATAATGACGATAATAGTATTGTGAATAATCATAATAATAGTAATAGCTATTCACGTGATAATAAAACAACAAACAACAAACAACAAACAACAAACAACACAAAAGACAAACCCATCACACGACTCAACAGCCCCTTTCCCGACATCAAACCCGTGCACCTTCAGTCCCCGTTACCGCCGTGTCGTGTCCTTACTACCACCACCAACCACCAGAACTCATACCCATACCCACCTATTACTACCGCAACCACCATCAGACCCGTCGACAGCCGCCGGCGAGGTGAACCAGGGCCCCAAACCAGGCCTGGTTCCACGCCCTACCCCCCAACCACTCTGGTTTGAACCAATGTCGACGAACACCCAGAACCCGACACCACCTGCCACCACTAGTAAAACCACCCTTGCCAAGGGACCCATAAACCACGGTGGTAGCACCGTGTCGACCTCCCCCGAGTCGATGGTGCTACCACCCCAAACAGCCTCTGTAACCGCAAAACCACAAAACCGAGAAGTCAAAGCAAACGAATACCACCTACGACTCTGACTCCACCGACCATGGCCACTGAGACAACCACCACGACGCACACCCGACTACCATTAAATCCCTTACCCTTACACCCAGTATAAACGTAGATGGAATAAACATCGAAATCCATAGCAAACAACACGTTGCAGCCTCTGTTTTGAAAAGAAAAACGAACAGCCGACACAGCCTATAAAACCACCGCAATGAAGTACCCCTCGGTGGTCAATGGTGACTCTTTTGTGGTCAATTCATATCTATCAACATCATAGGACATTATTATACAAAAATCAGAACCCCTAAACATATCTAAACGATTGAAATTAAACGAAATATACAAGTAGAAAAAATACTGCGAAAACAGAATGGTGGTGAACGTACCAAACTTATGGCCAAAACGAACCACCCTAGGCTAGTCTATAACCACCGTGGACGACCCCTTCTTCTTCCCTGATGTGGCGGCTAGGTTTTTCGTGTTTTGATATCTGTGTTTTGAGTAAGGTTTAGGGTAGGACAATGGCCTAAAAGAGGCGGCAGGGAAACAGTGACCTGTTGTGTTTACTAAGTCCGTATGTGGGCTATAGCTTTGCACGCAAAACGAGGCCCATAGCCATGTTACCACAGGTCCTGGGTTCGAGCCATACTAACACCACATTACTATTATTATCATTTGATGGTTAGGTTCCCATTTCGAATCCCACCGAAGTCCAAAACGCTTAACATAAAACGAGTACACACTAGCTTATAAAACGAACAATTATAAATAATTATACCGTCTACCCATAAATTATTATATTTAATAATAATAATATGGGTTATTACAAAAAAGCTAATTATCGAATACTAACGCTCAAATACGACTAACACGTCAATATAACAATAGATATTATAATGAGGTATATTACACCAATAATATATAAAATATATAATACGCATTCGATAACTCAATTATCGAATATAAACGTCCAAATATTATCAACACCTTAATACCCATATAAATTAATTACCGATAAAAATACGGGGTATTACATGGCCTTAGTAGATTGTGTTACCGTAATGATGGAACACAGTCTTGCTTGTAATTTTGAGATCTTGAATCTCCGTTTTGGGTTTTTGCCATGTAATTACTTTTGTATTTAAATTAGAATGTAAATAGGATTATATTTGTAATTTAAATTAGTAATTTTGTGAAGACCAAAGACGGAGACCGGATGCTCACTCCCGCTGCAAGGACCAAGATGGAACATCAAGACAAGCTTCTAGGGTCCAACGGTGGATTCCAAGTTGTTTTATGTTTATTTTGGTAGGATAGGCCACACTAGGACTTTTATTTACGTTTATCGCATTTATTTTATGCTTTCATCGATAATAGCTTGCATCATATTCCGCCTAAAACCAAACCACCTATAACATGCCTGAAAACTGACTCATGTAGAGGTTACGCGTTAGTTTTCTGTGACAATACAGATGTCACATGTCAATTGCAAACCAATCACTTTATTTCATTCATTCACGCATATGCTAGATTTTAGTTCACTTAATATAAATAAATATAAGTCGATGGGGTCTTCCTCGTATAACCAAAAATTGAGAATAGTCTTTATAAATCAGCCTCCCATGAATCCCTTCTTCGTCGGTAGGCATAATATGACCCCTTCTACGTCGGGTAAGTGGGAACAGATGATTTATTTTATCTCAACATCATGGTCACTCGATAATATCTAGCGACTGAGATGGACTAATAGATAGGATTTACGGAAATCTATCGACCAAGAGTTCCAACGGTGTAATTAGCCAAACTGTGGGCTTATCAATATACGGAAATTGAGTCTTGGGATCGTTTATATAATTCTTGAGGGAGATCAATTATATAAATGCTTGAGTCTACGAGTTTAAATTTCAATTTAATATAGACTTAAATCACAACAATGAGTTGCTTATATGGTTCTGTTTTATCTTCTTTTCAGTGTAGAACACGTTCAATTAAACTGCTGTATAACTAAATGGCTGGTGAAGACCCAATGCCAAGTGCCAAGCTAGCACGTGAATCCTGGCTAAAAGCCTTCATGGACTCCATGAATCAGTCTACTAGACTGAGGAATGATGGGTCAAACTTCTCTGACTGGGAGGCAGCACTACGGAATGCTGCCATTGCTGACGGAAAGCTTAAGTATTTAACTGAGCCAATTCCGGCACACCCAGGAACTGGAGCTAGAGCTAACGAAGTTCGCGCTCATAGCGACTTCGTCATGGAAGCGGGTGCGATAAAGAACGTACTCATCTATGCAATGGAATCCAATTTGCAAAGACGCTTCATAGCCCATGGTGCAAACAAAATTTTCACCACGCTCACTAACGAATTCTCAAAAGCTCTGAGGATCGTTTCTTATGAGCATACCTGTCGCTTCTTTGAGGTGAAACTCCAGAAGGGCCAAGCAGTTAGCCCACATATTCTTCACATGATTGAGAATATCGAGAAACTGGAGGCCCTAAACTGCAAGATCAGTGAGAACATAATCGTTGATCGAATGCTTCATTCGCTACATGATGGGTTCGCCCTCTTCAGGGCCAACTATTACATGAACGACATGAAGAAGACTCCTCATGAGCTCCACTCCCTTCTCGTACAGACCGAGAAGGATCTGAAATTAAGTGGGAGCGTGAAGCAAGATGTTCTCATGATCTCCAGTAAGGGTAAGGGTAAGGGTAAAGCTAAAGCTCAGGGCGACCTAACAGTAGGCAAGCCCAAGTTTAAGAAGTCAGGATTTACTAAGAGTGGGCCAGGTGAGTCGAGCAACTCACAAGGCAAAACAAAGAGCAAGGATACAAACATGGAATGTCACCATTGCCACAAGACTGGGCATTGGAGGCGCTCATGCCCCGTGTATCGTGAGGACATTAAGGCAGGTCGTGTTACTCCTGTTGGTATGTCTTCTTCTTCTTTTATTCACATGATTGAGATTAACCATGCAAGTTACGGAACTTGGGTACTAGATACTGGTTGTGGTTCTCATCTATGTAATCATGTGCAGGGCCTCCCAAACCAAGAACCCCTAATCAAGGGTGAGGTTGACCTGCGTGTCGGGAATGGAGCACGTGTTGCTGCAGTCTCGAGGGGAACATACGTGATCCAGCTTCCAAGTGGATTCGAGTTATCTTTATATAACTGTTATTATGTTCCTTGTTTGTCCAAAAACATTATTTCAGTTTCTGCGCTTGACAAACTCGGTTTTTCATTTGTAATAGAGAATAATAGCTGTATTTTCTCCTTACACAATATGATTTATGGCAAGGCAGTTTCCATGAATGGAATTTATGTTTTAGATCAAACCACCGAAATATTACATGTGAATAATAAGAAATTAAAGGTAGGTGACAAAGATCAAACTTACCTATGGCATTGTCGTATGGGACACATAAATGAGAAACGCGTAAAACAACTCATACAGAATGGAGCTATCTCACCCTTTGATTTCGAATCATATGGCACGTGTGAATCATGTCTCATCGGTAAGATGACTCATATTTCGTTCAAAGGTGTTGGAATGCACGCTGCCGACCTATTAGGACTCATACATACGGACGTATGTGGCCCTATGTCGATCAACGCACGAGAAGGCTATAGGTATTTCATCACTTTCACGGATGATTTGAGTAGATATGGCTATGTCTACTTAATGAAGCATAAAAGTGAATCCTTTGACAAGTTCAAAGAATACCAGAATCGGGTACAGAACCAGCTGGGAAAAAAGATTAAAGCACTACGTTCTGATCGTGGTGGTGAGTATCTTTCACACGAGTTTGATCAACACCTTAAAGACTGTGGCATCGTGCTACAGTTGACTCCACCTGGAACACCACAATTAAATGGTGTGTCCGAACGGAGAAATCGAACTTTACTTGATATGGTTCGATCCATGATGAGTCACACCGTCGTGCCTTTATTCATTGTGGGGCTATGCTCTTTTGTCGGCCGCTCTAATACTTAACCGAAGTCCGTCTAAAGCTGTTGACAAGACTCCATACGAATTATGGAAGGGAAAGGTCCCCAACTTGTCCTTTATTCGGGTTTGAGGCTGCGAGGCTTATGTCAAGTGGAGACACGAGGATAAGCTCGGCCCGCGATCGGTCAAGACATAATTTATAGGCTATCCAAAGGGAACTTTTGGTCATTACTTCTACTCGCCAACCAAACAACGTGTTTTTGTTGCGGCTAGTGCGACGTTCTTAGAGAAAGAATTTGTCGAGAACAAGTCGAGTAATAGAACCTTCGATTTATCGGAGGTTCAAGGACCAACTACCGAGCAACCATTGGAGGAAACAGTTCCTTCAACCGATGCTGCGGTAGATATTCCTGAGGAACCTAGGAGGTCGGGAAGAGTCTCCATTCCTCCGGACAGATACATTGGTATGGTCGAGGAACATGATATGGATGACGTCTTACTTCTAGAGGGTAATGAACCCTCAACCTATAAAGGTGCCATGACCAGTTCTGACTCAAAGCTATGGCTAGAAGCCATGCAATCCGAGATGGACTCCATGTATGAGAATAACGTGTGGGATCTTGTGGACCTACCTGCAAAGGTACGCCCCCTTCAATGAAAATGGCTTTACAAAATAAAGCATGCCGTGGAAGGTAAACAAGATATCCATAAGGCAAGACTAGTTTCTAAAGGTTTCACCCAAGTGCCAGGCTTGCACTACGATGAGATCTTTGCACCCGTAGTCATGCTACGTTCCATTCGGATTATCTTAGCGATCGCCGCATTTCATGACTATGAAATATGGCAAATGGACGTTAAAACCGCCTTCTTAAACGGTTATTTGGAGGAAGAGTTGTACATGGTATAACCCGAGGGTTTTATTGATCCAGAACATCCTAAGAAGGTTTGCAAGCTTAAGCGTTCCATCTATGGACTTAAGCAAGCATCGCGGAGTTGGAATCATCGCTTCGACCAAGTGATAAAAGAGAATGGATTCATTCGATCAGTCGAGGAACCATGTCTCTATATCAAGTCGAGTGGGAGCAAGATTGTATTCCTAGTACTGTATGTCGACGACATACTCTTGATTGGGAATGACATACCTCTCTTATCTTCGGTTAAAGCATGGTTGAAAAACCATTTCCAGATGAAAGATCTGGGAGAGGCACAAAGAATTTTGGGCATCCGTATCTACAGGGATAGATCACGACGGATGTTGTCTCTCAGTCAGGAGTCTTACATAGATAAGATTTTAGAGAGATTCAGCATGACGAACTCCAAGAAAGGGTTCCTTCCTATGACTACTGGGCTTCACTTGAGCAAGTCTCAAGAAGCTAAGACATTGGAAGAGAAAGAGCGCATGAGTCGGATTCCTTATGCTTCGGCAATATGATCGATCATGTATGCCATGATATGCACACGTCCAGACGTTGCATATGCATTGAGTATGACCAGTCGATTCCAAGCTCATCTAGGTGAACAACACTGGATGGCCGTGAAAAACATTCTTAAGTACCTACGGAGGACTAAAGATTGGGGATTGACCTATGGAGGCGACTCAACGCTCTGCGCCACGGGTTACGCAGATGCTAGCTTCCAAACGGATCGAGATGACTCGAAATCTCAGTCTGGATTCGTTTTTACTCTTAATGGCGCTGCTGTCAGCTGGAAAAGTTCTAAACAGAGTGTTACAGCAGATTCTACAACTGAGTCCGTGTAAAAGGAGATATTTATTGATAAGATAGCTACGGATGACAACATAGCTGATCCTCTCACTAAAGCATTACCACGTGATAAGCATAAAGGGCACATTCATTCCATGGGAATTAGATGTGTTCCTAAGTTGTAGTACTCTTTTATGAATTCTTGTAATAAGTCATTTTCTCGTGTACTCTATCCAACCTCATTGTTATGATATATAATGTTTTGTTTTTCATGTGGAATTGTACGCCAATTTTGAACACCACAAAGTGAACTGAATTACATTACATCGTTTTAGTCCTTGATTACCCACTTGAGCTGATAACTCGATCAGGTAATCATTTTGTGACGTTGGTTGATGGTGGGTTCAACGAGCCATAAGTCACGCGGATGACTGACCAATCACAAAGGCGAGTTATACGGATATCTCGTAGGACACCCCGTGACAACGTTATGGAGTCCTAAATGTTTTATAACATTGGGTGTTAGGTCGTGGATAGGACCTCCATAGTGTTCCTTAGAGTCGAGTCTTTTGACTTTCAACTGTCTCTTGAGATTAAGGCAGATTTTGGGTAACTTTGGTTTCTTTCCCACGGTCATCGTAACAGGGGCCAAGAGGATTTTTTCTGGGTTATTTCATGCTGCGCGATATCGGCAGGATTCGAGTTGAGGGAAATATCCAAACCCTTATCAGGATTTTATCATTTCTCAGGGCCACTCGAGGAGTAGTAACTGAAATGCATGGCCATGCTCGAATACAGAATCGTTTTATCAGTTAAGTTACTCTCTAGTCGGGGAAACCACTCTTGATACAGATCGCTTGTGAGATACGACCTTTGCGAATGCGGATTTGCAAATTGTCTTACATTGAGTGGGAGAAATTTTAAAAGGATATGAGAATCGGTTATCGCACCTACACTTGTACGGACAAGTGGGAGTTTGTTCGAGCCTTGTGTCCTCCACATGTAGTGTGATAACGTCATTGCACATACCCTTGTACGGACAAGTGGGAGATTGTTGGGGCTGGTGTCCTTGACAATTAAGTACAATGACTTATTAAATCTCTTTAAGGATCAAAAGGGCATACTTCTGTATTATTATCAGTTGATCCACGTTTATCGATAACGGTTGGCTTGCTAGATAAGTTTGACGTTATTGTCATACGGATGGCGGTGATCAACTGGTCCCTATACGTCACACCTATAGGACACGTTTGAGAGATGTGAAGGTATGAAAATACAATCACATTTATGCCGGATATGACTAAACAGTTAGTCAGAGGTATTGACTATTAAATTAGTCAATAAGATGTTGAGATTATTATTTAATACGGATTAAATAATTTTAGCTAATACGGATTACATGATTAATTTGTAAAATTAAATATAAACGGTTATATTTGATTAAATATTAATTTCGCGTATTAATATAAATAGTTATATTAATTTGGGTAATTATACAATATCGTAATTTTATCAGACCATTATTAATACATCGACTGCATTAATATCTGATAACATGTATACGATTTATAAATAAAACCCGCGAATAAATTCTAGCTAAATGGGTCGAATCACGAATTAGAATAAGGTAAGAGTGGAAAGCCCACTCCTACCCTACTCGAAATTTCGGCCAAGAGCTACATAAGGAGGAGGACTCTCCTTATGTCAGGTGACTCTTGTTTCACTGAAAAAAAAATCTCAAAGAAAATTAGGGTTTTGAGAGCACTCTTCTCCCAAAACCTCAGATCTCACATCTAAAACCTCAATAGCTCTCCCTATATTGCAAGGCAGTTGGAGAGGATTTCTAGCACACGCGGCATCGTCTCAATTTAAGTCTTGGGTGCAAGTTATAGGAGGGAATTTGTGTTAATTCCTGTTCTTAGGCCTTTCGCACAAGGACTAAAGGTTGTACTCTATTCATGTTTTTATTTATCTTATGACAATAATCACAACTGTATTTTTCATTATAATCCTGCAAGTTTAGGGCGAATACATGCTTGATTCCCACTGGTCAGTCGACCTACTTTACTGGGCACGGGACCAGTTTCTTCAGTAGGAACTTCAGCAAAATCCCCCACGGACGCCGGTCCATCATAAGAACGACCACTTCTGAGATTAATGGCGTTTATCGTCTCAACGAAACTCTTACAATTGCCCAGAGAGCTAGCAATCCGATTAGCATCTAAGATTGCTAATTGGCCCTCAAAAGTCTTCAAAGAAGCAACTTGAGCCTTTTCCATTTCCAACATCTGGGACATTAGAGCATGAACTAGCTCTCTCAACTCTGTCGTTTCACTCGTGTTGTCAACCGTAGTAACCAGGTTCATGTTAGGTTTATATATCTCATAACCTAAAGATTTTAGTCATACTAAACAAAGTATAATTAACATTTTAATTATTATATATTTTAGATCTTATGCATGCGAATGGAAATGCGGAAATAATGAGGTTTGAACCCTTACACACGGTCCAAATAATGCTAGGATGATCCTCCAAAGTATTCAACAATAACACCTCCTTAGTGATGCACCAAGACACCCCTTATTGAAACCAACACCTTGATGATGGTAGAGCAAGAATCGGTTTTGCCTTAAACAATATACTAATCTTTATTAGAAATATTAAATCAAAATACTATAACTAATATAGTATATATTATTATCTTTATAATAACTTTGAGAGGTTTTGATTAGTTTTTTTTACTTGGAAAAACTTTGCAAGAGATTAGAATAGAATGAAATGTGAGCCTCTCAAAATATTTAAGTGGGTGTGGCTTAGGGTAGTGGGAGGCCGGGTATGGGGAGCTACAAGGGGGAACACTTCCCCTTTCCCATGTAGTTAGGGTGGCTCATAGGTAATAGTCTCAAGGCCACTTTAATGATTGTGTCTTTAAACAATAAACACACCTAAATCATTTCTATTTGCTTACCCCAAAACCGGCACATACACACTAAAATGGACCTAATTTTACAATTTTATCAACTTTACAATTGTATGTTATGTGACATACAATATGTCACAATATTATAAAATAACAATTGTTTTAATTTAATCATACATATTTATCAAGTAAATATTATTCACAAATTATTAAATCACATTCATCAAGTTGACAAGTAATTCGAAATTACCAACATGTAAAATGGTCATTCATAAAAATCGTCAATACGATCTACAACTCTTGTAATAATTATAACCCGATTCATTCTAATCACGATATTATAAAATATCGTTCATTGTTTAATAATTGACACGTTTCAATTATAAACATAACTCTTACAATAAGATTTAACCTCTGATTTCTCGGTATACGAGTTTAAGGAATATGATCAACTCGTATCAATATACATTTGATCATCTTATCAATTAAGGGAATTGTCCTATAGGTGTGACCTAAAGGGATCAACTGACCACCACCGTCATACGACAGTAATGTCAAACTCTAGCTAGCCAATCATTACCGATTAATGTTGGTTAGTTGACTAATATAATTCGTATCATCCCTTGTGCATTCACGTCATGAGATTTAATTACGTGATCGCACTTTTGTTGAGGACACATTGCCCAACAATCTCCCACTTGTCCTCGACAAGTGTGTGTCACCAATTCTCTTGTCCTATTACAATCTCCCACCCAATGCAAGGTGTATCTCTGAGGTCGTACTTGCATTCGATCATATCTTAAGTGGTTTCCTCGATCTGGAGAATAGCTGTTTGACCGGAGTTATCTACCATAGATACCTTCCGAGCGTGGCCACGCATTTCCAGTTAACTTCTCCTCGAGTGGCCTTGAGATTTTAACAACCCTGACAAGGGGTGGACAATTTCTATCGTACTACTTCCTTCAACTAGTCATAGTAAGTCACAACCCAAAGCAATCCCATTTGACTCCAGTTACGAAAAGTCGTAGAGAATGGATCAAGGTTATGCCAAAACTGTACCATCTTGGGAGAGTAGTCTTTAGTCTAAGAATTGACTCACAAGAATACTATATCAGCTCTTGCCACGACCCGGCTATCATAAAATTTCCAGAACTCTATAAGCGGTCACTTTGCCCGACAGAGTATCTCTTGCAGTCTGCTAATGTGATCGACTAGTCATCACATATGACTCTATGGCACTTGAACTTGCCATCAATCGCCTGACATTCTAGTCGCTTTGAGATGTCACCTCATGTAAGCGGCCATGGGCTACACTAAGTCAATCCGGTTCACTTCATGGGGTTCAAAATTGTCTCTGACAACCCATTTGGATTTTGACAAAGTATCTTTTATTTTGAGTTAATTATAACTCAAATGACATTGTCATGCAAAAACAGTCAATACCGTTTCATTGCATTTGATGCACGATCATCAATTTGTATTAGTGTTTTGCGAATAAACCTTTTATTTATGATTCCAAAACTTACAAATTTTGGTCTCCTTCCAACTCATATTATCTCACATAATATGATCTTATTTGAGCATATATCTAGAACTCATTATAGATCTTGAGTTTCCTTTCCTGAGGGAAGCTCCCACTGTTATCTTATAACTTGTGACGTATGGATATATTAGAGGGATTAAAGAATCACTCGAAATTACCTAGTCACTCATGTACTGAAATCTATATTGTAGTTATTCATGATTTCATCACTCCAATTATTTTCAATCATCTTGGCTGTTTGATCAAGGTTATTCATATCTAACCATTTTGATTTCTAATGGGCGACCTTTTATTATCAATATAATAAACCTTCCCGAGAAGCTCCATCATCGTATGATATAAGGTGTTTGTTCATCTAGAATTGAGAACCTCTTATTCTTTACACTTTCAAGAATCAACCATCCTCTCTAAATGGTACGTTCAATTTTCTAATGAATATCGCTGCCACTAAAAACAACATTACTCGATTTCTTAAATGAACCTTTCATTTCTCGCATGTGAATCTTTTGCAATCACTTGAATCATTATCACTATCACTATCCCTATAGTGATCTACCTCTATTCAATCAACATCACATCTTTCATGTCTTCGTTTCCTCGAGACGAAAATGACATGATATTCCCTTATAACTACATTGAGAGAATTGAGATGATTTCTTCTCTTTTATCTTATAGTTTTAGAAAACTCATTTGTTAAGGAACCGTTTTCCTTCCAATTTCATACGGGGTTTCCTTTTATCCTCTCTTTGAAACAATGAACATAAGGAACATTTCCTCTTGTGTCCTCCCGTAATTTCTTCAGTGTCATCTCGTAGTTTCTTTAATTCATTCACTTAGGGTTCTTCATAAGACTCCCATGTGGGATTCTTCTTTAAGATCCTACATTTATATCATTGGTTTGCGAGAGAAATATTTTCTCCCACTCTATCCTTTTAACAATAGTCTTTATTTGTATAAGGATAGCAATTTTCGATTAAACCAATGTACGTGAATGATTGAAAAGTTTTATAGATGTGTTGAACTCATTCTCATTTTCACTTATAATGAAAATCTTATAAAGAACTAATGATGTCTCAATTTGATTGAAAGTATCTCATGGGGTGTAGTTCTCCGTTTTAACCAACACTTTGATTATATTATATTGATCGTATCAATGTTTCTTATTTTGTGATAAAATCACTATTATTCATGTTTTAACAAGGCATGCAATTCATTTTAGGAATCAAGGGATTGATTTAAGAACAAAAGTTGTGACTCGGGTTGAAAACCAAGTCACTAATATCCAACATTACAACCATTGTTTTAGGATTCAAATCCTTTTCTTACAAGAAAGTAAATTGTTCTAGTAAATAAAATGCAAAATATGAAAGAAGACAATATGAAAATTAGAGCCTAGCTCTTAAGTCTCCAATCAATTGGATGCTACCATAGTCATCCAATTAAGGAACTTCATGCTTCCTTCTCCTTGCCCTTGTCGTTAGGAGGTGGCCCTTTAAAACAATTAAAAAGGGGTAAATATCAACAATTTGTATCACTATACATAAGTTGATAAAATAACATGAATTTTAAACGAGAATTATTACCTACGGCGGTTGCCTTTCCATTTTTGAGATCGCTCAAGTATTTGGGGCAATTACGCTTCCAATGTCCTAACCTCGTGCAATAATGGCACTTGTCTTCAGATTTTGAAGATGAGGTGGAAGCGCCTTTCGAAAAGGTCTTTTCTTTGGTCGCTTTGGGCTTGAACGTTTTCTTGCCCTTGCCTTTAAAGGCATTTCTCTTGAAGTTCATTTTCCCTTTCTTCTCGATGTTCAAAACATCCTTAGTGGAACTTTCATGAAGTCCCATGTCCTTCTCGGCTTGGACAAGCATCTTATGCAATTCATCCAATGTGGTCTCTTGGTTTCGCATATTAAAATTCACCCGGAATTGTGCATACGATTTCACCTTATTGAGAGAGTGAAGAACTCGGTCAAAGATGAGAGAGTCGGGAACATCAACTCCTTGCACTTTTAGAGTCTCCGCGAGCTCAACTAGTTTGAGTACATGAGGGCTTATCTTTTGCCCTTCCTTCAAGCTAATGTCGAAGAAGGCGGAAGCCGCCTCATATTGAATCACCCTTGGAGTTTGCGAAAACATTGTCGCAAGTTTGGTGTATATCTCATATGATGTGGTTAACTTAATCATACTCCTTTGGAGGTCCGGCTCCATGGAGAAGATAAGCACATTTTTAAGAGCGGAGGACTCTTTCACGTAGGCTTCATAGGCCTCACGATTTTGGACCGCGGAACGAGCGGTCGGAGCGGGAGGAACGGCTTCGGATAGGTAACGAGTCTTATCGTCACCTTGAGCGGCCAAAAGTAATTGCGCATCCCAATCTTTAAAATTTGAACCATGCTTATCGAGTTTGCAACGATCCATAAAGGATCGAAGCCATGAAACGTTAGTGAGAGGTGGAGCGTTGGTTGCCATTGATGATGTTGAAAATTAAACTACAATAAAAATGAAGGAATTAAAACAACGTCATTTTTAAAACTCGTAAATAATTTTAAACAAGTTTAGTTATTTACTTAATGATCTCTTACCCAATTAATTAAACAATCCCGAGACCCAAACCCATACTAATTCGGGCACGGTATAGCCGATTCAACCCGTATTGGTATAATTTGGTGGATTAACCTTTTAATCGGTTCTACCTTAGAACTCTCGGTCGACAATTTTCTAAAAATCGTCTTTAGCCCGAACTTATTGCAACTACGGTTACGAATACTTTCGTTGAGATCGACCAAATTTCAAGGTGTAATCTTATTACCCCACTTACCCAACGTGACAATTTTAGTACCCCGGTGTAGCCGAGCCTACATTCTTGTGGAGAAGGGATTCATGGGTCTATACTTTTTGGTAAGGCTAAGTCTCAATATTCATTTGTAAGAGATCTAGTCAATTTTATTATCTATCTCCGTTTAAGTGAACTAAGTCGGTGAATTATCGATAAATTATTGACTAGGTCGATTAAATCGAATAAAATGCATGACATGATATGACGATTTGGCTATGCATGCAAACATATAAAGCAAATAAAAGCATAAAACAATAAACCCTAGTATGGCATTTCCTAATAAAGAAATAATAAAAAGTACAAATTCGGAAACCAACTCCTTTGGTCCTTGAACTTCACAGGCACGCATCCCAAGGTAAACTCCGTCTTGCTCGGAACTCCTTTCCGAATGGCATCGTCTTCAAGGCTCTCCGGAATAAACAAAAATTACAACTTTTCTAGTCTACTTTATAAATTATAAAATAGAAAACAATAAATAAAGTGATACGAGATCACATTAATTACATCCGAATCGATAACCCCTTCATTACGGGAAATAGCGATTTAAAAACTAAGGCCATACTAAGTAAATTACATAATCCAAAATTACGTAAATAAAATCATGACAATCATAATTAAAATATGCAATGCTTATGAATATGAACTAACATGCAAACCCTAAGCCAAATCGTCCTATTTAAATATCATTTATATAAATAGTTATCGTATATCTCGGTTTTATGGAATTGCGTGTTTTAACGATCAAAAACACTTGCATTATGTGAATAGGAATTCACTCCTAAGTTAATCATCCCAACTCTTTTAGGTTTCAAAATTTAGTCTTACTCAAACTTTGAACATGACTTAACTTAATATTATAATATTGTTCGGTATTACTCGGTTTTACGGGAAAAATAATATTAAATTCAAAAAGAGTCATAAAAATTTCAAAATTTTCAAAATTCAAATTTTGAAAATTCTAAAATGTTCTTAAAATTTCAGAACTTTAAAATATTAGTATTTATACGGTTTTAATATTGATTTCGAAAATAATACGTAAAACGAGCATTTTAAGTCAGAAAATTTAAATAATTAGCTCCATAAATGCAAATAAAATACTAATAATATATTTACACTTTCAAAAATACTTTAAGAACATGAAATGGACAGAAAAATAAATGCCACACTGCCCAATTAGCCGAAATTTTAATTAAAATGACTCTTATAATTCAATTTTAAATGTAACTTTTTAACGAATAAATTAAAATTAAATAAAAACATAAATTGTTGGCTCCCAAGAATAATATGGTGATGAACATATCCAATATGACTAATATGGGTTAAATTTTTGGCCATTTTAACAACTATTGCTAATTCTAACGATTTACGACATATATCGTACAATTTTAACCATTAAAATTATTTCTCAAGCATAAAATTAAATAAAAATCTCGAAATTTTTATACATGCTGGAAATGATATATATGACATCGTGTTAAAGTTTTATGGCCAAATTCCAACTTAAACTATTAAAGTCGAAATAATGTCACTAATTACCCGATTTTTACATTAAAAATCAATAATAATGCAATATATGAGATAAATTTCTGGAAAATTTAGCATACATTTTAGATATTGCATGTGACATACTCATAAATGATTATAGTCAAATTCGAAATATAACTATACAAACCCATTTTTATTCATTTTATGGCATTTTAACATTTAAAATTCATAAACCATGTATTTTAACTCCATAATTTACGAAAATTCATATTCATATTATAGGAAGTACATGTGAAAACATACTGAAAAATCTTGTCCAGAAGCTTATTTTAACTATTTTTCCCAAAATAAACATTTTTAACCATTAAAAATCAATAAAACCGAAAATAAAAATACCAATGAACAATATATATGCAAAATATATTCCAAATATCCTAAAATACATTTAGAATCAGTAGGTATTCATGCATAAATTATTTCGGCCATATCATATACGAAATGAAATATCAATTTTTATTTTGTTATCCTAATAACTTCGTAAAAAATTAAACGAATAGCATGCAAACAACCTAGTTGCTCTGATACCAATTGTTAGGTTTATGTATCTCATAACCTAAAGAGTTTAGTCATACTAAACAAAATATAATTAACATTTTAATTGTTATATATTTTAGATCTTATGCATGCTAATGGAAATGCGGAAATAATGAGATTTGAACCCTTACACACGGTCCAAATAATGCTAGGATGATCCTCCAAAGTATTCAACAAGAACACCTCCTTAGTGATGCACCAAGACACCCCTTATTGAAACCAACACCTTGATGATGCTAGAGCAAGAATCGGTTTTGCCTTAAACAATATACTAATCTTTATTAGAAATATTAAATCAAAATACTATCACTAATATATTATATATTATTATCTTTATAATAACTTTGAGAGGTTTTGATTAGTTTTTTTTACTTGGAAAAACTTTGCAAGAGATTAGAATAGAATGAAATGTGAGCCTCTCACAATATTTAAGTGCGTGTGGCTTAGGGTAGTGGGTGGCCGGGTATGGGGAGCTACAAGGGGGAACACTTCCCCTTTCCCATGTAGTTAGGGTGGCTCATAGGTAATAGTCTCAAGGCCACTTTAATGATTGTGTCTTTAAACAATAAACACACCTAAATCATTTCTATTTGCTTACCCCAAAACCGGCACATACACACTAAAATGGACCTAATTTTACAATTTTATCAACTTTACAATTGTATGTTATGTGACATACAATATGTCACAATATTATAAAATAAAAATTGTTTTAATTTAATCATACATATTTATCAAGTAAATATTATTCCTAAATTAATAAATCACATTCATCAAGTTGACAAGTAATTCGAAATTACCAACATGTAAAATGGCCATTCATAATAATCGTCAATACGATCTACAACTCTTGCAATAATTATAATCCGATTCATTCTAATCACGATATTATAAAATATCGTTCATTGTTTAATAATTGACACGTTTCAATTATAAACATAAATATTACAATAAGATTTAACCTCTGATTTCTCGGTATACGAGTTTAAGAAATATGATCAACTCGTATCAATATACATTTGATCATCTTATCAATTAAGGGAATTGTCTTATAGGTGTGACCTAAAGGGATTAACTGACCACCACCGTCATACAGCAGTAATGTCAAACTCTAGCTAGCCAATCATTACCGATTAATGTAGGTCAGTTGACTAATATAATTCCTATCATCCCTTGTGCATTCTCGTCATGAGATTTAATTACGTGATCGCTTTATTGTTGAGGACACATTGCCCAACAGTTCAAACTCTCTTGCTTCAGCTCGGCTGCCTCAAGCTTTGCAAAACGAGCTTCAACGGTTGTCTCAAGAGCTAAAACTCTATCCATCTCAACATTCAACCTTCGCGAATTTCCACGCGAACTCCCAAATTCAGCCCTATGCATTGCCTTGTCTTCAATGGTATGTCAACCTTTCTTGTGGTTGGTGTTATTCTGAAATCTCCCATTGGCAGCTGCATCTAATATCACCTTATAATCATCATAAAGGGCATTGTAGAATTGGTTGCATAGGTACCACTGAGAAAAACCATGACGAGGAATAGACTGGACCAATTTCTTGAACCGACCCCATGCCTCAGATAACTCTTCATCGGGACCTTGTTTAAAATTAGTGATTTGACTTCTCAAATCATTGGCCTTCGCAAGTGGGAAGTACTTTTTATAAAAAAAGCCAATGCCAAGGAAGTCCAATCTGTAATCTTCTCAGCTACCCTATCAAGGTAACGGTACCAATCCCTAGCAGAATCCTTCAAGGAGTAGAGGAACATCATTGCCTTCACCTCATGTTGGGTCACCCCGGTTGGTATATGTATAGAGCAGCAGTAATCCGTGAATTTTTCGACATGCCTCAACGGATCCTCATCGGGTAGACCAGAAAATTGGTTCCGCTCCACCAGAATGATGTAGTTCGGGTGGAGCTCAAAAGAACCAGTGGTAGGAGTAGGCAAAGTGAACCCCTTCGGTAGATCTTGCACCTTCGGTTGAATATGATCATGTATGGTAGTCATGATCTCAAAGAAAGAGAGTACTCAAGCCTTCCTCTCAAAAACCTGTCTTCTATATGCAAAACAAAACTAGAAGAAAGGGTAAGTAGCGGTCTTAAGGAACCGAAGTTCCTTAAGACAAGGAAATAAACTAAAATTAACAAACAAAATTATACCGTCTCCCAGACAACGGCGCCAAAATTTGACACCCGTCGTTAAGGGTGCCAAAGATAAGATTTATAAAACCTCAGCTTAAACTAGATAGATTAAGTCAATGGTCGAACCACTAGGAGACAAGGTTAATTATGTTTGTGAATTTAAAATCTATTGAAGTAACAAAAAGAGGGGTTTTGATTGTTGGATTGAAACTAACAACTAAGATGACAAAATAAACAAAGATGCTAAACAATGGTAAAAGGATGATTAGGAACTTCGGTTCCCCATGGCTAAGTTAAGTCAATGATAGGTAAACAATTCATGAACACAATCTCAAGGGACAAAGAATAAACCTTTAGGTCAATATTCTACCCAATCCTTACGGTCTTAGGGTTCCTAGAAAAGCACTAAACTTTCGTTCATAGGGCAATTCCAAAATTGTTGTTAAACTAATTCAACTAATCTTTCAATCTAGAAGAATTAGTTCACCAACAATAATGGAGATTGGTACAAAAGGCACATAACCATTAAAACCTAATTTTCGCCATGGTTCCCCTTATTCCCAATCATAGGGATTAGCTACTCATAATTGTAAAACTAATACTAGCGAATTCAAGAAACAACATGCGAGATAACATAATTAAGAAGTAATGATTCGAAAGAACGATATATAAATTTGAATAACAACAATAACAAAGAACAAATTGGAATAGCGAAGAAGATTAATTGCATAAAAACTTACAATCGAACGGAAAGTATGAACGAATCTGATATTGGAGTTCTTCTCCCTAGGTAAAAAGTATTTTGTGCTAAAAGACTGCTTAACCTAATTAATCTTCCCGAGGTTTCTTTAATAATCTCCTCAAATTACATGATTAAGGAATAAAACCGAAATAAAGAAGTAAAACAGCGGAGCTCGTGAACTGGTCGACCGACCGGGCATAGAGGTCGGTCGACCGGTTATGCTGTAGCCGAGACTTCCTGTAACTGCGTCATGGTCGGTCGACCACATAGTCAGGTCGGTCGACCGCTTCCTGTATGTTTCAGCGTCTGTTTAGCTTGCACGCATCTCTAGGCTACGAGTTTGGATCTTTGCTTCATGCATTCCGTTAAGTTGGCTTCCGGAGGACGAATAAAGCTTGATTTTGCTCACTTCCGCTTGTTCCTACATTTAAAACATAGAAATGCCAAAGTAAACCATTTAGGGAGGAAAGGTAACTATAAGTTACGAAAATGCATAGAAATACGTGTTGAAACTATAAATAAAATGTATAGTAAATGCACGTATCACCTCTTATAAAAGGGGATTAGCACGCCTCTTATTTGTATCTACCACTTTGCTATTCCTCTTTCCCTTACAAAAACTCTTAGATTTAGCTTTCTTCATTTTTTCTTTCTTGCCTCGGATTCCGGATTAATTTGTAATCTTTCTTCCCTCTTTTAATTTAATTTCTTTTGCTTTTATTTCTCGTTTCTCTTATTCTTCTAGTACTTTTAATTATTTTATATCATGTCTTTTTACACTTGCATCTCAACGATTAGCGTAGTTCCCGAAGCCATATGTAGCTAATTTCATTAGTATGTTAGGATAAGGGAAATCGCGGTAGTAATGTTATAGGATTCACCTGTTTAGTCTTTTTTACGACGAGGTTTGTTTATAAGCAATTTAATCATAAAACCTGTTAATTGAATGCATGCATGAGACCGGTTTAATTAGTAAAGCTCCGCCTGGATCGAAAGATTGGTAGAGTAGGTTTGCTTAGAAGAATCGATATAACCTTTCTGGATCGAAAGATTGCTAGGGGAGTCTAGGGCGATTTGAGATCGAAAGGAGATAATTCCTACCCACCTTATCAAAGACCCGACTGACCTAGTAATTACGTATTGCATGAACAACCACAGTGACCCGATTCCTGACATACCCTTTTACTATCAATTCAATTTTATAATCGTTCTTGTTTTATTGTTTCTTTGTTGTAACTAGTTAAGTAATTCAAACATAAAACCCCCAGCTGTGACTGAGACAGACCGAATTACACAGATAACTAGCAACTTAACCTCCCCGTGGAGATCGACCCTACTTACCGCTGACTTCTGTTAGTAGTGCTTAGGTATTTATTTTTGGTAGTAAACGACGGTATAAATATTCACATATATCGTTTGAGTTTTTCTAAAATCAGTTATTCAGTATTTAATATTTTTTTATCTTTTTTATTCAAATCGGTTCTTGAGACAACGTTGAACCTTATTCAAGTGAACATCATGACTATTGTATTTTCTCCATTGTCACTAAATGAGGTGACGTCACGGAGTGCCTAGATTGTAATTTGATGTATGGTGGGTTCGACAACCATAGGGTCATGGAGATTACTGGTCAATTATATAGGCAGACTGTGAAGACATTAAGTCGAACAGTGACCATAGATTTAAGACTTTTACTTTTAGCTTGATCGTGGCATGAACTTATATGATATATATTTCATTCACTACAACAAAGCCCTTGTTTTCTTGGCGCTTCATGGCCGACGCTTTTATAAACGTCGACCCATTTTCCCCTTAATATTCATTTTAGATATAATAATGATTTGTTACTAAAAAACTGTCGGACCATGATTTCCTCGCCCTACTTTTCATTTTTCCCAAAATGTGAATCAATGCCGCATATTATTCATCTTCTTCCCAAAGGTTTTCACTAACTTTTATCATTCTCTCCCTCTAAATCCATCTTGTCAGTTCATTTTTTCCCTAAGATTTCCCAGTTAATTAATTAATCAAACCATATTCATTCATCTACTGTATTCTGATGCGTGTCTATTTTATGATGTTTTACATCTATTTTTACACGCATTTGGTCGCTCATTTACTATGTTTTAGCCCTTATTTCCCAACAATTGTCTACTTTCGTATTTTTATGCTATTTTGCAGAATTATGCGGAAAAAGGGCGATTTCAAACCAAATCCGTCCTCAAGTGATTTTTATGGCTAAGGACACGGAAGAACAAGCCTAGCGCACATTTCAAGGCCTGAAGATAGCATAAGCAAAGGTGCATATACCAAAGAATCGATCCACGATATTGCAGCCTGTTTCAAATGGCCATATCTCGAGTTCTAGAGCTTATAATGGAGTGATTCCAGTTGGAGGAGAAAGCTTATCCTCTTAGCTTTCCAACGCCGCAATAATCGCTTGATTACAATAAGTAACGAAGAAATGGCAGCTGTTTTAAGATCGACGCGCGCTGCAGCTTTACAATAGGTCGACCGACCCACATAGTCGGTCGACCGACCTCAGCGCAGACCCAGAAGTTTCCGCAAAGCCCATTCAAGTGATTAGGTCATTAGGAAACTCTTTAATTCCGCCTATTTAAGCTAAATTACGGGATCAAGGTTATTCATTCAGTTTTCTATTAAGTTCTTAATCCAGTAGTTTAGTTTATTTTTACATCTAATTACAAACTCTCAATTTATCTTAAGTTTTAGTTTTCTCTTTTCAAAGTTATTGTTTTGTATGTTTTATTCATTGTTCATCAATCCTTCCGCGATAATCAATAAAGCTTGTTCTTTTCTGCCCTAATCCATATTACAGTAATTCTTCTTTCAATTTCAGTTTATCAATTGTTCTTGTCTTAGAATTATTAGTATCCGGTTTAAGTTAGAATCCCAAAACCTTTATTGTTATCGCATGCTTAGTTTAATGTTCATCATGAATTCCGTTTTTATTAATGTTATTGTTATTATTTTAATTTCCATGAGTAGCTAAATTCTATATGTTAGGATGTAGGGAGTAAATATGCGTAGATGGTGCGAATTCCGAGACCGACCTGTAGCAGGGCCGTGGTCGGCCGACTCACATAATGGGTTGGTCGACCAAGGCGGTGGTCGGCCGACTGGGCTAGCCGGTCTGTCGACCCACTCGCGTATGTTTTCTGTTCCGTTTTTCTTCGTAGACTATAATAACCTACAATGAGACTGAAAGGAGACTTGTAGGATGTTAGTAATGACCTACCCAAGATTGAGAGATACGGGAAGGGCATTGGTTTACACCTTAAGACGGCTAGGTTACTCAAGACTGAAAGGTATGTGACCTAGAAATTAAGAATCACCTTTATTGTTGACACCCAATAATTGTGAGACCTAGGAACTAATAGCATAGGCCGAAATGAGCTATTAGGTACCATAGACCGAAAGGATATGTTACACCCCTTACGCGACTGCAATACATGTTGACTTAGGATTTACACCATCGTAGCTATTTACTACCCGAACATCCTAGCATCCTTTTTATTATAAGTTTTATTTCATTCTTATTTTCTTGTTTTATTGTCTTTTATTCTAGACTTAGTAATAACCAATCCAAAACCCCCAATTTGTTACCCTAAAACATTGACCTTAAACAATAAACACTCCTCACCTCTCTGTGGTTCGACCTTTGACTTTCACTATCTATAGTTAAAGTTTAGGAATTAAAATTTTTATCTTTGATACCCACAACGACGGGCATCAAATTTTGGCGCCGTTGCCGGGGAGGTGACGCCAGTGTTTATTGTTTTTTGTTTATGTTTTCCTTTTTGCTTTTACCGTCATGACCATCGCCCCTTTCCCACAACTCGAGCATGAACCTTTGTATATCTATTGTGATAGATTAATCTCTTGCCTTTCTGAATCTGACTATCATATTAGTATTGGGGAGGTTTGTCGTATCTTTTATGATGGAGTTACTGGTAAGACCTTGATCGAGATTGAGAGGAAGTGTGGATGTGAATTTTTAGACCTACCCTGTGAGAAGCAATGGGAGCTTCTCAAACACCTAATCCGAGCCAGTGGAGATACGGAGAGGTATGAGGGCATTGATATCAGTAACCCGGATATTCTTGTTGAGTGTGATCCTATCACACCCACTACTGAAGAGTCACTCATTCTTAAGGATGAGAATGATAGGTTACTTGATTCCCTCTCCCTCCCCGTTGATGACACTGACTTGGACTTAGATACCACTGATGAGTTAGGAATTTACCCTCTGACTGACGAACCTATTTTTGTAGGTGTTAGTAATGAACATATTCCTGACATGTGTGAACCTTCGGTTAATGAACCTTGTTTTGTGCAGGATTCATTTGTTGACATTCCTGATGTTTTTTATAATATTAGTGAATGTTCTATGCAATGATCCTTTACAAAGGATCCTTCGGAGGTTTTTATGTGTTTTGAGGCATGTGCAGGTGAATATCTTGCTCAAGAGCCTGATTTGGATGCTCCAGAAATTGCAACTCTAGTGGCAGAGTCTATAGGCGGTAGAAAGAGAGATGTTCTCGATCGAGTAGTACCACTTACTCGATCAAATGATGTAGAGAACGAGATCACTCAAGCTAGTGATCATTTGGCTGAAGAAAAGAGCCCTAAGAAGAAGAAACCGAGGACAGTGTCGGCCCACGACTTGGGAGTCGACAACCCCGGGAGATGGATGGCTAGAGCTATGGATGATGACCCACCCATCTACATGGTGGAGAGAAACTCATCTATCCAAATCACCATGGCTGAAGGAGTAGCCTGTAGTCAGAGCCCTTGGTCAAAGAAACGCCGAATCCTTCGCGGATGACTTCTTCTTTTTGCTCGTTTCTATTTTTCTTAAGACATTTTTTTTGTTGTTTTGTTAAGACTTTCTAGTTTGCTTTCTTTAAGTTTTTAGGACAACTTTTCTGTTGTTTTTGCATAGTTAAGACTTTTTGGACTTGTTTCTGGGATCTCGAGCACTTGTTAGGCGCGTTTTTGATGAATTTTTCAGGATTGACGAAAGAAGGAAGACCGCTGTGCAGCAGAGGGGTCGACCGACCAGAAATACGGGTCGGTCGACCTAGTCCCTGACGTTCTGGAAATCCTGCAGTCCGCAGAAAGGTCGGTCGACCCAAAATATAGGTCGGTCGACCTACCCGTCCGTCACAGCCTGTTCGCTTCTTCCTCGGAATTCGTGCACCATCTTGGGTACTTGAGTGGCACTGCTGGCCACCAAAACCTCCCAGCTTACGCTGGTTTGGGGAGGTTTTTCACGCGCTTCATAACCCAGTGAGTTCTTTCCAGTTTTTCCTTGATTTTTACTTTTTTTTAATTTTATGAAACTTTTACTTAGGCTAATGCACAATGGGGACATTGTGCGGGTTGGTTTGGGGAATGGTTTCGTGTCACATGCATTGCATTCCGTCACACGTTTATTACATTTCCATATTGCATTGTTTTTCTTTATTTCTCTTGCATATACAAAAGAAAAAATACAAAAAAATTCAAAAAATTCAAAAAATTCAAAAAAATGCACGTTTATTTCAGCATATAATGAAAAAATACTTTAGGGTGTAAGGGTGGAGGTTTGCGCGGTGGACTAAGGAGTGTAAGGCCACTCGTTTTCACGGTGAAACAGGTAAGGTTCACACGTTGTTTCACTCCCTTGTGTACCCTT
Organism: Silene conica; assembly: GCA_029255685.2. NCBI lineage: Eukaryota > Viridiplantae > Streptophyta > Magnoliopsida > Caryophyllales > Caryophyllaceae > Silene > Silene conica. The sequence continues at coordinate 42,713,905 of CM055315.2, forward strand.
CATTTCCATTCGTATTTGCAACTGTGTAATTGTGTTTATTGTCTCTGTTTTCAATATAATATTAAACTGGGGTGTGTAGTAGCCGTATGTGAACCCTAGAGGTGGTGTCATTGACCAACTAGGACCACCATTGGAGGTCGTTTTGTCGCAAGTTTCAAGTCAGTCTCGTTCCTTTTCGAGTTTCAGAAACAGTATGGGCCTGTGGTATTAGTTTATGGATTTAATGTATTTTCTGTTCATGATTGTTCTGGGTGTTAAGGTAAGTAGATTGGTGGTAGTTAGGGTGTCTGTGTGGTTGTGGTCACGGTGGATCGTGGTGGCTATTAACGATTTTATGACGGGATTCGTTTTGGTGTTGTAGCGTAAAACAAAGTAACAGGCGTGGGGGTTGCTGGATTTTGGGCGACTGTTTGGTGGTGGTGACGACGCTCGACGGCCATTGGCTCCTCCCTTGGAAACACCGTGGCTTAGAGGTGAGCCTGGTTGTGCCAGTGGAGAAGCTAGGGGCTGCTGGGGATGTCGGGGTTGGTAGTTGCTAGGGCGTTAGGTAGGTGTCAAGGTTGTAAGTCCTGGGTTTCGTTTTGCGTTAAATTATTGATTTCGTAAGTGCTGGGTTTCGTTGTTGCGCATAGTTTTTTGATTTTGTTTATGTCAGCTTGTTTATTTTATGATCCAATTTTACTTCCACTATTATCACTAATATTACTATGATTATTATTCTTATTATTGTTATTAATATTGTTATTAGTATTATTAATAATAATATTTTATCAAATGTTATGGTTTTATCTCGTTTGACATTATTATTATTATTATTATTATTATTATTATTATTACGTATTCTTATTATCATTATCATATTTTTTTTGGTGTAAGGTAAGTATACTATAAAAACAAAAAGGATATACAAGAGTGACTAGACAAGACTTAAAAGATAAGTCTTATCCTTGGCACTCAAATTTGTTCCCAGTCTAGCTTTTACCATAGTACTAATCTCATTCTTAATGTTTCCTACTACAACATCTGGTTTAATCACTAGATTTTCCGTTCGACTTAAATTTCTTTGCCTCCAAATATGATAGATCATGGCATTAATCAGCCCATTCCGCAGAGCCCGCTGAAGCTTTGTCCCCTTTAATCTCAAACGCCATTGATTAGCAATTGTTGAATTGATTTTGAACCTACCCCATTGCTCTATGCCCTGCAATATCAGTTTGCTGTACCTGCAGTTACAAAACAGATGCTCCATGGTTTCTTGCTCCTCCTCACATATACAACACAGGTCAGTCTCAGATAGCTGTAGTTGTTTGAGTTTGACTCTAGTATTCATAGCTTGGTGCTGATGCATCCAAGCTACATAACTATGCTTAGGCAGTCCCCATCGAGACCATACTAACTTCTGCCAGTTGACCATAGGTTGCTTAACTCTGTACCATGTATAACCCTTTGCCACAGTGTAGCTATTAGGCCCTTGAGTAGACCAAGCCCCTGCTGTTTGAGCCTGTTGTATCTGTTCTTTCATTTTGCAAAGTTTCCTCCAGCACCAAAGTATCTATTATCATTATCATTATTAACCTTAATTTTGTTATTATTGGTTGTGTGTTATTATTGTTATGAGTTATAGTTATATGATAATATGATATTTATGTTATTATTGTTATTAATCATATTATTAGTAATTTATGGTTATATTGTGATGACAAGTAGTTATTTATATTGTGGGGGTGACGAATTTTATAATAATTGAGTAATAGATCGTATGCCATATTTAGTAAATTTATATATAGTAAGTCTATAATTAGTAGGTTTTAATTGACTAGTGATGATTGATATGAATAAGGAATTAATAATAATTGATATGTGTATGAGCATGTTTATAAGTATGTAGTTATAATATGTTATGAGTATATAACTATGAACATGGTCAAGTAATTTTAGTAATGTGATTGTATGGGTAGAAATTGATATTCAGTAATAATTATAGGAACTGAGTTCGGTTGTTCGAGGTGGAACATTTCTAGCAGCTGTTCGGTTGTCATTCCGCATTTGAGGTAGGGGATATCTGTGGTTTGTGTTATGACATGAAGTGTGTATGTGATGCTTATTAAGAGATTGTTATAATTGATATTGAATTTGTTGTGGAATATTTGATTATTATTAATTGTTGTGGAGAACGAGACTTGTGATACGGGACTTGTGATATGGGACTTGTGATACGGGACTTGTGATATGGCCATGGAAGGTGTGGTGTGATGGAGGTGAAGTGTTTGATTGAATGATATGGAGATGGAGGAAGATGTAATTCTATTGTTATATATGTTTTATCTATTTTTACCTACTCAACCTCGTGGTTGACCCTGTGTATTCGTGTGACACCTGTGATGATCCACTAGTACAAAAACACTTATTTGCGGCTCCAAAAAATACCTCTTCTGCGGCGTTTTTCATGTAGCAGCAAATGGGGGGCGGGGGCGCAAATAGAAATGTTATTTGCGGCGTTTTAGAAACGCCTCAAATAGCTACTCTATTTGCGGCGTTTTTCAAAAAGCGAAGCAAATAGAGTAGTTATTTGCGGCGTTTTTTTTGAAAAAACGCAGCAAATAGCTACTCTATTTGCGGCGTTTTTCTAAAAACGCAGCAAATAGGTACTGAAAAAAAAAATTCTTTTTTTTTTTTTTTTTTTTTTAAGAAATGAGCCAAACAAATTATTTAACTTAAATGTAATAACTCTCAAATATATTTCTCAAGAAGACAATCTTACAAGGTTTTTTTAACTATTCTTTTTTGGTAAAAGGTAAGTATAGAATCAAAACAAAAAGAGTCTAGAACGAGTTGTTACATGAGCTTTTTTCGCTTAATCCAATCTATATCAAAACTACTATAACTTGTAGCTTCCTGACCGCGAATTTGATCTCGAATGTCCTGCAATATGTGCGCTGCTACTCGTTTTGGCACATGAACCATAAGTTCCTGCTTGCTCTGATTTCGTTGCCTCCATATCTGGTACATGAAACTCAGCATTAGTGCCGCTTTGATATCACGCTGAAGACTGGTCGCTGCACGCATACACCAGTGTACAGTCTGATGGAGAGGAATCAGAATGTTAGTCATTGCATTAAGCGCAGTCACCACCTGCTTGCTAAACGTGCAGCTAGAGAAAAGATGAACAGCAGTCTCTACTTCCTGTCCACATAAATAGCAATCTGCAGATTGCGCAACCCCATACATAAGCAATTTATCATTAGTCCGCAAAGCATGATTCATACACAACCAACCAAAGAACTGATGCCTTGGAATGGCCAGAGTATTCCAAATTACTGATGCTCATGGCACAATTGCTCACGTCTGCCTGAGCCAATTATAACAACTCGCAGTAGAATACCCCTGATGGACTCCCAAAGTTTGACGTGCAATGGACGTGATGGGAACGTTTGACAAAATGTAGAAACACAAATGAAAGAAGAAAAGAGGTGCAACATATTGCCATTGCAAGTCCTAAAGATATATGCAGTGATTTACCTGATGCTTCATCTGCATGAGAGCCAGGTGATACTTTGATGTCTACCTGTTAAAAAGCTATATTGAGAGAGTAGCCACTAGCCAGAAAACAATAGGGCATGGTTCAGACTGCGCAAAATAGTATGCTAACTTCGTATAAAACAAGGATCGTGTAAGAAGTTTCACAAATCAGCAGGCGCTAAAGCGGGATCCATATAGGCAGTCATCAGCTCATCAAAGAACTATGGCATTCCAGGATCGTTTGCATCTTGTCTGTCCCTCTTTATCAAACTCTGAGATAATATAGTACACTGTATGATTAATTCAAGGTATCGAAATGGAATCACTATAACTAGAACAACATCGAAAATTTGTCAGACAGGTTCATTCTAAAGTCGGCAGATGATTATTCCTAACTTGAAAGATAAAATCTTTCCTAAAGAGCAAAACGGGTACTTAGTTACGTTGAAGCAGTCGAAATACAGAAACAGTAATGCAGTGCAGTACAGGCACAATGATGACGCACCTCAACAGAATAGGCGGTGAAATTTGGTGGTGGTGACGATGGTCAACGGCCACTAGCTCCTCCCTTGGAACCACCGCGGCTCATAGGTGAGCCTGGTGGTGCCAGTTGAGAAGCTAGGGGAGGCTGGTGGTGTCGGGGTTGGTGGTTGCTAGGGCGTTAGGTAGGTGTCAAGGTTGTAAGTGCTGGGTTTCGTTTTGCGTTAAATTGTTGATTTCGTAAGTGCTGGGTTTCGTTGTTACGTATAGTTTGTTGATTTCGTTTATGTCAGCTTGTTTATTTTATGATCCAATATTACTTCCACTATTATCACTAATATTACTATGATTATTATTGTTATTATTGTTATTAATATTATTAATAATAATATTTTATCAAATCTTATGGTTTTATCTCGTTTGACATTATTATTATTAGTATTACGTATTCTTATTATCGTTATCATTATTAACCTTAATTTTGTTATTATTGGTTGTGTGTTATTGTTGTTATGAGTTATAGTTATATGATAATATGATATTTATGTTATTATAGTTATTAATCATATTATTAGTAATTTATGGTTATATTGTGATGACAACTAGTTATTTATATTGTGGGTGTGACGAATTTTATAATAATTGAGTAATGGATCGTATGCCATATTTAGTAAATCTATATATCGTAAGTCTATAATTAGTAGGTTTTAATTGACTAGTGATGATTGATATATTTAGCAGCTGTTCGGTTATCAATCAGCATTTGAGGTAGGGGATATATCTGTGGTTTATGTTATGACATGAAGTGTGTATGTGATGCTTATTACGGGATTGTTATAATTGATATTGAATGTGTTGTGGAATATTTGATTATTATTAATTCTTGTGGAGAACGGGAGTTGTGATACGGGACTTGTGATATGGGTCTTGTGATATGGCCATTGTAACACCCTCATTTATTTAAGAGCCTTTAGCAAGACATTCTCAAATAAATAGAGCTGTTACCATCTCGGAATGTCCGAGATAGTGTATAACAAAGTAAAACAACCAAAGTGCTTTATATAAAACTGATAAAATTTAAACTTATTGTTATTACAACTACTACGCAAAGAATAAAAGTACAACTGATAACATCTAAGCATTTGGTCTAATTCTAAGTAGGTCCAAGCCATGTCTCTCTCCATGCCCAAGCTCCTAGTCCATCTGTCTTTGACCTGTAGAATCTACTCCCCATTCCGGATCATCGTAGGTGTACACGAATACACTGTCAACCTCGCGGTTGAGTAAGATAACACAATAATAAATAATGCAAAAAATATGATATGCAAATGCCATTATATGCTCGAGCTCAATCACAATCTCAATCTCAAACCCTTGCACCAAGCCCTACCGAACCTCCCGGCAGACTATAATCGGTCGTCACCGAACACCAGCTCAACAGCTGATAAGACACCAGGCCTGGTCTGCAGAACCACCCTGGGCTTTATATCAGACCAACATCTGAACAATAACTTTCTCGATATCCAATGCACATGCATGCTTATGAATGCAATACAAATAATACTAGCCATACGATATCATGCTCATAAAATCATACTAGCATCCATAACATGCAATAACCACATACATTCATAACCAGTCATAAAATATGGTTCCAGTGTATCCTACCTGGATAGCACTATAATCCGATAGTGAGCCAGCGAGTCAACAAAATAATGTCACCTCAATACCGTCACCTAACAATTATAAATTATCCGATTACTAACTATTACAATGTTCTTTTCTCATAACTATTATTATCTCATATACCTACTCGTAGACAAAAGTTATATGAACTCATATAAAACACGTAACTATTATGTACACTAATACCAAAAGCGACTCCAATAATATAAAATCCTTTATAATCAATTATTCTTTACTATAAAATTACATGCTCTAATAATAGTACGACGAATAGCGAGTAAAATCGTCTCAACACTAATCATTAACAATATTAGTTATTAACAACAATTAAATAACAAATGATATAAAATGTATCACTAATAAATAAAGTACGGGCAATATTGTTAATAATAATAAACATATATTACTATAATAACAATAACAACAATATTACCAATAATAATACTAACATATAATAACAACCATAACAATTATGAATAATAAAGATAGTTGTAATACTAATAATAATAATAATATCAATAATAATAATGGTAACAAAAAAGATGACAAACATAATAATAATAATAATAATAATAATAATAATAATAATAATACAAAGTAGTACACCAACAATGAAAAGCAACAAATAAGACGACAAACATAATAATAATAATAATAATTTAATAATAATAATAATACACAGTAGTACACCAACAACGAAAAACAACAAATACGTACATAAACAGCATGTTGACAGCCCCGACAGCTCCCCAACGACACCGTTTCGAATCCCCTCAAACCCTCTGAACCACCACTACCTCACCGTGGCTGCCACCAGTGCACCACGACGAACCATCTGACTCTACTCACAGACCCTGACTCAACCGAAACTGTCCTCAATTGCCCCAACAACCACCCCTCGACACCAACAACAACAACTACAGCTGTGTTCCCTCTCGGAAAAACCGACTCCCACCACCAATACGACTACCTTAACCACCACATAACACCACCCTCGACCTCTCTCTCCTCCTACGACTCCCCTGGTGGTAACCACTAGTCCTCGACAGCCCCACAATTCAACCGCATGTAAAACACCGTCAAATAGACGATACACGTCTCCCTGTTTTTAACCCGACGCTGCACAACCCTTCTTACGGTGGTGCTCCGGCCACCACGCACCACCCCTCAACCATCAATGTGGACTATAGACATACTACAACCATTACCCAGTCTCTTACCAAGACTCAATCAGAAAACATTCGAATAAGCAACTAAAAGGACGAAACAAATACTAAGTCGAAACGTGAATTAGGTTGTCTTACAGTGACGATGCCGATGGTGATGAAGGTGGTTGTCATTCTCATTCTTCATCAATCCTTTGGAGGCTGATAGGAATTAGGTTTTATTTATGTTTTGTCGATGGAGGAGAAAGGTAGAAGGAGGGCTGGTTTACGTCAAACTAAGTTAGGGTAAGGTAGGGTTTTGGTTTGCTCGGTTTCTTAACTCCAAAATCCGAACCCGACGCTCTTCTTATGCCGTCCAATTATTCATAAAGAAAACACGAGTATTATACGTAACTTTAATTTTAGTAATTACTAAATGAGAAAATATTAGTAATTACTCACAAATATAACTCAAATATGATTTAAATAAAATTACACTTAAAAAAGAATATAAATTAAGTATAAAAGAGAAATGAATATAAAATAGAAAATATATTAATTTACAATGTAATATTAAAATTAAATAAATACCAGTGAAATGTCATTTTATGAAATAATCATCAAATATAAAAATGATTATAAAATACGAAATAATCGTAGAAATACGATTTATAAAATTATAACAGTTTATGTAAATAATTAATAAGCATCCGTTTGAAATACGTGTAAAAACATGGTTTGACAGTTGTTGTCCGAGACTAATATACGGGGTATTATAGCCATGGAAGGTGTGGTGTGATGGAAGGTGTGGTGTGATGGAGGTGAAGTGGTTGATTGAATGATATGGAGATTGAGGAAGATGTAATTCTATTGTTGTATATGTTTTATCAATTTTTACCTACTCAACCTCGTGGTTGACCCTGTGTATTCGTGTGACACCCGTGATGATCCGTGATGGGGAGCAGTTTTGATAGGAAAGATGGTGCTGTGGAAGCATTGGATGGCGTGAGCACTTGGATGGACCGACTTACATTTAGATCACATACTTCGAAGATATCAGTTGTACTTTAGTTTCCGCTGTGTAGTATTTGTAACATCAAAGTTTAAATTTAATCAATTTTTATATAAAGTACTTTGGTTTGATTTACTTTGTTATTCACTACCTCGGATATTCCGAGATGGTAACAACTCTATTTACTGAGGATGTCTTGCTAAAGGCTCCTTAATAAATCGGGGTGTTACACCCGGACTTGACACTAGCAAAGGCCATGATTGCATTATAGAGAAAAAAATGCGCTTCCTGTTCAACTGATAATTTCCACCCCATTATTGTTTATTTGCATGCTGCTGATTTTGGTTTAGCTAGTCTTAAAATTACACGAAAGAAAAATAATAACTGAGAAATGCAATGGTGATCTGATGGCTGTTGTGATTTCAGCATTTCATTATTAGTAGCACAATTTCATAATTGATTGATTTGATGATAATTAATTTTTCTGCATGTAGGTATCGGACTCGACAAATGGTGGTGGTGTATAAAGATGAGAGGAGCAAACAACTCTCGAATTCACTTTTTTGAGTGTAGTTTAGCTAGTCGTACCTTTTTTCGTAGATTATTTAATCTTTCGGGACATTTTATTAATTTTGTGTGGAAAACTTTCTATTGTTCGGATGAACAAAACAATTACAATAATTCTTTTGAACTTTTTGAAAGCATGTAATTTTATAATGCAATTTTAATTTATGTTATACTCCCTCCCATTCTGAATAACTGTCACATTTACCGTTTTCGTCTAGTTCCATTTTGGGACATTGTTTATACTTATTTTATTCACTCTAACCCACAATAATACCCCACCTTACCCTCCACAACACTACTTATTTTAATCACCTCTACTCACAATAATAATCAATAATACATTCTCTCTCTCCAATCTTCCCACCCCACACATTACTTTACATTAAACAAATGAATTCCTTAATTCCCGTACCCAACCCGAAATGGGACAGTTATTGGGAATAGGAGGGAATATAATTTTGTTTTGATATATATTATTGTCGTATTAATTCATAATTATATATATATATATATATATATATATATATATATATATATATATATATATATATATATATATATATATATATATATATATAATGTACTGTGATGTCATCTCGTAATCTATATATCTAGCTTAATTAATTGAATCGTGTATTGACAAGTCAAAGCGTATGTAGTGTATTTTTCCAATACTGGAAAAGCGTCGAGAAAGTTAAGAAATCGACGCAAAAAAGTGTCGAGAATAAAAGACACCTAAAGGTGTCGTGGTTCTTGACACCAAAATGCGTCGACAAGGTCGACACCAAAAAGTGTCGAAAATATCGACTCCCCAAATACTGATGCTTTTTTAAGCCTCGTTAAAAAAAAAATACCGACGCTTAAAATCGTCGAAAACTTACCAAAAAAGCGTCGAGACGCGGCAGGATGTGTTCTAGTGATTTTAAGTCACGTCTTTAGACTAACGACTATTTTTGTAAGTCGTACAGTTTTGTTTGGCTTTATTTTTTTATAAGTCTTATCGTAAAATGAGGCTGATAGACATCTCCTAAGTCACATGGATCTATGATTTGACAAAGAAAATAGGTCAGAACGACTTGTCCATCCTATTAGAGGTTTATACATCTCAGGGCAGACGAGGAGAAGTGACTGAAAATGCATGACCACACCCGGAGAGGGTAATGGGTATATGATGTTTGATGTTTCCAACAGGGAAAGCGGGATGATAGACGAGTTGTTTTAGAGCCATGCTTCATTTGGCAGTAGGAAGAAAAAGAAAGCATGGATGTTTTTAGAAGAGAGGGGAGGAAGGAAACTTGATACCATGAAAGTTGTTGTAATCGTTAATTCTATATTTTGCTAATCATACATTTAAATATATATTTAGCATCATATTACAATAATAATTTCATGTATATGGCTTATGCGACGTACCTTGTGTAATTGGCTATACAATAATATCAATAAGGAATATAAACAACATTTTAATTATATTGATTTTTGTGGGTAATGAATGAAATAAAATAACGCTTTATAAGTTAGTATAAAAAATACGTGTTTGTAATTATTACGCATATAATTATAAATTCATAAACTTTATATTTTAATAAATCTTGTTTATCAATAAAAAGATAACTACTTAACTATATTTATTATCCAAAAATTGTTTACACCTTTGGAGGAGGAAGCAACCATTTCGTAGCCTCGATATAGTCAAGGGTTATGAATTTTTGTGCTTCACTGTCAGTTAGCTGTTTGGCAAATTTTGCTCTCCCTTTGATAGATGCACCAGGTCCAGTGTTTTTATACTCTCCAAAATATACAGTCCTACAACAATACATTACATAAGTATGTGCTTCGAAATATTCATAAAAAATCTAGAATAATGATTTTTTTTCTTTTGATACCTATGCTTCGTTTTTATATAAGCTAATAGATGTGTATAACTATACATAACATATTGTTAGACTTGATAGAGTTAACAAAAGTTAGCATTAATGCACATATGTAGAAATGGAAAAAAAAAATATTAATATAAATTTAATGTAAAAGGGATAAGAGTACTTACTTTTGCATTTGTGGTTTCCGATTGTCTGAAAATCCCTCAGGGTGGACAACATCAGTAAGAGTACAATATGAGTAAACACTACGTGCAGCTTCCATCCAGGCTCTACCTAGGAAGGCATTATGACCTGTTCCAGTCACTTTACAATGGACAAATGAGTATCCACCCACGCCATCTGCATTTTTTCTTGCATGGGCAACAATAAAGGCTAGTGGATCCCCCGGTATCACTCTTATCTCTGAATTCTGTAATCATATTTAAATATCAAGTATTTTAGATTTTAGATTCTATAAATAAAAAACGAATTTATTAGTATACATTTACTTTTCCATTGTCTAATAATTTCCATATCATAAAATGTTTTGATTTTAATATATCTTAAGTTTGAAATACACAGTATTTATAAAAATATTTATTTTTAAATTGCTTTTTATGTTTAGTTATGTTGCTTATATAACATTTACATAACAATAATTAACAAGACATTAATGCTGGTAAGTTTACTCTATTTTAATATAAGTGAAAACAAAATATCTCTAAAGTGATGGATATTATGATACCAGATAAATTGACCTAGCTTCACCAAAAATAAAATCAACAGTTCCTTCGATGTAGCAATCCTTGAAAAAATGATCGCCTTTGTCATCACATATGGTATCTTGAAATCCTTTGAACTTGCAATTATAAAATGCTGCCGAATCACCCGAAATCCTTAAGGCAACTGCTTGTGCACCTACCCTCTTACCATCAGGTCTAGGAGCGGAATTCTTCACATGTAACATAGTTAAAAAAACAATACATGAATGATATAAAGGAGTTATCCATTATGTACTTTTGTATGTTTTTTCCAAACTTATACTCTATATTAGTAAATGCTTATATACAATTATACTATAATCATAAATAATTACATATTCAAAAAAAATAATTAAATTTGTTGAGAAATTTCAATACTTAATTTTCAGAAGAAGCGTAAAAATCACATCATACAATAAATCTTTGTTGTTTATTTCTTGAAACTAACTTAAATAACTTACTTACCTTTTAAATTTCGTGATTCATTATACAAAATTTGTAAGTAATCACTATATCGATAGACGAAAGAGAACTGGTGTTTATTTCATCTAGTTGAAAGTTGGCTAAAAAATATAAGAAAAAGTTTTAAGGGTTTGAGATATTCGGTGAAACAAAGTACTATTTTTTCAGCTTGGTGAATATAGTTAAAATAAAAAAACATAAAATAACATGAAATAACATGAAATTTTTGTTACATACCGCAATGACAAGGTTGACACCAACGAAATAGTCAGACTCCACAATTAAGGTTGCACTATCCACGGTCCCATATTGGGCAGCTGTACCAGCGTAGGATATTATTGGCATGTTTTTGGGATCAGTACCATAGAAAGTGATATATGGCTTGAATCTCTCAATTTTTATTTTCTCCTTATATTCTCCGGGACCAATAGAAATAATCACACGATTAGTATTCCCTATATCAATACTTTTCACAGCATCTGTAATCGTTTTAAATTTCCCACTACCATCTTTTCTCACTTTGATAATTTCTACCGCATTTTCTGCTTCTACTAAACTAGGTTCTAAAGTACTCTTCCGTAAGCTGTAAAAAAAATTGATTCAAATTAAACCCTGAAACATAGATATAAAAAAACTGACAGACACCAATTTAATATGATTCATTCATCAAAAACATTAAATTTGTTTCTTAATAAGCTAAATCTTCTTATTATCTACTACCTCCTATACCCGAGATAAGTGTCTCGTTTGCTAGTGAGTTGAACATTTATGGATTGTGTATTTTGGGTAGGGTAGGGGTATTTAGATTGGAGAGATAAGGTATTTTATTGGGTTAGGGGTGGGTGGGTGTGTAATAAATATAAATAGTGAAGAGTAAAAAGGTAATAAAACGGTCCAAATAGTACACAACGGGACACTTTGACGAACAAAGAAAAAATGAAGAACGGGACACTTATCTTGGGTAGGAGGGAGTATATAATTTCAAATGTCAATAATGATTAAAAATTTACGAAAATTATAATACTCTTAAAATTAGTAAAAGTAATGATGGTAATGGTGTCATTGGTATTGAGATAAGACTACAATAAGTAACCCATTACAAATATGCAATAACCATTAAGTACATATAAAAACATTAAGTACAAATCTATACAATCTTATTAAAAGGCTAACTTAAATAATGTGACATGACATGTTTAAATGTGACATGACAAGTTTTAATTTGACATGGATAATCAATTTATCATATGACATTATTAATTTATTTATCTATAAATCTATAAATAAAATAAAAAGGCAGGTCAAAATTATGTCATTATTCTAATATTAAAATATTATCAAGTCACATCATTATCTGCAAATTTTACTAAAAAGCTACATAAAAAATGATTAAATGTTATATAGACTTCGACGTAATGACACCTAGCACGTCACAAAACCACGTCATTCCATATATATAATTGTCCAACTGATCCATCAGCTACCAATATACACATATCTATATATAATTAAAATAATACTTGGGGTAAATTAAAAGGATTTTGATATCACAAAATAATTTTCATCTTCTAAAAAAACTACTCTTCTCCTATCTATAAAATAATTAACCATCGCTCTATTCAACTCCCGTATTAAATTTGAAATAATACTATAAATATAATAATAGGATACTTCGGCGAACTAAAAGCCCTATATTGATTTTGATGTCACAAATAATTCTCATCTTTTAACATAATTATTCTTCTCTTATCTATGCAATAATTAACCATCACTCAGTCAACTCCGACATTAACTTTGCAATAATTTCTATCATAATTACGATTATAAAAAATAACTCATAAATTACAACCTTTTGAATACTAAAGTCATTATCCTTTCCTAATTAATATTAATGTCACTAAATTTTAATATATATCATTCAACTTCTATTCCTAAATTAACATTATTTAACCTCTTCTATTTAAGAGTGTTTTATAACTTCTTAAAAAATAGTTATGTGAGGGGTGAAAATTTGAGTAGTTCATTTGATTTCCTTCCAATTTGTAAGATAAATTACTAATTCGTGGTGTTTTTTTGTTTGTCTTATGTTGTGTAAGCGGTTGTGAAGACGTTTTCATAAAATCATTAGCTTAGCTAACTAATAATGTCATGTGCAGGTAAATTTAGCTTTTAGACAATAAGTAAATTAAATCTTCAATTTCTCTATGAAATATTTTTTTTAATTTCCATATAATTAAATTCTAAATTTATGGAAGTTAATTTTGAAGCGTGATATTTTAGTATAAAATATGCATTTTGATAGCAAATTTGATTTAATCTTCTTTGGAAAACTAACTTTTTTATTACTATTTTTTTTAAGAAAGTAACAATTGATGGTCATCTTCGCTTGTATTTTTTCTCTAAATTATATGGGGTTATAAATTATCATATATAGTCGAGCGTCGTATATAAAAATCTAGATGTATACATTATACATTTATACTAATAAGAAATGGACCCGATTTTTGCCAAATCTCATGCTACACTTTTTTCATTTATCATTATTATCTTACTAAAATATAGTAAATGATATATAGATCATCAAAAGGAAACAATAGTTAATTGTGAAAATTAGGCCGATCATTAAACCTATAAAATGGACCATGTTTTATTTTTTATGTCTAATCTCTTAACACCCCATTTTTTCATCGGTCATTATTATCTTATTACAAAATATTGTCATATATGTTATTTAGACGATCGATCATTCTAAGAAAACGAGAGTTAAGCATAAAAACTAAACCTATCATCATAACTCACACCAATCATGGATTTATGGGTGAATACAAATATTTGCAAGTTATGACCAGTTTATTATTGTTTGTGATTATATGCAATTTGTTACAAAATGAGATATAACTTCACCAAAGTAAAGAATGATGGAATAAAAGTTAAACAACTTAGATGAGAACATAATTGTACACTTTATAAGTTACGCAATTGTACTTTTTATATATGGAACAAAATCGTTTTAATAGCATTTGAATAAAATGGTTTACTTTGTTAAATATAACTGTGGTGCAGTTAATTGTTCTTCACTATATAAAGACAAAAAATGATATCTGGTACAAATACAAATATCGGTTACACGAATTATGGCTCAAGATGTTGGTATCATTCTTTTCTTATATGAATTTTAATAGAAGAAGTTCAAATTTAAAAATTGTTAACACTCGATAATGTTGTTAATGAGTGCGATGATAATAAAATTGAAAATTCATATTCTAATATTTTGTATCCCAAGATCTATTCAGCCTAGGCCCCAATCTTAGCGTTATACAACAATCTTCTTCTCTTTTTGTGCATTTAAACAAAAAATTATTACCTATATTAATACATTGGTCCCTAAACTTGGTGTTTTTATCAGCTTCAATTTATTTTGACTCATAAAAAAAATGGTGGTTGGTAATAAACTAAATTAAACACAAAACATATACTCCCTCTGTCCCATTGATATGTTTACATTTTTTTTATTTTATGAGGAAGAAATAAGTGAAGTGTAAACACATGATTAAGACGGAGGGAGTACATATTAATTAGAACTCTAAATAGTTTATATACAAGTCGAACTATAAAGGAGAATTATGTAAATAATATAATGTTATTCTGATCTTCAATTTCCTAAAATTTTTATATGACTCAAAATGTTATTTATGATGATATGATTCTAACTATATGGACAATATTTAAAATTATCATGCTAAGTTGGCAACAAATATTTCAACCCAATTTATTTTTAAGTCGAAGAATAAAATAACAGAGATGTTAATTGATTACATTGATGCCACTACATTTCATATACAATTCCAATAATACTGGTAATCTATTAATTGACAAGTAGAAAACAATCAAATTATTTAATTTTAAAGAAAAATTAATTAAAAAATAGGCAAATGACTTCCAAAAAATAATCCGTAATTTTCACGGGTAGAAAAACTAGTTAATAACTAAAAATGCATAACATATAACATTTATATGTATAATTTCGAACTATTACCTTTTATAACTATTTTCTAAAATTTATGGGGCAAGTGGTTACAATTAAAAAAAAAAAAAAATGGAATAAGGGAAAATAAAGGTAAGAAATAGGATACTCTTTGAAATAGTCACTTGTTAGGTGATAACAGGTAAAAAGGAACAAAATATGTAGAACCTAAATTTAGGCCATCACACAAAGCATTGACAAGTCCCTCATTATTATCTTTAACGACCGGCTTCGTCAAACCGTCCCTAGCATTTTACTTCTATCATGACAATCTCCAATGTCGCCTATAAGACAACAATACCCAATGCTCTCAATGTCACAATAAAAACTAGAAATCTCTCGTCCATCATCGAAACCTCCTTACCGCCACAATTTCTAGTATTTTGGTAAGTGAGGAAGAAGGTTTTGGTGGTGGGCGAGCGGTTTTAGTTGTTGTCATGTTTAAGGGTTTGTGTGATTTTCCAATTGTTTGCCTTTTGGGGGCGGGTGTGATGCTGGAGTTAGGCCGTCAGTCGGATAGGAGTTAGGTTGGCGCCTATGGCAATGATCGTGATAGAGAGGAGGGACGTAGTTGGTGTCAATGGTGGTGGTTGATGGTTCATGTTGGAGTTGATATAGTAGTAGTTATAGGTGGTAGGGAAAGATAATGAGAAACCCTTAAGGGGAGTGATGAATAAATTTGAAGGGATTAGGGGTAATTCTTTTCTAGAGTTTACGTCAAGGGTAAGTGAAAAAATGTTGAACAAACGACAACAAAAGGAGCGAGAGATATTTATTCCCTTTTCCTTCCCTAATAACCCCAAACCAAACGTCTCATTTTATATTTTTTAGTCCTCTTATTACAAGTCAGTTTGGGTAATAATAACAAAATTTTATGATTGTAACATTTACTCAAAATTATTATTGTTTCTTTTCTAAAACTATTGTAAATGGAATCTATCATGCAAATATTAATAAATTGAAGGAGTTTTGAATATAAAAAAAATAACATACAATGTAAACATGTTTCGTAAAAATAAATAAATAATGTATAAGTAATAAGTTAGTTCCAATAGTTTCGATGATGACATAAAGAATCTACAGGGTAAAAATATAGCGGAAAATAAAGATGAAATATGTGCATGTATGTATTATGAGCTAGAATTAAGGATATTATTAATATTCGTTAAATGCTATGCTTATTATAACAATATGTCAACATAGTGATAAGTAATGTTAAATCTTCACTCTGATTTTTTGAAAAGCAATACTTAAATACTCTTTTATCATGACATAGTTAATATGAAATAGATAAAAAAAAATTACCTTAGAGGTTTTATAACGCCTTGAAACCAACTTTCCACCTTACTACCATCAGCTGGTATTAAATTTGATGCACTAGAGGTAAAAGCAAAATTAACTAAAAACAAAACTGTTGTTATCGTAATGTTTTTTCTTGAATTTTTTTTCTTGAATTCGGTTGCCATGATTTTATTTTTTTTGTTTTTTTAAAAGTGTAGTTACTTTTTATTTCTTAAAGTTATGATATCATGTATGTAATTATATAGATTATAATAGAACACATAACTCCATAAATATAGACGGTAAATAAGATATCTATCTTAGAACCAATAGTTAATTAATTTATGGTTATTATAAGAAAATTCGTAAGCTAAAAATACCTTGAAATATAAGCTAAATGATAGTTGTCCAAGCAATCTAACTCTTTTTCCCTTTCATTATTATCAATAACATTTAAATTTTAGCTATAAGCTAATAATAGACCTAGTATATTTTTAACATTTTGAATAATAAAAACAACTAAACAATCTATTCACACACACATACATACATAAACACACACATCACTAAAAAGTTGTTTTTTTATATGTGGATTATATTTTAATCATTATGAATGATCAAAGTCTGAGGATAAGCGCAATCCCTCATTTTGATTTTCGAACTTATGAAGATAGATCTAAAAGAATGCTTGCGTTAAGTCAAAATTATTATATTAATAAGATTCTTTAAAAGTTCAGGGGATTTGAACACCTTAAAATTAATAGAAATTGTTTATGATGTGAACCAATTGTATCCTTTATGATGTATACTCGTCATGCCATTTCGTATCCTTTGACTATGACGGGCCGTTTCTAATCAAATCTAGTTGAGAGTCCTTGGATAATAGTTTAAATTTGGTCTTAGTGTTTGAAAGTGATTCTAAGATTTGCGTAAAACACATAGGGAGTATCCGGAATCCTAATCGGGCTATAATTTGTGTTTCGTAAATACTTTATCAGTTAAAGGAGTTCCAGGTAGATGATCATTGCAGGGTTTTTTGGTAAGCATGCTGAGTATATTACATGAAAAGGGAAGGTATATTGCAACATTTAACCTGGGCTTTTAATGGAGCCGATATTTATTTATTAGGGTCTCCTTTGACATGGGCTTTTTAGATGGTAATTATGCTTGATCCTGATACTAGCATCCTGATACGACGCTTTTTATTTTGCCACATCATTAGTCCTCCCTATCAAGCTTCCTCGAATAAATTCTTGTCACATGTCCAATATGTGGAAATTTTCCCGAACACACCTATACAAAGATAATTTCCCTAGACACAAAAAATGTAGCAATAGGGGTCGAACATAAGGAAACGAGAATTTCATATTGAAAAGTTATGGAATAATTTTTATCAAGATCGATTACGAGTTGAATTTGATTTTTGGTTTGCTTCATGATTAAAGATATAACTAGATAAATAAAAAGGTTTAGGGAAGTTGGGTCACACATGCAAATATAAATATACAAAAAAATGGATTAACTCGAAAGTAGTAAGCTAAGTCAATTGTTATATGCTTAAAGACACCCACCTTACGGCATTAGTATCAACCATGGACTGGGTCTTAGAGAAACTCCCGTTTATGACTAGGTCGTCTGACTACACATGCTTAGTCTAATTCAATTACGCGCCTCTCGACTTTTAGAACAAAATAATAGACTTTATCAAGGAGTGTGTACTTTAATCGATGATTAATAATTACAAAGCAAGCATGCGATGAAAACAACTAGACAAGTTTATTATTAACCTAATTTATCAAATTACATATATTCACATTCTTGCATAGCTTCCCTAATCCCTAGACTATGAACAATTAGCTACACATGATGAAATGTGAACTATGAAAAATGATGTAAGAAATGCTAAACATAATTAAATAAATAAAAGATTATTGGTGAAATAAATAAAATATGAGGAATCTATAATATAAATAAATTACTAAATCTGAAAGATAAGAAAGCCTAAATAAACTAATACGATGTGCGTAAAATGCTAACGATGAAATTCTAATAACTAAACAGAAAAGTTAACTGAAATTAGCGAGAATTAGAATTACCGAATTAGGAAAATAACTTGGAAATGAAGAATAGAAATAATAACCAACACCTTCAATTATATTAAAAACAAAAGTTACTAATAACCAAAAGCTTAACAAATGTAAACTAATATTAGAATTATGAGAAGTGTTTGTGTCCTAATATTAAATAAGATTAGAAGGATTTAAGATGATAAGAATGACGATAGATAAAAGATAGATCAAAGAGATGTCCTATAATGTCGGATTAATGCATCTATTAACGTGTGAATTCATGGTAGCGTACAACCCCGATCAGGGTCGTAGCTCTATAGTTGTTTGCTTCTTAAATCTCCAATTGAATGCTCGGAAATCCAATGCTAGCCTTAATATCATGAATTAATCACCCGGTTTATGACACTAATCCCAGCATCCTTAACATAAAACAATCCTAATCTTTGCACATCTTTTTGGACTTTATTGATTTGGGCTTGAATTGCTTGAATATGTGCTTGACATTTTCTTAATCCATCATCAAAATTTTATGATCAATCCATGTAGCATTCATCATCCTAGTCTATTTGTGTTTTTGTCCTAATCTTTCATTATCAAATGGTTTAAGCTTATAAAAGCTAATAACCTACAAAATGTTACAAAACAAACAAAACCAAGTAGAATAAAAATATTAGCTCAATTAACACTAAAATTTGTGCAAAAAACAAGTAAATTAGTGCTAAAAAGGGGCTATATCTAAATAAAATATACACTTATCACCATACATACCCATTTAATGAAATTATAGTCTTGACCTAACATATAGATGTTTGTCATGTGCATACCAAAAGGCCCAAAACTGGTGACTCAAATCGAATCTTAATTCTAGTTTCAACGAAATATTAAGAGACTAGTTCCGACTAGTATTATTCGAAAAATCATTTTGGTTATGGATCTTATGGTATATGTAACATCCCGCATTTTCGTAAAGGAATATTTTAATAATTTAAAGTAATTTCTGGAATTTAATAATATTTTAATAATAGTCGTAATTTATATTTTAAGATTTCCGTAAAGTTTCGTCTTAAAATCATTTAATCTTAAGACGCCTTGTTTATTTAATAACATCCCGTCTTACATTTCCGCTTCACTTAAATAAGCAATCCCGACTGTTAAAATAAAAAGGACAACCCTTCTCCTTCATCCATCGACATTTCATTTTACCCTAAACACAAACACAGTGACTCAAGCCCACCATTTCTCTTCTTCTTTAAGAAATTCAAAAGAACATCTCGAAGCCTTCCGCTACTCGTATCGAGGTAAATTTTGCATATTCGGAATCCTCTCGAAATTTGTGATCTTCTTATCACTTTCGTTTTCAGTTTCGTGAATCTTCATTTCGGGGCTGTTTTGCCCTAATCATGAAATTACCCACTTAATCCGTGTTTTTGTGCTTCTAGGTGGTACTCGTGACAACCCGGAAGAAGAGCTAGTGATAATTGAAGAGGAACCCGGTGAACTCGCGGAGTAAAGGTGACGATTACGAGTAACTCGTCCTTTTTGTATAAATTGGCACATTATGTGATTTTGATGTGTTTTGATGAAAGTTAGTATGGTTATTGAGTTCTTAATATTCTTGTTATGTTATACAAACTTATTTTTATGAAGATTTAATGGTGAATTTGATGAGGAAGTCGATTAAATAGTATACATGTCCTTGTGTTTATTTGATGTGGTATACATGCTGGAAATGTGGAATCGTTGCTTAGAATCATGTTTAAGACGGATTGGTAAAGTATTGAACGGATTAGAGATGTCGAGTAATGCGAAATGCGTGAACAAGGCCTCTGAGGCGGTCGACCAACCGGCGGCCGACCAGCCGGCTCAGAGCCCCATTTAGTGTTGATGAGTTTTTGTGAAAATTTTGGGAACGGGTCCCCAGCCGGTGGACCGGCAGCCGGCCGGCCGGCCGGCTGGGAGGCCCTTTATGTTGTTTTTGCATGTTGAAGCCTAAGAGTAAGGGACTCTCAGGCGGTTGACCGACCGCCTGTGGCCAATCGGCTGGGAGCCCCAAACCGTATTATTTGCCTTGTAACTTTCGTTTCTCAAGTCGGTTTCCGTTGATTCCTTTTCTGTATGCACTATATTGGGTTCGGGAATAGAGTGAGGCTAGAGACCCCCCGGTCGGGCAACCGAAATGGAAACCGGCTCTCCCTCGGCTTAATTCCTAGGGTCAATTAAGTGTTGATTTGGATATTTATCATATGTATGTTGTTAGCAATTAAGTTTGTCGTAGCCCAAGAAATTGGGCGGCTCTTACACTAGGTTCAAAAATATGTTTGAGGGGAAAGACCCCCCCGATCGGGCAACCGGAAGGGAGACCGACTCTCACCTCAAATGGTTTCCGAAGTTTGTAACATCCCGCATTTGAGTAAATTATATTTTAAAGGTTTTAATTTATTTTACGGAATAAAATAATATTTTAATATACATTGTTAAGTTATTTTTAAGTCTTCCGATAAGATCCGTCTTAAGAACCTTAAGTCCTTAAAATGTAATAACTTGGCAAGTATTCAAATCCGACTCATCAAACCCGTTCACATCAAATAACCCATTTCATTTAACGGAAAGGACTACTTAAACCCTAAACCCAAACCATTATGTCGACACAATTGCTTTTCCAAAAAAAAAAAATAAGAACACTGATACTTCTTTCTCATTTCCCCTTCAACTTTTCAATCTTTAAATCGATTTTCAGAGATCATCCGAATTCCAAATCAAGGTATGTTATACATTTCTGAAATCCTCGCGAAATTTCCAAGTCATCCGTCTCTTTCAATTTCAGTTTCGTTCAACTCGAAAAAGGGACTGTTTTTGGTGAACTCCGTTTCTAGCTTCTAATAATCGTTTTTCTTGATGTAGGAGTGGGTTTAGGAGATCCCGAGGTGGTTAGTGTCGTGATTAAAGAGGAGCTAGGAGCATAATCGCTTTAGAGGTGACGATAATGAGTAACTCGGCCTTATTGTTTATATTAGCACAATATGTGATTTTATGTTGTGTTTCATATGTGTCATGAACTTGGATGATGTTAGGACTTAGTGACATGATGATTTACTGTTTATATGTTGAATGTATGTTAAGTCTTATGAATTTGGGTGGTCAGTTTCTGAAATATGAAGTAATGTAAATGCTTCCTGTGCTTTCTTCTAAATGCTACTACTTTTTGTACTCACTACTATATCCCACTACCTATGCTGCTTACTACTATGTTTTATTGCTGTCCACTGTCAACACGCTACCACTACCTTACCACCATTTTCATTCGGGTTCGATACGTGTTAATGTACAATATTGAGCTGCTGCTGGTCCATTTCTGGTCTGTTAAGGTCTGTGTTCTATGTCTATTTCATGTCTGATACGGGTCTGAAATTCCCACGTCATTTTCTGGTCTGTTCCGGTCTGATTTCTGCGCCTATTTCACGTCATTTTCCAGTCTGTTTGCAGGTCAGTTCCTGGTCTGTTTCAGGTCTGTTTAAGGGTCTGTTGCAGTCTATTTTAAGCGTCTGTCCAGGTCAGTTTTTCTGGTCTATTGCAGTCTGTTTTGGGTCTGATTTTAGGCGTCTTTCAGGTCTGATTTTAGGCGTCTTTCAGGTCTGTCCTATGGTCTGATTTTGGCGTTTGTTTCAGCCTTTGTACGGGCTTGTCTGCGTCTGTTTCCTGCCCCTGCGTGTCTGCTGGCCGCTACTACGGTGATTGTGGCCACTACTGGCCGTGTGTTCTGCTGCTGTTACTCGTAATTCCTATCGTTGTGGGTACTTAGAATGCTGCTGGTAGAGGCTACTATGCGTACTACGATAGACTATTGCTAACAAAACGAGGCAACTACTACATTATAATATTATATTACTATTACGTTAGTACTGCTGCTACATGTTACATTTCTAATTTTATTATTTTATTATTATTCTATTATTATATTATTATTTTACGTACGTGCCTGAATTAATTAGTTTACGTACGTGCTTGCTCGCTTGCTTGCGTTTAAATTTTATACGTTAGAAATCGTTACGAGATTTTGAGACCCATAGTGATTAGGTCTCCCAGCCGGCAGACCGGCCGCCTGCCAGCCGGCTGGGAGTGCATTGTGTTGCATTTTGTAGTTTTGAGAACATAGGAGTAGTCCCAGCCGGCAGACCGGCCGCCTGCCAGCCGGCTGGGAGTGCGTTATTGTTGATGCGTGATTTCAAGTTTTTAGGGAGGCTGAGTTTCCAGCCGGCCGACCGGCTGCCTGCCGACCGGCTGGGAGTTCGTGTGTTGTTTCAGAAAAGAAAGAAAAGGCTGAGGAGGTCACCAGCCGGCCGACCGGCTGCCTGCCGACCGGCTGGGGACCCCTGTAGGCTATTTTGAGTTTTGAAATTTAATCGTAACTTTCGGATGGTTAATCGGTTTTGTTTGAAACTTGTTTTGTGTACCTTTGACATGTATTTGAGGTCCCCGGAGGATGGGCAACATTATATTGGGTTCGGGAATAGAGTAAGGATAGAGACCCCCCGGTCGGGCAACCGAAAGGGAAACCGGCTCTCCCTCATCTTAGTTCTCGAGGTCGATCGAATGTTGATTAGAAGTTAAAGGTAGAACTATAGAGTAGTTCATAGACTTGAATGATATTGTTTTGATGCGTATTAAGTTATGCCTTAAGCTGGCCTCTGAACTTAATACGTGAACTGTTTGTCGTGTATGGGAACATGCGTTGAGTTTTCGCCTCTGAGTTCCATACATGTCTGTTTGTCGTGTCTGGGACATGCGTTGAGTTTTCGCCTCTGAGTCCAGACATGTATGTGTGATCGCGTCAGGACATGCCTTAAGCTGGCCTCTGAGTCTGACGAGTAGAGCAACTGCACGACGGGGCAGTCAGGTTGTCATACCTTACCCGGAGTGCAGGTGTTTGGTGCTAGAACATGCGTTGAGTTTTCGCCTCTGAGTCTAGTATCTTGTGATGTGGTAGGGGAACATGC
Source organism: Silene conica (assembly GCA_029255685.2). Taxonomy (NCBI): domain Eukaryota; kingdom Viridiplantae; phylum Streptophyta; class Magnoliopsida; order Caryophyllales; family Caryophyllaceae; genus Silene; species Silene conica. The sequence continues at coordinate 42,737,764 of CM055315.2, forward strand.
GTTGAGTTTTCGCCTCTGAGTTCCTTACTTGTGATAGTGAATTGAATGCTAGTCCATGCGTTGAGTTTTCGCCTCTAAGTCTAGTGATCAGTGATAGCCGGTCCATGCGTTGAGTTTTCGCCTCTGAGTCCTTGCTTGATATTGCGAACTTGGTATTTAGGTTTTGCGTTAAGATGTCGCCTCTGAACCTTTGTACTTGCTGTTTTATATCTGCTTGCCTTGATGATGGTACAGTGTCAGATATGCATAGTATGTTATCGTTGTTATATGATTTGTGGTTAAATCATCCAAGGCATTGGATGACTCTTAGTTCGGTTTCATAAATAATTGGATTGAAAGACCCCCCGACTGGGTAACCAGTAGGGAAACCGGCTCTCCCTCCTATTTGTTTATGAAGTTAGTTGAGAGCCGTGCATGGTATTCGCATGATAGCAAGAGATCAGATGATGAGTTGTTTATGCTTCACATGTTGTTATATGTTGGAGTATTCTGTATTGTTTTATATGTTACGTGTTGTCACAAAAGGTGGCTAGGAGAACTCTAGTCACTCCCCACTGATTGTGGCGTACATGTTTTCATGTATGTAGGTACATGCTGGTTGGAGATGGGTTCACGAGAGCTAGCGAGCGATGATCCGTTCATCATGACTTACCTTATGTCGTTTAGCTGGACTCGTAGTCTGTTACATTTGTTTGGTGCCTGTAGGGATGTTCCATCCCAGGCTGTGTATATGTTTCATTCAGTGCTTAGAACTGTTACTTATCTATTTTGGTTTCAGTTTCAGTTTACGTTTCAGTCTAAGACTTCTCGCATGTTGTTTTATCTTCTAAAAAGTTTAAATTCCGCTGCATTTTTAGTACTTTTATGTGTTTATATTTCCGCTTTCGCGAGGGGTTTTACAGTTGGTATCAGAGCGTTATCGCTCCCGACGCACTCATGTAACCCCCAACCTTAACTTGACCATTTAATCGAATAATGAATGAGAGATGGGGTAGATTTAAGGACTTATATTGTAGTCTGTTTTGTGATTGCTTTTGTTAGGCTCTAACGTGTTTGTTGATTGTCATTGATTTTACTTTTATATCTTTCAATCGACGAACCGTGGGCTTATCCATTTGGCGATGGAGACCTGAGTTCCTACCGAAGATAGAAGATTCGTGCTACTGTTGGAGAATGCGTCTAAGCCTTGAAGATACTCCTCTTTCTTTGTGCATCGCCTTTTTCGATAACTCTGGATGCACGTCCTTCTTTTAGAATATTTGTCTATCTCACTTGAACAGATCTTCATACCTTTTCAACTTAACATTGTTGCTTACTTTCTCAAGGTGCCTTGTAGGTAATCTTCCTTTTGTAGAATTTTGAGGAACTAGTCACAGTATAACAGTAAATCCGAATGATGAGAAGGTTGTTATTTGAGGAATAACTTAGGAGGTATCGAGAGACATGTTTTGATGATCCAAGTGTCTAGTTGTCTATCCAATTGGGAGAGTGAAAGTGTGTGATAGGGTACTTGCTTGAAGGTTGAGTTGTATACGTAATCTTCTGTGAACTTAATCTTGAGAACCATACTTAGATTGTGAAAATTTGTGGATTGAAGAGTACTGTTTAAGGAGTTAGATAACATACTTGGGGATATAGAGCGACCCGGAAGAATAGGCTTAAGATGCTAAGGATAAAGAGTGGATGAGTGAAGTGAGTTAGTATCACTTGACTTAGGTGAGTAATTGAGCTGGGAAAGGCCCGTTGTTGAGGGATATGAATCATTGGCAATAATGGTTGAATACTTGAGGAGTTTAGGACTTAAGCTTAGGAGAAGTGAACCATTATTGGGCCCTAGGCTGCTTAATGAATCTTAATGTTTATTTATTGAAGAACTTAAGAGAAATTTGAGGATGCACCACCGGTCTGTGGATAGAGTAAAGTAATCTATCGGGAGACGAGAATTCGGAAAACTTGATGGTTTAGGAATTGTTGTCTGGTGGACAGTAAGGTAAGTAAAGTAAATATAGCACATAGGGGTGATGACCTGAAAGTGTTATTGGATTGTCATTTCAGGAACTAACAGAGATAAGACATCCCAAACTTTTGGAAATAGGTAGTTGTAATAATGATATCGTGTAAAGTTGGAAGATTAGGGTATATAAATCATTGGAGGAATTGTTCGTGAGAATCGATAATTGAATGACTTGATTTGGAAAGTAAGAAGCGAGAACCCCGTGAGAATAGTGAGAGACCCGCACCTTGGGAGATTTCCGTAATCGTTCCTTCATGTCGCTTCTCTCCCTTCTTCTCCTTTACTTCTCCTTCTGATCTTGACTTCAATTTTATTCGAGTCCATAGCCTAGAGTTCCTTACCTTGTCATCTCGTTGTCCCTCGAGTCGTTTTCCGTGTGTCTCTCTCGAAATCTGTATCGTGTTTGTCCCTGAAGTTCGTATCTCATTTCCTCTTCTGTGAGCCTTGTTCCTTTTCATCTAAACTAGTGGCGAGATTGACTTGTTCTTGGAATAGTGATACATGCCTTGAGGAATGCTTGGTTTTGCGTTGTCAGAATTTGGTTGAGAGAGTTTACGATAATAATTTTCGGGTGATATGGGATATTGTGCCGTCTTGAGAGTTTCATGTTAAATGGCTAGATGTAAGTGGTGATTGTAGATTTGGAAGTACCATTTGAGGATTTAAATACGATACTTGGAGTCTTAGGTTATTTTGGAGGTACATGCTTAAGATGATGATGTGGTTAAATTGATGAATAAGGTAAGTTAGTGTCACTTAATCTTGAGGAATTTTTGTAATGCAAAAAGGACCACATACTTGAGGAACGAGAGTTATTGTTAACGGTGTGAGAATATTGAGACATTTACAAGTGGACTTATGGAGCTAATTGAGTATTGACCTTGAGTTACTTATAGAACCTCGGCATTTGCCTATTGACGTACTTACGGGTAGCCGTTGATGTTTGGGGTAATCATAGAGTAGAAATTTGAAACTTGTAAGTGTTCGTAAATATCAATTAAAGAATCTCGGAATGTGAATGCCTAAGTCTTATGGAAACTATAAGAGTGAAAGTTGTTATTTCTTTGGAAATTTCTTTGAGATGTATATTGTTGGTAAATGGTTGGAAATCAGAGGATTTAGAAGTTGTTACCTTAGTAAGATCTTGTTTTGAATGTTCATTGTGATAATAAATTTGGGAATTTAAGATATCGAACCTTGTGAAATAGGTTTGCTAGGATCGAACTGTCAAAATTTAAGGTTATAGTATAATAAACACCATATCTTAGGTTTTGAGGTTCGTTGTTATGGTTATAGAATCCCAGTTCGGAGTTTTGAAAGCTCTCTTGTTGAGGAATACCTTGTTCTGTGGAGGAGATAATGATAAGAGGGATCGTGAAACCTTGGAGAGTCTAGAGATCACTTGAATTGTCCTTCTTGGGATATACTAGGAATCGTTGTAACGATGTTTTGATTATGGATTGAGCGGTTAGTGTACCCATGTTTGACAAGAGTTACCGTCTTCCTTGACCTCTAACCTGGTTGTTCCTTTCCTTCGATCCTTTCTCGTGTGTTCTGTCAGCTGTGAAACTGGAAACTCAAAATCCTTCGTGTCGAAAGTAATCTCTATGATCGTTTCTACGCTCCCGGTGACTGTTTTTGCAATTTGTTCCCTATTGTTAACCCTAAAAGTTATAATTTTTGGAAAACCTTAATTGTTTTGAGGATTTGGAAACTGCTCCCTCTTTTGTTGAAAGTGACCTTTTTGCCGTTGTTGCAATTTTACTCTTTTGGGGAAATCAAAATAAAGGTTATTTTTGGGAAATTGGGTTTTGAAAGAACTGTTTGATTGCAAATTGGATTGATCTCAGCGTTGTTTTGTCATCTGAACTCGTTATTGGAGACGTCTGATAACCCGTACTGTGCTTATCAACACCGGATCGATAGGGATTTTGAACTTTTAATGATTTAATTTTTGGACTTGTCTCAGATTTGGAACGTCGGACTCTTGAATACGTAACGAGAATCCCAATGTCCATTGACAAGACTTGTGCCTTAAACTCTATTTCCTTTTGAAACCTTTTCGAAAGTTAAAAGTTTTGGGTTGCCATTACCCGGGCAGTACGTTTTGATAACTAGAGTCGTTTTCATACTTATTTCTGTCTTCAAGTTTCGAGGACGAAACTTTTTGAAAGATGGGGTGATTGTAACATCCCGCATTTGAGTAAATTATATTTTAAAGGTTTTAATTTATTTTACGGAATAAAATAATATTTTAATATACATTGTTAAGTTATTTTTAAGTCTTCCGATAAGATCCGTCTTAAGAACCTTAAGTCCTTAAAATGTAATAACTTGGCAAGTATTCAAATCCGACTCATCAAACCCGTTCACATCAAATAACCCATTTCATTTAACGGAAAGGACTACTTAAACCCTAAACCCAAACCATTATGTCGACACAATTGCTTTTCCAAAAAAAAAAATAAGAACACGTACTGATACTTCTTTCTCATTTCCCCTTCAACTTTTCAATCTTTAAATCGATTTTCAGAGATCATCCGAATTCCAAATCAAGGTATGTTATACATTTCTGAAATCCTCGCGAAATTTCCAAGTCATCCGTCTCTTTCAATTTCAGTTTCGTTCAACTCGAAAAAGGGACTGTTTTTGGTGAACTCCGTTTCTAGCTTCTAATAATCGTTTTTCTTGATGTAGGAGTGGGTTTAGGAGATCCCGAGGTGGTTAGTGTCGTGATTGAAGAGGAGCTAGGAGCATAATCGCTTTAGAGGTGACGATAATGAGTAACTCGGCCTTATTGTTTATATTAGCACAATATGTGATTTTATGTTGTGTTTCATATGTGTCATGAACTTGGATGATGTTAGGACTTAGTGACATGATGATTTACTGTTTATATGTTGAATGTATGTTAAGTCTTATGAATTTGGGTGGTCAGTTTCTGAAATATGAAGTAATGTAAATGCTTCCTGTGCTTTCTTCTAAATGCTACTACTTTTTGTACTCACTACTATATCCCACTACCTATGCTGCTGACTACTATGTTTTATTGCTGTCCACTGTCAACACGCTACCACTACCTTACCACCATTTTCATTCGGGTTCGATACGTGTTAATGTACAATATTGAGCTGCTGCTGGTCCATTTCTGGTCTGTTAAGGTCTGTGTTCTATGTCTATTTCATGTCTGATACGGGTCTGAAATTCCCACGTCATTTTCTGGTCTGTTCCGGTCTGATTTCTGCGCCTATTTCACGTCATTTTCCAGTCTGTTTGCAGGTCAGTTCCTGGTCTGTTTCAGGTCTGTTTAAGGGTCTGTTGCAGTCTATTTTAAGCGTCTGTCCAGGTCAGTTTTTCTGGTCTGTTGCAGTCTGTTTTGGGTCTGATTTTAGGCGTCTTTCACGTCTGATTTTAGGCGTCTTTCAGGTCTGTCCTATGGTCTGATTTTGGCGTTTGTTTCAGCCTTTGTACGGGCTTGTCTGCGTCTGTTTCCTGCCCCTGCGTGTCTGCTGGCCGCTACTACGGTGATTGTGGCCACTACTGGCCGTGTGTTCTGCTGCTGTTACTCGTAATTCCTATCGTTGTGGGTACTTAGAATGCTGCTGGTAGAGGCTACTATGCGTACTACGATAGACTATTGCTAACAAAACGAGGCAACTACTACATTATAATATTATATTACTATTACGTTAGTACTGCTGCTACATGTTACATTTCTAATTTTATTATTTTATTATTATTCTATTATTATATTATTATTTTACGTACGTGCCTGAATTAATTAGTTTACGTACGTGCTTGCTCGCTTGCTTGCGTTTAAATTTTATACGTTAGAAATCGTTACGAGATTTTGAGACCCATAGTGATTAGGTCTCCCAGCCGGCAGACCGGCCGCCTGCCAGCCGGCTGGGAGTGCATTGTGTTGCATTTTGTAGTTTTGAGAACATAGGAGTAGTCCCAGCCGGCAGACCGGCCGCCTGCCAGCCGGCTGGGAGTGCGTTATTGTTGATGCGTGATTTCAAGTTTTTAGGGAGGCTGAGTTCCCAGCCGGCCGACCGGCTGCCTGCCGACCGGCGGGGAGTTCGTGTGTTGTTTCAGAAAAGAAAGAAAAGGCTGAGGAGGTCACCAGCCGGCCGACCGGCAGCCTGCCGACCGGCTGGGGACCCCTGTAGGCTATTTTGAGTTTTGAAATTTAATCGTAACTTTCGGATGGTTAATCGGTTTTGTTTGAAACTTGTTTTGTGTACCTTTGACATGTATTTGAGGTCCCCGGAGGATGGGCAACATTATATTGGGTTCGGGAATAGAGTAAGGATAGAGACCCCCCGGTCGGGCAACCGAAAGGGAAACCAGCTCTCCCTCATCTTAGTTCTCGAGGTCGATCGAATGTTGATTAGAAGTTAAAGGTAGAACTATAGAGTAGTTCATAGACTTGAATGATATTGTTTTGATGCGTATTAAGTTATGCCTTAAGCTGGCCTCTGAACTTAATACGTGAACTGTTTGTCGTGTATGGGAACATGCGTTGAGTTTTCGCCTCTGAGTTCCATACATGTCTGTTTGTCGTGTCTGGGACATGCGTTGAGTTTTCGCCTCTGAGTCCAGACATGTATGTGTGATCGCGTCAGGACATGCCTTAAGCTGGCCTCTGAGTCTGACGAGTAGAGCAACTGCACGACGGGGCAGTCAGGTTGTCATACCTTACCCGGAGTGCAGGTGTTTGGTGCTAGAACATGCGTTGAGTTTTCGCCTCTGAGTCTAGTATCTTGTGATGTGGTAGGGGAACATGCGTTGAGTTTTCGCCTCTGAGTTCCTTACTTGTGATAGTGAATTGAATGCTAGTCCATGCGTTGAGTTTTCGCCTCTGAGTCTAGTGATCAGTGATAGCCGGTCCATGCGTTGAGTTTTCGCCTCTGAGTCCTTGCTTGATATTGCGAACTTGGTATTTAGGTTATGCGTTAAGATGTCGCCTCTGAACCTTTGTACTTGCTGTTTTATATCTGCTTGCCTTGATGATGGTACAGTGTCAGATATGCATAGTATGTTATCGTTGTTATATGATTTGTGGTTAAATCATCCAAGGCATTGGATGACTCTTAGTTCGGTTTCATAAATAATTGGATTGAAAGACCCCCCGACTGGGTAACCAGTAGGGAAACCGGCTCTCCCTCCTATTTGTTTATGAAGTTAGTTGAGAGCCGTGCATGGTATTCGCATGATAGCAAGAGATCAGATGATGAGTTGTTTATGCTTCACATGTTGTTATATGTTGGAGTATTCTGTATTGTTTTATATGTTACGTGTTGTCACAAAAGGTGGCTAGGAGAACTCTAGTCACTCCCCACTGATTGTGGCGTACATGTTTTCATGTATGTAGGTACATGCTGGTTGGAGATGGGTTCACGAGAGCTAGCGAGCGATGATCCGTTCATCATGACTTACCTTATGTCGTTTAGCTGGACTCGTAGTCTGTTACATTTGTTTGGTGCCTGTAGGGATGTTCCATCCCAGGCTGTGTATATGTTCCATTTAGTACTTAGAACTGTTACTTATCTATTTTGGTTTCAGTTTCAGTTTACGTTTCAGTCTAAGACTTCTCGCATGTTGTTTTATCTTCTAAAAAGTTTAAATTCCGCTGCATTTTTAGTACTTTTATGTGTTTATATTTCCGCTTTCGCGAGGGGTTTTACAAAGTTGGTTAAGAGTTGAGTGAGTCGTAGAAATGGGTTAGTAGAACTGTTGATTTGGATTAGGTCACGGTTTTATCAGGTCTTGAGTAATGTGTTGTTTTTGCATGTGGTTGTAATACTATGAGCTGTTATACGACTCTTGTCTCACCAAGACTGTATTGCGTCTTGGTATGACCATCTCCTGCGCATTAACGGTCAGGTTTCAGATAGTCCGCTCTGAGTTGGGGGTATCTCGTCCCTAGCTAGTTCGAGTCTTGGGGGTATCCTGAGTTCGGGATACTTGTCGAATCGAGGAAGAATTATACCTCCAGAATCTGACCAGATTTAGACTAGGACTATATATCCTTTCGATCGTTCTACCAAGGGATTGTATTTGTTGAGGCTAAGTAGACTTGTTGTTATTGTATAATGGAGTCGTCATATGAACCTTCCCATGTTGTGTTTGTTTGTATCCTTCCATGCCTGAGTTGAGGTCACGGATTGATATTGCTGATTGTTGTATCTAAGTTGCATGAGTTGGGGTTATACTTAAATATTGGTGATTTGTATATATACTTGCCTGAGTTGGGGTACAATGTTATATACTGCTGATAGGTGTTTAAATGTGTTTAGATATACCTGAGTTGCGGTTTGATATCTACTTACATGAATATGTTAAGAAGAGTTATTGATGGAGTACTTCACATGATTGTTTATGTCGGAGTATGATGCTTGTGTTTATATGTTCTGTGTTGTATGATAATAGGTGGCTATGAGAGCTCTAGTGACTCCCCACTGACTGTGATGCACATGTCGTATGTGTGTAGGTACATGAGGCTGTTTGCAGGGGGTTACGTTGAGGCTAGCGAGTGATGATCCTTCATCGTCATGATTTCACCTATTCGTTAGGTAGACCTTAGACTTATGGTTTCTGTATTTTGTGCCTGTAGGGATATGTTATCCCGGCCTACTTTTGTATTGTATTTATATACTTGATTATGTTTTATCTTCTGCATGTTTAGATTTGTTAAAGCACCTCGCATGTTTTATTTATCTCATCAAAAGTTTTAAATCCATGCATTTTTCATGCATTTTGTGTGTTTATATTTCCGTTGCCGCGAGGGGTTTTACTGTTGGTATCAGAGCGTTATCGCTCCCGACGCACTCATGTAATCCCCAAACCTAACTTGACCAATAACTTGAATAATGAATGAGAGATTTGGGTAGCCTTAAGGACAAGTGGTAGACTATTTGTGCTTGTTAATTGTTAAGCACCGTTTTCTCTTTTGAAGGATGGTGAGACCCTCAGCCGCAGAGAATACTATAATGCAAGCACTTCTGCAAGTCCTGGAGAACCAGAGAGTTCAGGCTGAAGTTGTTCCTCCTCTTCCTCTGCCTGGTAATAATGCTAACCGACCTGGTGACTTCTCCTGGATTGCCTCTCAGATGTCTAAGAGCCATGCTAAGACCTAAGGAGGTGAAGTTGACCCTGTTGCTCTTTCAGAATGGTATAGAGATATGGAGCAGAGCTTTTCCATATACTCAGTTGTTAGGGAGGATAGAGTACGTTTAGCTGCTCACTTCGTGACACTCGAGGTAGACCGTTGGTGGATGCTTACTAGTCCAAGTTCCCCTCTAGCTTGGAGACCCGCTTCTACCCTAAAGAGCTTCGTTCACAGAGATTGAAGGAATTCATGGATCTCAAGCAAGGAGACATGACAGTACAAGAGTTCACGGACAAGTATAATCAATTGGCTCACTTTGCTTCTCGGTTCTTAAGGGATGAGTTCGAGAGAGTCTACTTCTACAAAGGGAAGCTAGGTCCCCGCATCGAGAGTATGGTTCGCAGAGATGCTACTTCTTTCGTAGAGGTGTACGACGATGCTATTTGGGCCGAGAATTCGATTAAGGCCATAGATGCTGAGGCTAGAGCTTCTTCTGCTCCCAGTTCCCCTATGGCTCGCTCCCACGGGAAGAGACCCTTCGATCCTTCATCTGTTTCTCCAGAGGTTACGCGTGGGAAGTTCAAGAAATTTGGTTCCTCCAAAGCCAAGGATCCTAGGCCTGCACCCGACCCTTCCCTGAAGTGTTTCAAGTGTCGCAAAGCCCTGTATCATGGTGTTAACTGCAACGGTGATCCTTACTTATGCTACACCTGTAAGAAGCCTGGACATCGCTTCTTCGAGTGCCCGGAGAAGAAGACTGCTGTTGGGAGGACTGCCACTGCTGGTGGTGTTGTTCGAAGGCCGAAGACCCAGGGTGCTGTGTACGTGATGAGTCGTGCTGCTACCGAGACTTGCCCTCAGTTGATCACTGGTAAGCCTTCATCGTTGACTTTCCCTTATATCTTTTTCTAAGACCCTAAGGTTCTTATCCTTATTCTTCTTAGGTACCTCCGTTCTTGAATTCTCTTCCATCGTATCATGGAAATTACTTGCATAGCTTCCTGACTTGACCCTACTTCTGAAACTTATCCTTCCATGGCTTGTGTGAAGTAACTTCCTTTTAATGGACTTTGAGGAATTCCCTTAGGATAACCACAAACCGTATTTTGGGGCATATTGTTGTTGAGGAAAACCTTTGAGGTATTGTGAGACATGTTTTGGTGACCCTAGTGTCTATATGTTTACCAATTGGAAGGGTGGGAGTGAATGATGGAATACTTATGCTAAGTGGAGTTTTATACATGGCATTCTGTGGAACTTAGATATGAGAACACTTTTTAATCAAGAGTATTAGTATATTTGGAAGTACCAGCATTTGAGAATATAAGAGAGATACTTGGAGTCTTTGGCGAATTTAGAGGAACATGCTTTAGATGGTGTTGATGCCAAATACATGAATGAGGTATGTTGGTGATGCTTAAACTTGAGGAAGTACTGAATGCAGAGAGATCCATATATTTGAGGAACGAGAGCTATTAGTGACAGAGTGAGAGTGTTGAGACATTTACAATTGGACATGTGGAATTGACTGAATGTTTGAACTTAAGTTACTTAATGAATCTCAGTGTCCACCTAGAGAAGTACTTGATGGGGAATAGGAACTCGTTGACTTACTAATAAATTGGGAAGTAAGATACAACTGTCATTTGAGGAATCTTAGAAGTTGAATATCCAAACCTTGGGAATAATTCGAACTGGAATGATGGTAACTTGCGCATTTTGAGGAATTCTGGTATAGTATGACACCGTGAGTATATCATAAAAAAGGATTTATCATCCGAGTGCTACTTGAGGATTTGGGAATTGTGATTTTTGTAAAACCTTATTGCGAATGTTCATGTTATAGTGATGAGTCTGAACTTGAGGATGTCAGCTTATCCCCAGGAATCGAGTTTAGAGGTTCAGGACCGCTTGTGAAAGGTTGTATGAGAAGCGATGTGATAAAGGTTCAATTTTGGTTAGGGCAGTTTTTTCAGTTGTTTGAGGAAAGGTTCTGTCAATACTGTAGTCAGAGTGCTTGATTTAAGAAGAGGGAGATGAGAACCCGGTGAGAGTTTCGAGAAACCCGAGCCTGTGGAATCATATGTTCGAAATCATAATCTCTCCTTTGCACCGATTCTCTTTTGTAGTTTTGTAAATTCGCTAAACTGCCTTGTTTCGGTCAATCGTAAATTTGCTGAATGTTTACAACTTTACTCTTCTGAAAGTTTGGAAATGAAGGTCTATTTTCGAAAGGATTTTGGTTAAAGGAAACGGATAATCTTTCAACTTAGACAAGTTTCAATGATAATTTTTCGAGAAAACCTGGTTTTAAAGAGCTGCATGTAACACCCCCATTTACTTAGGACCCTGAACTAGGACTTCCAGAGTAAATAGGACTGTTACCATCCTGGATAACCAGGGTAGTAGATACTCATAGTGAAAGAAACACAGTACTTTAAATTATAATTAGTTAAATTGAAAACTGATACAAGGCATAGTCCAACTAAACTCCAATACAACTGATATAAAACATGTGAAGAACTATAAAAGAGACTAAGTGATCTAAGCTAGGTAGGTCCCGTCCATGTCTCTCCTCCATGCCCAGTCCTAGTCCACCTGTCTCTGTCCTGAAATATCTACTCCCCATTCCGGATCATTGTAGGTGAACACGAATACACTGTCAACCTCGCGGTTGAGTAGGATAACACAATAACAAAGAATGCAACAGGTAATAATATGCAAATGCTTATGACATGCTCGAGCTCAATCAAAATCTCATTCTCATACCCTTGCACCAAGCCATACCGAACCTCCCGGCAGACTATAATCGGTCGTCACCGAACACCAGCTCAACAGCTGATAAGACACCAGGCCTGGTCTGCAGAACCACCCTAGGCTTTATATTAGATCAACATCTGATCCACAACTTTCTCAATATCCAATGCACATGCATGCTCATGAATGCAATACCAATAAAACTAACCATATGATATCAAGCTCATACAAATCATACTTGCATCCATAACATGCAATAACCACATACATTCACAACCAATCATAAAATATGGTACCAGTGTATCCTACCTAGAATAGCAAATCTGGTCAAGCAATGACCGTTTAATAATGTTTCTCCTCGAAATCCGTTCCTATAATTATTACTCATATCAAATTCTACTCATATAAACAAACACTACTAAAATTACTTGATCATGTTCCTAATTGATTCACTTATAATACATTGTGAATATATCTACATATAAGCATGCCCATAACATCCAATTATCATTAACTAAATATAAATTACTATATTTAGACTTACTAAAAATAACACTTACAAAAAAATAGTATCTGACCAATTTAACCACAAAATTACTAAAACAGGATTCCTACTAGTAATAGTAATATCATAATCACATTGTCATACAATTGCAAAATAACGGAATTACCATAAGTACAAGATGTATCCACAATAGGAATACTACCACTACTAGCATATTTTTATTATGTCATAAAACTAATCCCATCATTAATAACAATAATAAACAATAATAAGATTAATAATAACAATAATAATAATAATAATAATAATAATAATAATCAGGTTAGTGGAGGCAATGATTGGCACAAAACAAAACTCCAACAAAGCTAATCACACAAAATTATCGCTGGAACAAAACGCCATTCAAACCCAGCCACCACCACGAACCCCCTTGACAAACACCGCTTTTGGCACCAACCACCACCACTGACTCCACCTGCGACACCACCAGGCTCGCCTCTGAGCCACGGTGGTTCCAGGGTGGTCAATGGTGGTCGCCGACGCCGCAATAGTAACTTACAGCAACCGTTACAACAACCTATGTCACTCCCTGATTCTGTTTTACGGTATAGACACCCCAAACGAAAACCACCCTACCGACCGACACAGTAACCCAAAACCACCACGAACACCACCATTCAAACCCCAAGACTACCACCAACATAACACCCCTGACACCCAACAAGGACGTGAGCAGATAAGTCATCGAATTCATCAACAACCCTATATGTTTACACTAACTGTTCTGAAATAAAACAACTAAGAAAACACGATTCTGACACGGTGGTAAAACGCCCTTCGACGGTGGTCTTAGGCAGCCTTAAACGACTCAACTAAAGTCCAAAAACGACCACTACACATCCCATAGTACTATACACAATTGATCAGACCCTAAAACGTGATATATGAAAGGAATTATCAAATTAAAAGTAAGGGAAAACAGGGGAAGAACGAAGACTGGTTTGGAACGTACCTACTTCGCTGGTGTTTCGAACAGCCCTAGAACCCCTAGACCACCGCGTAGGACTCACCTTTACAACCCCAGATGTGGCGGCAGGATGTTTGTCGAATGAGGTAAAGTCGATTAGGTCAGGCTAGGGTTTTGTGGTGTTGGTTATATACGACGGCTGAGCGTTTTTATTAAGGTGTTGTGTTAAGTGTTTTAAGTCGAGATGATGGGCTGTAGATGACACGCAGATCGAGGCCCATAATCAACACTTAAACACGGTTTTACAATTCGTATACTCCTTGTTGCACACAAAACGAAGCCCCAATTGTGAACTTAAAATTCCAAACCCGACATTAAGCTATTGACATATAAAATATAATAAACGCATATTCGATAATAATCGAATGTTTAAAAGTCCAAATATTATAAACACGACAACATACTTATAAAATATTAAAATAGAATATGATAAATTACGGAGTATTATAATTGCAGTCCATATAATATAAATTATAGAAATATTAAAATATTAGTATTCACATAAGAATATAAAAAAAAGGGTTAGTATTTAAATATAATTACGACTTTAACAAATAAAAGGAATTAAGTATAGATGAGAACTATTCATAAAATAGAAATATATTTAATTATAAATATATTATCAAAATTAAAGAAATACGAATGAAATGTCATTTTATGAAATAATCATCAAATATAAAATGATTATTAAATACGAAATAATCGTAGAACTACGACTTATAAAACAATAACAATTTACGTAAAATATTTTTATAAACATTCTATTTGAAATACTTGTATAAAACATGGTTTGACTGTCGTTGACCGAGTCTAAAATACGGGGTATTACAGTCTTCCCTCCTTAAAATGAACTTCGTCCCGAAGTTTACCATAACCCATGACGATAAGGAAACACATAACAAGCATGAAACGATCACAGGTAGCACTCATACGAGTACCCAAAAAGTGGAATGTTACATTCTATCCCCCTTAAGAAACTTTGTCCCCAAAGTTTAACATACAACAGAAGTACAAGACACTTAAAGAACCGCAACATTGATCGAAATATAACAATTTAAAACAGCAGACAGTATGATATGAGTTTGTGTGGAGATTTGTCCCACATCGGTAGATTGAGAGGCTTGTGATTTGTTTATAATAGCTCCCACCCACCACTTAGTAACAAGGCCTTGTGCTTTTGGGCTTAAGTGAGGACAAATAATGGGCTAAAAGGCTTACCTGCCATCTTATTGGGGTGTGTTACTGTAATAACCCGTATTCGTGTGGACCCTTACATAATAATAATATTATACGTAGTTATTTTCTTTTTCTTCGTTGATTAGGCCGTGGACCTAGTATGTTTATAAGCGTCTTTAGACTATGGTGGGTTTCGAATTGGGGATCTATGGTATCGAAATAGAGTGTTGTAGTATGCTGATTAGGAGGCTCGAACTTGGGATCCATGGGAGCATTGGAGTGGGCCTCGTTTTGTATGCAAACAAGGAAGCCCACACACGTTTTAAATCTCTTCCCAGCAGGAACTAGTATACCGCCTACTTAAGATAGGGTTTTGCTAACTCTAACCCTACTCTAACCCTAATTCTTATACACTCACCTCTAGCCGTCACATCAAACAACTAAAAGAAGCCTTGCACGGTGGCCATAAGGTTGTTCACGGTGGTTCGAATTGGGTCGTTAAACTGGGAGTCACACTCACGCTCTAATCCTTCTGTCAGGCCGCGTGTTTTCATACCCTAATCAGCAAGGTATAACGTGATGAATTCTTAATGTTTTTAAGTAATTTTGTAGTAGATCGTGTAATAAACGTATAAAGAGCATGGGTTGGTGGTCGTAGTCTGTTAAAGGGCGTCGTACGGGGTGTTAATAGGCGTGACAAGGATGAGTTTCATGTGTACTGTTGTCGTTTTCTTTATCACATGTTTTTCTGGGCATCAATTTGTTGTATGTATGGAGTCGTGTTTAGGATATGCTTTATGGGTCTTGTGGTGGAAGGGTAAGTAGTGTTCTGGGGTGTCAAGTAGGGTTGGTTGTGGTGGATCGTGGTGACTGGTTATGGTGGTTTGGGTGGTCGATAAGGGTGTTGTCAAAGGGCTGTTGTCGTTATTTAGTTTTCTTATTTTCAAGTCAGAATGTAGGAGTGACCTTGGGAGTGGTAACATCGTTGACTCGGGGGAGGTCGACACGGTGTTACCACTGAGTCGTGTGGGTCTGGTGTCTCAGGGGGTTTTGGTGGTGGAATCAGGTGGTCGTGCTGGCTGAGCGAGTTGAGAGAGGTTTGTGTTTGGGTCTGGTCAGAGTGTCACCGTGAGGAACCAGGCCTGGTGTAGGCACTGGTTCAACCCGACAGTGGAAGTCGAAGGGGCTGACAGTGGCCGTGGGGGTAGGTTGGAGTGTTGTGTACGCGTGGTGATGGTTGTCGGTGGGTGTAGTGGCGTGTCACGGTGGTTTCAGGGCAGGTTGATGGCGGGTGTCGGGCTGTTGGTGTGTCGGGTCTAAGTGTTGTTATTACTAATATTACTATTACTATTATTATCATTAGTATTATTATTATTATTTTTATTAATTATTATTATTAGTTTTATATATGTTGTTTTAAGTAGTTTGTATTTTCTTACGAATTCGGGTCGTGTTAATTAGATATATGAGTCGGGAATTATTTAAGTTATGAGAACACCTATTGTTGGAAAGTTGCTAAATTTGGAAAGTTTCTATTTATGGAAACTTTCCATTTATAGGGGGTTGCTATTTATAGTGTGTATGATCGATAAGGGGTTCGTGTAAGTTATTAATTGTTACGTGTACCTGTCTAGGTAGCGAATTTCGAGTGGAACATTTCTAAGCATACCTCGGACTTTGTCTGCGTTCCTGCTATTTCAGGTAGGGGATAATACTGTTATATGACATTGTGTAATCTACTCTTATTTGATATGAAGCATGTTGATGATATAATATCATGTGATCGCTATATTGTGTTATCTATATTATTCTGAGATATTATATGATTATATATTGGGTCTTGTGATACGGAGTTGGATCGGTGCGGAGTATATATGGCGTTGGATCGGTGCGGAGTTTATATGGCGTTGGATCGGTGCGGAGTTTATATGGCGTTGGATCGGTGCGGAGTTTATTTGGCGATGGATCGGCGCGGAGTTATTATATTGTTATCATATTTATTGTTTTCCCTACTCAACCTCGTGGTTGACCCTGTGTGTTCGTGATCACCTGTGATGAACCAAATTATTGGGGAGCAGATTGACAGGTGGCTGATTCTAAGGGGGGAGCTATGGGAGAAAGAGCTTGGTTCCAGACCAGTCTAGATGTTTAGATCAGCTTAGACAGCAGTATATGAGTTGTACTTTATTCCTTTTGTTAAGACTTATAATACAATTGTAAGAACATCTTTGAGTTAAATTTTATTTTAAAGTACTGTTTATCTTCCTTTGTATCTACTGCCTCGGGAAACCGAGATGGTAACACCCTTATTTATCTGAGGGGTCCTAGTCCAGGCCCTTAAATAAATGGGGGTGTTACAAAGTGGTATCAGAGCGAACGATGCTCAGCCCTAACCTAATGAATCCAATGAATGTAGGAGAGTCTAAATAAAATGAACCCCGGGATAGGACTGTTAGGAGCACACAAAAGGGGAAGTATGAGTCTGGGGCCCCCTCACACCGAACCATTGGCCCTATCAGTTTTACCCGGGAACCCAGAGTGAAAATACGAGAGAAAAGGGTAGGTTAAGAAAAGATGGAAGTAATGGTATACTGTGATAAGTATTTTATGAGAATTCTGAGTATAAGTGACTATTGGAAAAGCCGGAAGGGGCATGAGCATGAACGAATCTTTAATTCACTACTACATTTTGATTCTATAGCAACACTCCACTATTGTTGCATAATGTCATATAAGTGTTGCTATAGAGTTTATGCAACACTTAATAAAGTGATGTATAAAGTCTCGTTGCATTAGCTCATTGCAACACTTTATGCAACACTTTTTAAACTATTGCAACACTTTTATAAAGTGTTACATAAGTTACTTTTATGCAACACTTTTTTCAAATGCAAAGGCAACATTTTTATTTTCTAATGCAACACTTCTTGTGAAAAATTAGCAACACTTTTCGTAGACAAATGCAATACTTTTTATATTAAAAGGCAACACTTTTATCGAACAAATGCGACATTTTTATTTTTATAACGCAACACTAGTTACGTCCAAACACAACATTTATGCTAAACAAACGCAACACTTGTTCTTCCAAACACAATAGAGAATTGCAATTCTTAATAATCGTATATTATTGCATATCATTCAAAAATTACAATAGAATTATTCAATCTCAAAAATGAATGTCAATTACATTTCCAAAAAGGATTAAAAATAGAACTTCGCAAATGTTTAAGTACAAAAAAATGTATCAAATGTTTGAAATAGAACAAATGATTTACAGGATTAAACCGTTTAGCTTCTTTTTCATCAAGTTTCATTTTCTCCTGTATGGTCTTTCGTTCGACACTCATCAGTTCCTGTCAATTCCATCAGTTTGCATACCTGCTCGTTCACTCATCAGTTCCTGTCAATTCCTGCACACAATCAGACTAGTCCACAATTCCAGATCAGAAGCAATCACTACTCCTGCCCACCTAGCACGCCAGTAAGTGACCACTGCACGCCCCAGCCTTCCAGTCATTCTTCAAATACTAATCTGCCTTATTTCTTAGTTCAGCAACAATCTGACCTGCTTCCAGACCCTCTGCTCTGCACCAGCATCAGTTCTAAAAGCCTGCACTGACTCTGCTGCAAAACAGTCCAGCTGCTGACGTCTCACCGTAGCCCACGCAGACCCAGCTCCATTGGCTCAGACCTGCATCTGCACCTTAGACTCTGATCAGAGACCCAATGAGCCGCATACACAGTCCATAATTCTGACCAGAGTGCAGCCAGATGCTCATCTTATTTATAGGATACATGGAACCCAGGCACTGAATAGCTACAATCAATGCCAAACTGCCCAGCGAACTGCTCAAGTCTGCTAGCGTACCATCCGACACTAGCAGGAATCCTTCTACACTGCTGCAACTGAACAGAGTACCAGACTTCCACTCAGTCATGAACCCACAGCCAGTTGAGCCAGAACTGCCAACCCATTCTACAGACCTTAAAACTGGAAGCTACTTTATTTCGTAACACGCATAGCAGATGCACAGACCAACATCTGATCACTTATGCTCCCTATTCCTTAATTGCTCTTAAGCCAATCATAAACTGTTAAAGGATGCTCAGAACAAACTACTGCAATCTACTGCAACAACATTGCAGACCTGGTAACAGACCCACGACCTTGCTACCAGACCTGCATACCAGTGGTCCAGCCTGCTACCTCCAGACCCGCTGCTACATCGAACAGCAGCAGAAGGACTAACCAGAGCGAAGCAGTGCACGCCCATCACCATTTCAGAGTCAAGATCCGCTACAAAAAACCAAACAAACATCATTCCAGAGCCTGGTCCCAAAGAACCTGCAAAACCTTGAGTTATATGAATAGAAGCATACCACCATTATAAATACATTATCGAAGAAATTAGCTAGAGGCTGAACTAGTTCTGAAGACGCTTGAACAAAATCATCTATTTCAACTCCTGTTGAAAAATTCAGAATTCGGAATTCAAAAAACCGACAAAGATAAAGTATGTCATTCAAGGAATATACACTTGCTCATACATTCAGTTTTCATTCAACTCCAGTAATGACTTTTTATGTGAGAAGCTCCGATGCCTCAGGAGCCCATTGAAGAACACAGAACTTGTATCTCTCAGTTGCAACAAATAAGAAATCTTGTGTTTCACCCTGAAAGGTAGATGCAACAGAACTGATCACATTAAGAATCAAGAATATATAAATAAGAGACTACCTATCTTAATCGTCACGTAAAAGATTACTAACATGAGGTCGAAAAAGCTCTAGCGTTGCGATTCTTCCGTACGTTGAATCATCCAGCATAGGCTACAGAGAATCCATCAATAAAACAATTAACCAGATGAGCCAAGATACAGAACAATTCTCTAACACTACACCTAGATACTGAAATTAGCAAATGCACGATACAATCTATGAAGCATCCAATTTTCTTACCCGGACGTTTATGAAGCCAGTAATTTAACCATCAAATTTACTTAGAAAAGAGGTGAAAAATAATGCAAGGTATCAAAATAAACGCATCAAGGAAGTTACACCATGCACAAAAATAGGAAGACTATTCAAGATAGCATGCAAAAGCAGAAGTCCGCCATGAATAGCAATAACGACGTACTTGGAGGCCTCGTAACCACCACCATTTTTGCCACATGTGCTTAGTAGAATGATCACTTGAATCAACTGAGCCAAAGAGAAATCCACACTGTTTGTCACAGCCCACTATCAATCAAAGATGATTAAACCTAATTCAGATGTTGTCTTATAAGTTATACCCGAAAAAAGCTTGACTGTTGACAATCAAGTGAAAATTTTAGCATGTAGGGGATGTGTTTGTTGTAATTACCTGACTGACAATGTTGATACTACAAAATTTAATATGACATCTAAACATTATTTTGAAGCATATATAATCTCAGGAAATGTGTATATGAAACTAAACTTAGATTAATCAAAATTACTATTCCAGTAAATTAGTAATGTGAAAATATATAATTCATTCCAAATTCTGCATCTTATCGGCTGTAGAAACATAAGTTACGACAACTGCTTAATGATCAAGATTCAAGCTGATATTAGTAGGTAGCTAAAGATTTCAATATTAGATTCAACTGTTTAGTATGATGAATGATAGGACTAGCTTTTAAAATCCTACACGGTACCGGCATTAGAGTACGAGCTTCGCCTTACCTGCGCTAAGAGAGACATACACGAGCTTCTTCATTCCCTCTTCTTCATTCCCTGACCAAGTGAAACGACTGACAATCAAACAAAGAAAGGCAAGCCTTTGATGACTCGACTCGTTCCTAGATTACAACTAGGGAATCATGAGATAGAAATCCACTTATGATATAGGACATGCCTCACCTCTCTTAGCAGCTGAATCCGATCCTGCTCTTAATCCTATATCTCAAGAATTCAGAACTTTAATGCCTTAGTCGGACAAGGGAGTGGAAAGAAACCGGGCCTACCGGAAGATAGGCTTCCTTTCTTGTGAGACCTTCTTACTCGGAAGTTAATACAATTAGGCAGGTAAGGCTGATTACAACTTGATGCCAAAGCAAATTCAAACAAATCACAAGAACTCAAATGGAAAAGAAAAGTCTACTCCTTTTGATCTGAGCCTTTACCTTGGACAAGAACTTCTATTATATCCAGCTAGTACGTGAGTCAGTCACTTCAGGTGCAGTCTCTCCTTCCCACCTAAGTTAGGGCCACAAAGATAATCTTGGATATAGAAAGGAGCAGCTCATACATATGGCATAGAAGTCGCAAACAAAAAAGTAAAGCTAACTACAAAGGTTAGAAAAAGAGACGGAGTCGCCGTAGAAAGAGTTACTAAAGGCAAGAACTTACATTAACTCTTTTCGAAGAAGGGAGGAGGACGCATAGTATAGGCAGTGCCTGAAATAAATAAGAGGTAGGTAACGGAGAAGCAAAAAGCTCTCTTAACTGGAGGGGGCGGAGCTCCTGTAAAAGGAAAGGGGTATGCAGACTACTCAAGTAGACAACAAACAAAATAGAGTCAGTGTCCTTCAATCGCCAAACGGTAAGGGATTTCTCAATACTTTACTCAAAAATTTCCCAATCTGATTCTATGGAACGAGCTGGTGTCGAGCCGGAGAAACGAGCGAGCAGCCCCTTTTTTCGAGGGAGGTAAGGTGCCCTTTTATATTATAAGCAAGGAGCTGGTTTGATACTCCTACTCGAGCCTACTGCTTTTGAAAGCAAAATACAACAGATTTCCTTAAAACATACAAGGGTCCCCAACATTGTGCTTCCAAAATGAAGCATGTACTAAAACAAGGTCCCCAGCAGTTATCTTCCTTCTCTTTTGGTCACATTATCAGCATAATTATAGAAACTCAAACCCTAAAACACCAAACAAAATTGCTAACCTCCCAGAAATTATGGTCCCACTTAGTAAAAAGAATGTCAGATACTTTCTCTCCTTCAAAGTAATTCCTTTTCCCCTGATCAAATCTTCATTTTCCCCTCATTCCTACCTTTCTCAACCAAACATGGACCATAAAATTAGGTAGCGATTCAATCAACTGATATCCCACATCACAAAAAAAGTCGAGACATACATGCCCTGAAATAATAACATTGTCACAATACGAATATGATTATATGCAGGGACGAATAGATAAACAACAATTGAATTGAGATAATAACAAAATGATAACAATAACTGAAATTGAAGTATCATACCTATCAGAAATTCCAATCAATTATACTGAATATGAATTTCGCCGGCTGAGTAAGAATCAAAGTTGAAATAGGATGAATATCGCGTGAATCGAACCGCTGATGGAGTTATTTTTGGTTTTTTTCTCTAGGAATGATGATGAAGGATGGAGGCGGGATGAAGATGGTACTAAAGAATTGTTTTAAGCGTTTATAATTAGAATTATTATTAGCTAGGGTTTTAGTTTAAGGTGATTAATTAGGCGCTTAATTTTTTTTACCAAATTTCATTATTGCGCTTAAACGAAAATGTTAAATTGTTTTACCCAAATTTCAATTTGTGTTTTTATTTTAATTGAAAAGTTTAAGTGCTTAAACGAAATTAATTGGAAAATTTTAGAGATACATATATATATTAGGTTTGAAATTGATTAATTAGGACAAATATGTATGTGACAAAAGTGTTGCACAAGTGTTGCTAGAAAATGCAACAATTGTATAAAAATGTTGCAATTAAAGTAATATATTGCAACACATACCTTAAAGTGATGCATTATGTAGATAATAAGCAACATTTTTAATAAAGTGTTGCATAATTAAGTAAAAATTGCAACACAACGCGTAAGTGTTGCACACGAAATGTTGCATTAGGTCTCTTTTTGTAGTAGTGATTGTTTGAATAAAGAAGTGCATATTGATATGGCTATGTGAAGTGATTTGAAACATGTTAGTAATTCTTCTCTCATCATGTCTAGTGATATGCGGTTATGTGATCCCTGAACCATGTTATAGACAAGGACTACTTATAGTCTAAGCGTTTATAGACTTTAATGTTTAGGGAACATAGCCCTAATCCAAATGGGTACCCATATGAGTCGGGACTCATTTCTTTTTCTGTTGTACTATAGTATGCCTCCGCGAAGAGCCAATGTTGCAAACATCACACAAGAGGAGTTAGACCGGTTACTAGTTGAGAACGAGGCCCTAAAGGCCCAACGCATGGACTCGGCAAAAATGAGCACAATAATCGCAAGGCATCACCCTACCCAATTCACTGGGGAGGGGGAACCTCATCTGCTGGGGGCATGGTGTCGGGAATTCACTAATCTATTTGAGTTGGTGGATTGCCCTGATGAATTGAGGGTTGACCAAGCAGCCCACTATCTGAGGGGTATGGCCGGAGATTGGTGGACCGGGAACAAGGGAGAGATCCGGGAAGCAGCTAGAGGGGATGAGACCGAGTTTGTTGCTTGGGACGCATTCAAGAGGATCTTGTACGAGGTGTTTCTACCAGAATTCCAAAAGAGCAAGCTGAGGGAGGAGTTCGATACGTTCAAGATGTCAGAGGACATAACTGTAGAGGCTTACTACAGGAAATTCATCCAGTTGGCGAACTACGTGGGAGACATGGGTTTCGATGATGCCATGCTGGCAATGAAATTTGAGAGAGGGTTATCAATCGCCATCAAGAAGAGATTGATCGCAGCTCCGCCCACCATTGTCCGTGACATTTACTTAAGGGCTGGGGCGGCGGAGAGGCTTTCCGAGATGATCAAGGAGGACAAAAAGTCCAAGACAGAAAAGAGGAAGGCGGAATCGGTAACCGAGGGTTCTGGATCAAAAAAACAAAGCACTAATAAGTTCAGTGGATATTTTGGGAGTAGTGCCTCTGGTGGTAGGAGAAACCATGGTGGGGGCAGTCACAAGAGTAGAGTTTCTGGCAGTGGCTCAGCGGGAATAGTTTGTTTCGGCTGTGGGAAGAGAGGACATAAGCAGGCAGTGTGTCGCTCTTCTGGAGGGAATCAGTCCGGGGGTTATCGTACGCCTACATCCGGATACCAGGGATCTCGCACCCAGTCTTAAGGTAGCAGTGGCTATCGCACACCCATGTCCAACTATGGTGGGGGTGCGAAGTCTGGAGGAGGCAGTAATTACCAGAGGAGCTATAAAAATTATCAGAGCCGCTCGTACCAGAATCAATACAATGGAGGTGGAAGCAACCAAAAGACGGGAGCGGAAGGGAATCAGCAGGCTGGGACATCTGGTGCCAGTCAAAGTGGAGTCAAATCCAGTGGCAAGCTCTTTGCCATGGGAAAGCAGGCCGCGAAGGATGATGCTCATGTGGTCACCGGTACTTTTCTTGTAAACTCTAAACCTACTTTTGTACTTTTCGATTCCGGTGCCACCCATTCGTTTGTGTCTAGAGATCATGTTAAGACCTTGGGGCTTGAGAGATTCGACTGGGTCGCTGACTCAGTGACCATACCTTCAGGAGAGTCAATAGCTTTTAATAGGGTTTATGGAAGTGTACCCATCAAAATCGGGGAAGCAATTTTCTATTGTGACCTCATAGAGTTTCCACTGGGGGGTTTTGAGGTGATTCTGGGAATGGACTGGCTAGGGAAGTATCGAGCTTTCATCGACTGCTATCAAAAGAAAATTTCCTTGAAGGGACCTAAGGGGGTGAGGGTGTCTTACAAGGGATATCGAATCAAACCAAAAATCAAATTCATTTCCGTCAACACCCTGAAGTCTAGCTTGAGGAAAGGAGAGAGCCTGATCTTGTGCCAAATGTGGAATTGTGAGGCTGAGACTCCAAAGACTAGTGAGATACCTGTGGTACGGGAGTTTGAGGGAGTATTTCGAGACGACGTTCCAGGGTTGCCGCCAAGGAGGGAAGTGGAATTTTCCATTGACCTAAAACCTGGGGCGGGACCAATATCCAAATCACCGTACCGTATGAGACCGAAGGAGATGGAGGAGTTGAAGAAGCAGTTGGATGAACTAGCTGAGAAAGGGTTCATCCGACCCAGTGTGTCGCCCTGGGGAGCACCTGTTTTGTTTGTGAAGAAGAAGGATGGTAGTTTGAGACTTTGTGTTGACTACCGAGAGCTGAACAATGTGACCATCAAGAACCGTTATCCTCTGCCAAGAATTGACGACTTGTTCGATCAGTTAAGTGGAGCTGGAGTCTTCTCCAAGATTGATTTGAGATCCGGGTATCATCAGTTGAGAATAAAGGACGAAGATATTCCAAAGACCTCTTTCCGAACGAGGTATGGCCACTATGAATTTGTGGTTATGCCATTTGGATTAACTAATGCTCCAGCTGTGTTCATGGACTTGATGAATCGAGTTTTCAGCCCATATCTGGACAAGTTTGTGGTGGTATTCATAGATGATATCCTGGTATACTCCAAGAATGCGAAAGAGCACGAGGATCATTTGAGAAAGGTACTTCAGACCTTGGAGGAGCATAAGCTCAATGCTAAGTTGAGCAAGTGTGCGTTTTGGTTCGAGAAAGTCGCATTTCTGGGCCATGTAATCTCAAAGGAGGAGGTATCTGTGGACCCTAGTAAGATCGAGGCTGTGACTAAGTGGCAAAGTCCGAAGAATGTGAGTGAGATTCGAAGTTTCCTGGGATTGGCTGGATATTATCGGAGATTCGTCAAAGATTTTTCAAAGATAGCGAAGCCGTTGACATCATTAATGAGAAAAGAGAACCGTTTTGTCTGGGATGAGAGCTGTGAGAAGGCATTCCTGACTCTTAAGGAACGTCTGACAACAGCTCCTATCCTGGCCTTGCCAGTCGGAGGTGATAATTTCGAGGTTTATACCGACGCTTCGAAGCATGGGTTGGGCTGTGTACTAATGCAGAATGAGAGAGTGATAGCTTATGCATCTCGCCAGTTGAAGACCTACGAAGAGAATTATCCGACGCATGATCTGGAATTGGGTGCAGTCGTGTTTGCACTTAAATTGTGGCGCCATTACCTTTATGGAGCCACTTTTAAAGTGTTTTCTGATCATAAGAGCCTGAAGTATATCTACACCCAGAAGGAGTTGAACATGAGGCAGAGGAGGTGGATAGAGTTAATCGGAGACTATGATATGCAGATTATCTACCATGAGGGCAAGGCGAATGTGGTAGCTGATGCCCTAAGTAGGAAGTCAGTGCATGCTTTGAGTTGTGCCAGATCGAGGGTGAGGTTGCATGGCGAATTAAGGGAGATGGGAATTTTTATGATCCGGAAAGGGGATGCCCTTGGTGATTTGACAGTGTAGCCTGAGCTGTATGGGGAGATTCGGGAGTTGCAGAAGAACGATGAGAGAATTCAAAGGTGGCGTTTAATGGTGGAAAGTGGGGTTGGTGAAAATGCATCCAAGTTCAGTATTCATACCAACGGTAGCTTGAGATTCAGTGGGCGATGGTGTGTACCGAATGTTGGGGAGCTAAAGTAGAAGTTCCTGACTGAAGCTCATGCTACTCCTTATTCTGTTCACCCAGGGGGTGATAAACTGTATAAGGACCTTAAGAAGACGTTTTGGTGGCCAAATATGAAGAAGGAGGTCGCAGAGTTTGTCTCAAGGTGTTTGACGTGTCAACGAGTGAAAGGGGAGCATAAGAGACCTCAAGGGAAGGTTCAGCCATTGGATGTGCCAGAGTGGAAGTGGGAGAATATTTCGATGGACTTTATCGTGGGGTTGCCTCGGACTCAGAGGGGCAACAACATGATTTGGGTGATTGTGGATCGCTTGACTAAGTCAGCTCACTTTATTCCCATGAAAGATACCTGGAGTAAAGCCGAGTTGGCTAAGTCATATGTTCAGAATGTGGTCAAACTGCATGGCGTATCCAAGGACATTGTTTCAGATCGAGACTCGAGGTTTATATCCAGATTTTGGCAGGAGTTGCAGGCTGCTTTGGGTACCCAGTTGAAGATGAGTACAACTTTTCATCCGGCTACTGACGGCCAGACTGAGAGGACGATTCAGACTCTTGAAGATATGTTGAGGGCGTGCGTACTTGAGTTCGGGGGATCTTGGGAGGACCGACTGGGGTTGATAGAGTTTTCGTATAACAACAGCTATCATGCCAGTATAGGGATGACTCCTTTTAAGGCGTTGTATGGGAGGAAGTGTCGGAGTCCTGTGTGTTGGGATGATCGGGCTGATAGTGTGACTTTAGGGCCGGATATGATCCAGGAGATGGTGGAGCAGGTTCAGGTTATTCGACAGAAAATGAGGGCCGCCCAGGATCGACAGAAGAGCTATGCAGATTTAAAAAGGAGCGATATTTCATTCGAGGTCGGTGAGAAAGTTCTACTTAAGGTATCGCCGATGAGGGGTGTAATGAGATTCGGCAAGCGTGGCAAATTGAGTCAGAAATTTATTGGCCGTTTGAGATTTTGGACAGGGTTGGAGAGGTGGCGTACCGATTAGCTTTACCTCCAGCTCTATCCAAGGTCCACAATGTGTTCCATGTGTCACAGTTAAGGAAATATGTGAGTGATCCATCAAATGTGCTTCAACACGAGGTGATCGAGGTCGATGAGCAATTGGCATATGTCGAGACTCCTAGAGAGATTTTGGACAGGAAGGTGCGAAAAACTCGCAATGGGGAGACGTCCTTAGTGAAGGTCCTGTGGACCAACCATAATCAGGAAGAGGCTACATGGGAGCCTGAGGCATCC
Organism: Silene conica; assembly: GCA_029255685.2. NCBI lineage: Eukaryota > Viridiplantae > Streptophyta > Magnoliopsida > Caryophyllales > Caryophyllaceae > Silene > Silene conica. The sequence goes on from CM055315.2 coordinate 42,765,043, forward strand.
ATGAGGGAGCGTTACCCGCATCTGTTTGATTAAGGTAAGTTACGGGGACGTAACTCTTTTTTTTAGGAGGGTGGAATGTCAAATTTCAGTTTTTTAGGGTAAAGTTTGAGTATCTTGTGTCATGTCATGTGTTGTGTTCCAAATCCGTTGGGGGTTTAGTCTGTTGTTTTGTCACTTAAGTGAAGGCGAACTTCGGGACGAAGTTCATTTTAAGGGGGAAGACTGTAATAACCCGTATTCGTGTGGACCCTTACATAATAATAATATTATACGTAGTTATTTTCTTTTTCTTCGTTAATTAGGCCGTGGACCTAGTATGTTTATAAGCGTCTTTAGACCATGGTGGGTTTCGAATTGGGGATCTATGGTATCGAAATAGAGTGTTGTAGTATGCTGATTAGGAGGCTCGAACTTGGGATCAATGGGAGCATTGGAGTGGGCCTCGTTTTGTGTGCAAACAAGGAAGCCCACACACGTTTTAAATCTCTTCCCAGCAGGAACTAGTATACCGCCTACTTAAGATAGGGTTTTGCTAACTCTAACCCTACCCTAACCCTAATTCTTATACACTCACCTCTAGCTGTCACATCAAACAACTAAAATAAGCCTTGCACGGTGGCCATAAGGTTGTTCACGGTGGTTCGAATTGGGTCGTTAAACTGGGAGTCACACTCACGCTCTAATCCTTCTGTCAGGCCGCGTGTTTGCATACCCTAATCAGCAAGGTATAACGTGATGAATCCTTAATGTTTTTATGTAATTTTGTAGTAGATCGTGTAATAAACGTATAAAGAGCATGGGTTGGTGGTCGTAGTCTGTTAAAGGGGGTCGTACGGGGTGTTAATATGCGTTACAAGGATGAGTTTCATGTGTACTGTTGTCGTTTTCTTTATCACATGTTTTTCTGGGCATCAATTTGTTGTATGTATGGAGTCGTGTTTAGGATATGCTTTATGGGTCTTGTGGTGGAAGGGTAAGTAGTGTTCTGGGGTGTCAAGTAGGGGTGGTTGTGGTGGTTCGTGGTGACTGGTTATGGTGGTTTGGGTGGTCGATAAGGGTGTTGTCAAAGGGCTGTTGTCGTTATTTAGTTTTCTTATTTTCAAGTCAGAATGTAGGAGTGACCTTGGGAGTGGTAACATCGTTGACTCGAGGGAGGTCGACACGGTGTTACCACTGAGTCGTGTGGGTCTGGTGTCTCAGGGGGTTTTGGTGGTGGAATCAGGTGGTCGTGCTGGCTGAGCGAGTTGCGAGAGGTTTGTGTTTGGGTCTGGTCAGAGTGTCACCGTGAGGAACCAGGCCTGGTGTAGGCACTGGTTCAACCCGATAGTGGAAGTCGAAGGGGCTGACGGTGGCCGTGGGGGTAGGTTGGAGTGCTGTGTACGCGTGGTGATGGTTGTCGGTGGGTGTAGTGGCGTGTCACGGTGGTTTCAGGGCAGGTTGATGGCGGGTGTCGGGCTGTTGGTGTGTCGGGTCTAAGTGTTGTTATTACTAATATTACTATTACTATTATTATCATTAGTATTATTATTATTATTTTTATTAATTATTATTATTAGTTTTATATATGTTGTTTTAAGTAGTTTGTATTTTCTTACGAATTCGGGTCGTGTTAATTAGATATATGAGTCGGGAATTATTTAAGTTATGAGAACACCTATTGTTGGAAAGTTGCTAAATTTGGAAAGTTTCTATTTATGGAAACTTTCCATTTATAGGGGGTTGCTATTTATAGTGTGTATGATCGATAAGGGGTTCGTGTAAGTTATTAATTGTTACGTGTACCTGTCTAGGTAGCGAATTTCGAGTGGAACATTTCTAAGCATACCTCGGACTTTGTCTGCGTTCCTGCTATTTCAGGTAGGGGATAATACTGTTATATGACATTGTGTAATCTACTCTTATTTGATATGAAGCATGTTGATGATATAATATCATGTGATCGCTATATTGTGTTATCTATATTATTCTGAGATATTATATGATTATATATTGGGTCTTGTGATACGGAGTTGGATCGGTGCGGAGTATATATGGCGTTGGATCGGTGCGGAATTTATATGGTGTTGGATCGGTGCGGAGTTTATATGGCGTTGGATCGGTGCGGAGTTTATATGGCGATGGATCGGCGCGGAGTTATTATATTGTTATCATATTTATTGTTTTCCCTACTCAACCTCGTGGTTGACCCTGTGTGTTCGTGATCACCTGTGATGAACCAAATTATTGGGGAGCAGACTGACAGGTGGTTGATTCTAAGGGGGGAGCTATGGGAGAAAAAGCTTGGTTCCGGACCAGTCTAGATGTTTAGATCACCTTAGACAGTAGTATATGAGTTGTACTTTATTCCTTTTGTGAAGATTTATAATACAGTTGTAAGAACATGTTTGAGTTAAATTTTATTTTAAAGTACTGTTTATCTTTCTTTGTATCTACTGCCTCGGGAAACCGAGATGGTAACACCCTTATTTATCTAAGGGGTCCTAGTCAAGGCCCTTAAATAAATGGGGGTGTTACAGTTACGACCGTGGTGGGTCGGGTTGTTACACTGCATGTCTTGAAATTCGATTTATCTCAGCGTCGATTTGCCATTTGACTCGTTATTGGAGACGTCTGATAACCTGGACTATGCTTACCGACACCGGACTCATCTAAATTTTGGATTTGAATTCATTTAATTTTGGGACTGGTCTCAGATTTGGAATGTCGGGCTCTTGAATGTAGAACGAGAACCCCAACGTCCATTGACAAAGACTGATGCCTTGGAATTTGTTTTCGAAATCTGTGAAAGAAACCTAAGTTTGAATATCAAGTTCAGTGAAGATTTTGATTTTTAACGTTATCCTTGTAACTGCTTTCAAGTTTTGAGGACGAAAATTTTTGAAAGATGGGGTGATTCTAACATCCCGAATTTTCGTAAAGGAATATTTTAATAATTTGAAGGAATTTCCGGAATTTAATAAAATTTTAATAATAGTCGTAATTTATATTTTAAGATTTCCGTAAAGTTTCGTCTTAAAATCATTTAATCTTAAGACGCCTTGTTTATTTAATAATATCCCGTCTTACATTTCCGCTACACTTAAATAAGCAAACCCGATTCTTTAAATAAAAAGGACAACCATCCTCCTTCATCCATCGACATTTCATTTGACCCTAAACACAAACACAGTGACTCAAACCCACCATTTCTCTTCTTCTTTTAAGAACTTAAAAAGAACATCTCGAAGCCTTCCGCTACTCGTATTGAGGTAAATTTTGCATATTCGGAATCCTCTCGAAATTTGTGATCTTGCTATCACTTTCGTTTTCAGTTTCGTGAATCTTCATTTCGGGGCTGTTTTGCCCTAATCATGAAATTACCTACTTAATCCGTGTTTTTTTGCTTCTAGGTGGTACTCGTGACAACCCGGAAGAAGAGCTAGTGATTATTGAAGAGCAACCCGGTGAACTCGCGGAGTAATGGTGACGATTACGAGTAACTCGGCCTTTTTGTCTAAATTGGCACATTATGTGATTTTGATGTGTTTTGATGAAAGTTAGTATGGTTGTTGAGTTCTTAATGTTCTTGTTATGTTATACAAACTGATTTTTATGAAGGTTTAAAGGTGAATTTGATGAGGAAAGTCGATTAAAGAGTATACATGTTAAGACTGGTTAAATTTGGGATTTTGTTGCTACTTCATGGAATGAATGTTTGTATACATGTCCTTGTGTTTATTTGATGTGGTATACATGCTGGAAATGTGGAATCGTTGCTTAGAATCATGTTTAAGATGGATTGGTAAAGTATTGAACGGATTAGAGATGTCGAGTATTGCGAAATGAGTGAACAGGGCCTCCGAGCCAGTCGACCAACCGGTGGCCGACCAGCCGACTCAGAGCCCCATTTAGTGTTGATGAGTTTTTGCGAAATTTTTTGGAACGGGTCCCCAGCTTGTGGACCGGCTCCCTTTTATTGTCTTATTGTTGTTTTCGCGTGATGGAAGGAAGAGGTCTCCAGCCGGTGGACCGACATCTGATACCCGTCGCTGAGGGTACCAAAGATAAAATTTATATTCCTAAACTTTAACTATAGATAGTGAAAGTTAGGGTCGAACCACAAGGAGGTGGGGAATGTTTATTGTTCTAAGTCAATGTTTTTAGGGTAACAAATTGGGGGTTGTTTGTCACTAGGTCTAAAGAAAAAGAAGACAAGAATAAAACGAAAATAAGATAAAGATAAAACTTATGATAAAACGAATGCTAGGATGTTCGGGTCATAAAAGCTATGATGGTATAAATTCTAAGTCAACATGTATTGCAGACGCGTAAGGGGTGTAACATATCCTCTCGGTCTATGTTACCTAATAGCTCCTTTCGGCCTATACTATTGGTTCTTAGGTCTCACAAATATTGGGTGTCAACAATAAGGGTGATTCCTAAATTCTAGGTCACATACCTTTCAGTCTTAAGTAACCTAGCCGTCTTAAAGCGTTAACCAATGCCCTTCCCGTATCTTTCAACCTTGGGTAAGTCATTACTAACATCCTATAAGTCTCCTTTCAGTCTCATTATAGGGTATTATAATTAACGAAACAAAACGATCTGAAAACATGCGCGAGGTCAGTCGACCGACCAGCTAACCCAGTTGGCCGACCAACTACCTCAGTCGACCAACCAGTTAGGCCTGTCGGTTGACCAAAGTCTGCTACAGGTCGAATCCGATTTTATACCATCTTCACAAATTAATCCCTACATCCTAACATATGAAATTAGCTACTCATAACTACGGTAATAACGATAATAACGATTAATAAATTAGGATTCATAACTAATGATAACTGATACATGCCATTTATATAGACTTTTTAGGTCCTTTTAGCACTTATGTCTATGCATTTTCGTGCACTTTATGTGCCATTTTGCCCCTTTTTGCTTACTTTGGTGTATTTTCTGTTATTTTGCAGGAATTATGCAAAAGATGAAGAAACCATGCGTTTTCTGTCCGTTTTGAGCTATTTTTAGAGGATGAAGCAAGTCAAGAAGTCCCATAGCCTCGATTTTGCAGTGCAAGGCCTAAAGGAACGGTAACCGAGGCAAGAACGAAGGACAAAAGCAAGAAAGAAGCGGAAAAGAAAGACTGCATCTGTCAGTTACTCGATCGAGTAAGCACCAGAGCTCGATCGAGTAGATGTATGAGGAGAAAAACTTGATCGAGTAGTTCTATACTCGATCGAGGAGTCTGCAGGAAAGACCAACCTTCGAGGATTCCAGGGTTACTCGATCGAGTAACTGCCAGCTCGAAGTTACTCGATCGACCCCTTTTTTTGAAGAACGGTTACTCGATCGAGTGGTTCTGTCACTCGATCGAGCAACTCACTTAAAGGTCCTGGATTTGCAGTTTACGTTTTAGGTTTTGCTTTCCTTAGAGTTAACCTAATCCTTATTTAAGGATTAGGTTAGCAGCCTTTGAGAAAACTTTTACTTTTTACAGACTTCACTTTTGACATTTTACTTTCACTTTCAAACAGTCAGTAGTTTTTTCTTTTAAGTTTTCTTTAGTTTTTCATCTTGGAAGCATTCGGATCTCGTTCTTCGTTCCTTTGCCATTTACTGTAATTCACTTCTACTCTTTTTATTATTAATCGTAATTTCATTGTCTAATGATTTGTCTTTATTCCTCTTTAATTACCATGTTGAATGTTATTAGTATTATCATCGTCATTAGTTTAGTGTCCCCAAGTATGCGTAGCTAATCCCCTTAATATGTTAGGATGAAGGAACTCGCGGTAGTTATGTCGTAAGATTTGCATGTTAGTCGTCCTTATGACGAAGTTTACCCATAAACAATATAATTGTGAAACTTGTTAATTGAGTGCACGCAGGAGACTAAGTTTACCTAGTAAAACCTACCTGGATCGAAAGATTGGTAGGTGGGCTTGTTTAGGGTAATTTACGAAACCTATCTAGAGATTGAAAGATTGATAGGGGAGTTCAGGGGTGATTTCGGACCGAAAGGATATTAATCGTTCCCACTTTGTTATTGTTCGACTGACCTAATATTTATGTGACATTCATTGCTGCGACGACCTGAATCCTGACATATTCTTCTATTTATTGCTTGAAATTCGCTTTATCATCCTTGTTTTGATTTCCTTTTGTTTTCATCTTAGTTATAATCAAAAACAAAACCCCCTATTTTGTGACCTATAAACTAACTTTTGCTTAAGATCTTGTCTCCCTGAGGAATCGACCCTACTCCCACTAGCTTCCAGTTAGTAGACCTAGGCTTTTATCTTTGGTGCGTGAACGACTCGCATCAATAACATAAAAATGCGATAATCAAACAAGGTTTCGGGATTCTACACTAAACCGGATGCTAGCAATTCTATTGCGATAACAATTAAGAAACTGAAATCAAAAGAGGAATTACCGCGAATAGGAATTAGGGCAGGAGAAAGAACTTATTGATTTCCGTGGAATGAATGTTTGAACGATGAAATAAGAATAATGCTAGAACTTAAAGGAAAACAGTAACTTTATTTGAGATTACAGAATTTAAACTAAGGAATTAGCTACTAAGACTTGATGCTTAATTATTAGATACCTAAAGATAATGACGGATTAAGCTTAAATAAGAAAACAAAAGACCTTCTCCTTTCACCTAATGTGTTCACGGGTTTGCGGAAATCTTTCTGAAACTACGCCTTTGTAACATCCCGTATTTTTATAAAATATATTTTAAGGGTTTCAATTATTTTTAAGGTAATAAATTAATATTTTAATAATTTATCGGAAAGTGCTTTTATAAATAGTAAGATCCGTCTTAAGAACCTTAAGTCCTTAAGACGAATACAAACTTGGCAACTTGACTTCATATCCTAAAACCCGTTCATCCAAACCCGTTTTCATTTAAACGGAAAAGACAACTCAAAAACCCCTAAACCCCTATATGTTGACATAATCCTCCTTCATCAAAATAAGAACACTGTAACTTATTTTCACAAAACCTCCATAAATCTTCATCTCTTAATCCATTTTTTCTTCATCATCCGCTCACCGAATCAAGGTAAAAAATACATTTTCGGAATCCTCATCGAATTTGCAAGCCATCTATCACTTCCGTTTTTCATTTCCCTCATTTCGAAAATGAGGCTGTTTTTGTAGGATTCACATTTCAGTCCTTTAAACTCGTTTTTCGTGATGTAGGTGTGGGCTTAGAAGACCCGGACGTGGATAGCTTCATAGTAGAGGAGGAGCTTTGAGCGGGATTGCATTTAAGGTGACGATAATGAGAAACTCGGCCTTATTGTGAATATTAGCAATTTACATGTTTAAGTTGTTTAAGTTTCTGATTTTTCTTATGGTTTATGTTCATTGAGTTAGAAATCATGCTAGGAATACATGTGTATGTTGTTTATGTGCTTAGATGATGTTTCACATGCCTAGTATTTCATTTTCAGAAATTCATGTTTTGCGACAGATACAAATCATAATCTTATTGAGGATTGTTTGTGGGTTTAATTGCTCGTAGTTAGTATGTTTGGTGGTTATATTTGTTGGGTAAACCTTGTTGTTGCAATTTTAGAAGAATGATATCGAATTGGTGAGGTTTTAGGACATACTGGATTTGCGTTTTTCGTGCTCCGACATTCTGAGCCGGTCGACCGACCGGCCGCCGGTCGACCGGCTGGGAGGGCGTGTAGGTGTTTTTGGCGAAAATTTGAAAATATAGGTTTTGGGTTGCCAGCCGGTAGGCCGGCTGCCGGCCAACCGGCTGGTAACCTCTTTTGGGATTTTTGCGTAACTTATAAAGTTAGGATGTGAGGTGCCCAGCCGGTAGACCGGCAGCCTGCCAACCGGCTGGGAGCCTCTTTGGTAAGTTTTGCGTAAAAAGTGAATAGAGGGGATTGGTTTCCCAGCCGGTAGGCCGGCTGCCTGCCGACCGGCTGGGAGCCCTTTTTGGGTTGTTTGCGTTTTAAGAAGGAGGAAGGCTAGGATGAGTTGCCAGCCGGTAGGCCGGTTGCCTGCCGACCGGCTGGGGGGCCCTGATGCTTGTTTATTTCCAATCGTAATTAGTCCGTAACTTTTAAACGGTTGATCGGTTTTGTTTGAAATTCGTTCCGTGTACCTTTGATGTATGTTTGAGGTTCCCCGGGGGATGGGCGACACTATATTGGGTTCGGGAATGGAGTGAGGATAGAGACCCCCCGGTCGGGTAACCGAAAGGGTAACCGGCTCTCCCTCGTCTTAGTTCCCGGGATCAATTAAGTGTTGTTTAGTGGTTTAGGAAGTTAGAACTATAGGTTAGTTTCTATCTTTGGATGTTATTGGTTGATGCGTGTTAAGGTATGCCTTAAGCTAGCCTCTGAGCTTAACAAGTGAGTTGTATGTCGCGTTATGGGATATGTGTTAACTTCACCTCTGGACCCATTACGTGTTTTGCCTGCTGCGTGTCAGGATATGTGTTAAGTTCACCACTGGACCTGACACGTGATCGGTTGTCGTACACGTGATATGTGTTAAGTTCACCTCTGGACCCGTTGTGCGATAGCTGTGTATTGGGATATGTGTTAAGTTCACCTCCGGACCCACTACTTGTTTGTAGCATTGGGATATGTTTTAAGTTCACCTCTGGACCCTTTACTTGAATTGTATGTTGGGATATGTGTTAAGTTCACCTCTGGACCCGACATTGTTTTGGTAGTGGGATATGTGTTAAGTTCACCTCTGGAACCATTGTGTTTATTGATATCTTGGTCTATGCCTTAAGTTGGCCTCTGAGTCCTTGATTGTGAAAGTGTGTTAGTATTCAGGTTATGTCTTAAGTTGACCGCTGAACCTTTTTACTTGCTGTTTTATATCTGCTTGCCTTGAGTTGGTACAGTGTCAGATATAGATATTGATAATGATGATATAGATGTTGGTATTGATGATATGGGTGTTTTGACTTGTTGTTGTTCATCCAAGGCATTGGATGACTCTTTAGTCAGTTTCGTGAATGGTTTGGATTGAAAGACCCCCCGACCGGGTAACCGGTAGGAAAACCGGCTCTCCTTCCAAATAGTTTCCGAAGTTGGTTGAGAGCCGTGCATTAGTGATTGCATGATTGTTGATGATCAGTTATTGAGATATTGTTATACTTCACATGTTTATATATGTTGGAGTGTTCTGTTTGTATTGCTTGTTACGTATCGTTACAAAAGGTGGCTACGAGAACTCTAGTCACTCCCCACTGATTGTGGCGTACATGTTTTCATGTATGTAGGTACATGCAGGTTGGACGGGGTTCACTTGAGAGCTAGCGAGTGATGATCCTTTCATCATATGACTTACACTTCACCGATTAGCTAGACTCTTAGTTTTTGATACAGTTCATGTTTTGGTGCCTGTAGGGATGTTCCATCCCAAGCTTTGTATATATTCGGTTTTCGTACTTAGAACTGTTATACTTATCTATTTTGTTTATATCAGTTTCAATTTCCAGTCTCAGTTTTAATTCACCTCGCAAGATGTTATGTTTAAAAAGTTTAAATTCCGCTGCATTTTTGGTACTTTGTATGTTTTATATTTCCGCTTCCGCGAGGGGTTTTACAGTTGGTATCAGAGCATTATTGCTCCCGACGCACTTATGTGACCCCCAACCTTAACTTGACCAAATAAACAAATAATGAATGAGAGATGGGTAGATCTAAGGACTTATATTGTAGTCTACTTGTGAATGCTAATTGCTAAGTTAACACGTGTTTTCTTTTGAAGGATGGTGAGAACCACGGCTGCTGAGAACACTATAATGCAAGCACTTCATCAGTTGCTTGAGAACCAGAGACAGCAAGTAGAGACTGTTCCACCTCCTCCACCGCCAGGCAATGAGGCTAATCGTCCTGGTAGCTTCTCTTGGATAGCATCCCAGATGTCCAGGAGCCACGTGAAGACTTATGGAGGCGAGGTTGATCCGGTAGCTCTTAGTGAGTGGTTCCGTGAGATGAAAAAGAGCTTCATCATGTATTCGGTTGGCAGAGAGGATAGAGTGCGGCTAGCCACTCACTTTTTGACCCTAGAGGCCGATAGATGGTGGGCATTGACCGGACCGACTTTCATTCTTGATCCTTTGTTTGATTGGGAGGCTTTTAAGGATAGGCTCGAGACGAGGTTTTATCCTAAGGAGCTTAGATCACAGAGACTTAAGGAGTTCATGGACTTGAAGCAGGGTAAGATATCCGTTCAGGAGTACACCGACAAATTTAACCAGCTTGCATATTTCGCTTCGAAATTTGTCAGGGATGAGGCTGAGAGAGTTTCATTCTACCGTGGGAAGCTAGGGCTGCACATCGAGAGTATGGTTCGCCGTGACTCGACTTCTTTTGTGGAGATTTATGATGATGCTATTTGGGCCGAGAGTTCCATTCGTGCCATAGATGCTGAGACCCAAGCTGGTACTTCCAGTGTGACTTCTCACCAGAGATCAGTTTACCAAGGGAAGAGACCGTTTGTTCCATCTACTTCTTCGCCTTCTTCTCAGAAGAAGCGGTTTGAGAGGTTCTCTGCTCCGGTTGCTAAGACCATTGTTCACACCGACACAGCTTCTAGTGTTTGCCACCGTTGTGGTAAACCATCTCATCCGGGCTTTGACTGTTTCAAGAATGCCTATAAGTGTTTCACCTGTAATGGATTTGGGCATCGATCTTATGAGTGTCCTGAGAGGAACACCGCACTTGGCAAGGCTGCCACTTCTTCTGCAGCGACTAAGGGAGGAAAGCTGAAGGGGAAGATCTTCGTGATGACTAGGGCTGAGGCTGAGGCTCATCCAGATATTGTGGCTAGTATCTTTTCTGTACTTGGTGCTGAGTGTCTTATTTTATTTGACACTGGAGCTTCTTTATCATTTATATCGGCTCAGTTCGCAGACCGTTTAGCTCTTGAGTCTTCATTGGTTGAGGAGACTTCCATTTCCTTACCTTCTGGAGACGTGTTTTCCTGCTCTTCGTCCCATAGGGATGTTCCGATTATTATTGGTCAAGCCACATTTCCAGCGGACTTACTGAGATTTCCTCTCCAGGAATTTGACATTATCCTCGGTATGGATTGGTTATCGCGATACCATGCTCGCTTCGAGTGTCGCGACCAGAAAATCTGCTTGAGGAGTTCTTCAGGAGTTCGTGTTTCCTATAGGGGAACTCGCCCTAAAAAGGGTGTTCGTGTTATTTCTTCGATGAAAGCATCTCATCTTCTTAGGAAGGGTTGCCAAGCCTTCCTGTGTGTTGTTTCAGCTGCAAAGCCATCGCTACCGAAGCTTGAGGCTGTAGCCATTGTTCGTGAGTTTCCAGATGTTTTCCCAGAAGACTTGCCAGGGATACCGCCAGAGAGAGATGTGGAGTTTACTATTGAGCTTGTTCCAGGTACCGGACCTATATCCAAGGCTCCTTACCGCATGGCTCCACCAGAGTTGAAAGAATTGAAGCAACAGTTGGAAGAGATGATCGAGAAGGGATTTATTAGACCGAGTGCTTCTCCGTGGGGTGCTCCAGTATTATTTGTTAAGAAGAAAGATGGTTCCAGGAGACTTTGCATTGATTATAGAGAGTTGAACAGAGTGACCATGAAGAACAGATATCCTTTGCCTAGGATAGATGATTTATTTGATCAGTTGAGAGGTGCTTCTAGGTTTTCTAAGATTGATCTTCGATCGGGTTATCATCAGATTCCAGTGAGAGAGCCTGATATTGCGAAGACTGCTTTTCGTACCAGATATGGGTATCTTGACACTTGTGTTGTGGTGTTTATTGATGACATTCTCATTTACTCAAAGACCGATGAGGAGCATGCCGAGCATCTCAGATTAATTCTTGGGATTTTACGTCGACAGAAGTGGTTCGCGAAGTTCTCTAAGTGTGAGTTTTGGCTTTCTAAGGTTGCATTTCTTGGACATGTGATATCTAGTGAGGGAGTTATGGTTGATCCCGCAAAGATTGAGGCTGTTGTTGATTGGGAAAGTCCCAAAGATGTGGGAGAGATCCGTAGTTTCCTTGGTTTAGCGGGTTACTACCGTCGATTTGTTGAGGATTTCTCTAGATTGGCTCGGCCGATGACTCAGTTGTTGAAGAAGGAAGCTAAGTTTGTTTGGACCGACAAGTGTGAGAGCTCTTTCCAGGAATTGAAGACTAGGTTGACTTTCGCTCCTATACTTGCTTTGCCAGAGATCGGGGTTGACTTTGATGTTTACTGCGATGCTTCGATGTTAGGGCTTGGATGTGTGTTAATGCAGAGTGGTAAGGTGATAGCTTACTAATCTAGACAGTTGCGAGTTCACGAGGTGAACTATCCGACGCATGATCTGGAGTTAGCTGCAGTTGTTCATGCCCTGAAGATGTGGCGTCATTACTTGATGGGATCTCATTGTCGCATTTTCACGGATCACAAGAGTCTAAAGTACATTTTCACACAGAAAGACCTCAATATGCGACAGCGTCGTTGGCTAGAGTTGGTTAAGGATTACGACATTGAGTTATTGTATCATGAGGGAAAGGCCAATGTGGTTGCTGATGCACTTAGCCGCAAGACTTCTCATTCGATGAGTGATATGCGTGTATTGCCCGATGATTTGTGCTCCGAGTTCCGGAAGTTGAGAATAGAGATGGTTGGTAGGGGTTTTGATTGGTTATCTGCTATGACTACCGAGCCGTCCTTATATTGGGAGATTCGCCAGAGTTTACCTACAGATGCTGCTTTCTGGAGGTTCGAGGCTAAGATTTCAAGTTGAGTTGCCCCAGATTTAGTGATTGATTCTGATGGTTTCCTTAGATTTCGTGGTAGGATGTATGTTCCAGATGTGCCAGATTTGAGGAAGAGGGTTCTTGATGAGGCTCACTTGACACCGTATTCAGTTCATCCGGGCGGAGAGAAGATGCACAAGGACTTGAGACTTATATTTTGGTGGCCCGGGATGAAGAAAGACATTTTGGATTACGTGAGTAAGTGCTTGACTTGTCAACAAGTCAAGATAGAGCATATGAGGCCAAGTGGTTTGTTACAGCCGCTCCACGTTCCTCAGTGGAAGTGGGAGTGTATATCGATGGACTTCGTGACGACATTGCCTAAGACCGTGGGAGGCAAGGATGCGATTTGGGTTTTGGTTGATAGGCTTACTAAGTGTGCCAGATTTGTGCCTATCAGAGAGACATGGGATATGGACCGTTTAGCCAGGGCTTATATTGCAGAGATAGTCCGTTACCATGGTGTCCCGAGAGAGGTCGTTTCTGATCGTGATCCTCGTTTCTGTTCCAGATTTTAGAAGGCTTTACAGGAGGCTATGGGTAGCCGTTTGTTGATGAGTACCGCTTTTCATGCCGCGACTGATGGTCAGTCTGAGAGGACTATCCAGACATTAGAGGACTTGCTCCGTGCTTGTGCACTTGATTTCCAGACTTCTTGGGAGCAGTGTCTACCGTTAGTTGAGTTTTCCTACAACAACAGTTACCATTCATCTATTGGTATGGCTCCGTGTGAGGCGCTCTATGGTAGGAACTGTCGTAGTCCGATCTGTTGGGATCAGGCGAGTGACGTGCACGACCTAGGACCGGACCATTTAGCTGTTACGATTGGTCAGGTTCTGCTTATCAGAGGTAGGATGAAGGCCGCAAAGGATCGGCAGAAATCCTTGTGGGGAATAGAGCATGTATTCACCCTAAACTTGCAAGATTATAATGAAAATTACAGTTGTGATTATAGTCATAAGATAAATAAAAACATGAAGAGAGTACAACCTTTAGTCCTTGTGCGAAAGGCCTAAGAACAGGAATTAATACAAATTCCCTCATATAACTTGCACCCAAGACTTTGTTTGAGACGATGCCGCGTGTGCTAGAAAGGCTCTCCAATTGCCTTGCAATATGGGGAGAGTTATTGAGGTTTTAGATGTGAGATCTGAGTTTTGAAAGAAGAATGCTCTCAAAACCCTAATTGTGAGAATTGTGATTCAACAGTTAACCAAGAGTCCTGACATAAGGAGAAGGACTCTCCTTATGTAGCCCTAGGTCGGCCGAATGGGTATGGGGTAAGAGTGGGCTTTATCCACTCTTACCTTATTCCTTTGCATGATTCGACCCGTTTTGCTAAATATTATTTGTGGGATTTTTATTATAAATCGTATACGTGTCATCAGGTATTAATGCAGTCGATGTATTAATAATGGCCTGATAAAATTACGATATTGTATAATTACCCAAATTAATATAACTGTTTATATTAATACGCGAAATTAATATTTAATTAAGTATAACTGCTTATATTTAATTTACGAATTAAACATGTAATCCGTATTAGCTAAAATTATTTTATCCGTATTAAATAATACTAATCTCAACATCTTATTGACTAATTTAATAGTCAATACCTCTAACTAACTGTTTAGTCGTATCCGGCATAAATGTGACTGTATTTTCATACCTTCACATCTCTCAAATATGTCCTATAGGTGTGACGTATAGGGACCAGTTGATCACCGCCATCCGTATGACAATAACGTCAAACTTATCTAGCAAGCCAACCTTTATTGATAAACGTGGATCAACTGGTAATAATACTGAAGTATGCCCTTGTTATCCTTAAAGAGATTTAATAAGTCATTGTACTTAATTGTCAAGGACACCAGCCCCAACAATCTCCCACTTGTCCGTACAAGGGTATGTTCAATGACGTTATCACACTACATGTGGAGGACACAAGCTCCAACAAACTCCCACTTGTCCGTACAAGTGTAGGTGCGATAACCGATTCTCATATCCTTTTAAAATTTCTCCCACTCAATGTAAGACAATTTGCAAATCCGCATTCGCAAAGGTCGTATCTCACAAGCGATCTGTAGCAAGAGTGGTTTCCCCGACTAGAGAGTAACTTAACTGATAAAACGAATCTGTATTCGAGCATGGCCATGCATTTCAGTTACTACTCCTCGAGTGGCCCTGAGAAATGATAAAATCCTGATAAGGGTTTGGATATTTCCCTCAACTCAAATCCTGCCGATATCGCGCAGCATGAAATAACCCAGAAAAAATCCTCTTGGCCCCTGTTACGATGACCGTGGGAAAGAAACCAAAGTTACCCAAAATCTGCCTTAATCTCAAGAGACAGTTGAAAGTCAAAAGACTCGACTCTAAGGAACACTATGGAGGTCCTATCCACGACCTGGCACCCAATGTTATAAAACATTTAGGACTCCATAACGTTGTCACGGGGTGTCCTACGAGATATCCGTATAACTCGCCTTTGTGATTGGTCAGTCATCCGCGTGACTTATGGCTCGTTGAACCCACCATCAACCAACGTCACAAAATGATTACCTGAGTTATCAGCTCAAGTGGGTAATCAAGGACTAAAACGATGTAATGTTATTCAGTTCACTTTGTGGTGTTCAAAATTGGCGTACAATTCCACATGAAAAACAAAACATTATATATCATAACAATGAGGTTGAATAGAGTACACGAGAAAATTAATTATTACATGAATTCATAAAAGAGTACTACAACTTCGGAACACAGCTAATTCCCATGGAATGAATGTGCCCTTCATGCTTATCACGTGGTAATGTTTTAGTGAGAGGATCATCTATGTTGTCATTCGTAGCGATCTTATCAATGAATATATCCTTTTTACGTGGACTCAGTTGTAGAATCTGCTGTAACACTTTGTTTAGAACTTTTCCAGCTGACAGCAACGCCATTAAGAGTAAAAACGAATCCAGACTGAGATTTCGAGTCGTCTCGATCCTTTTGGAAGCTAGCATCTGCGTAACCCGTGGCGCAGAGCGTTGAGTCGCCTCCATAAGTCAATCCCCAATCTTTAGTCCTCCGTAGGTACTTAAGAATGTTTTTCACGGCCATCCAGTGTTGTTCACCTGGATGAGCTTGGAATCGACTGGTCATACTCAATGCATATGCAACGTCTGGACGTGTGCATATCATGGCATACATGATCGATCCTATAGCCGAAGCATAAGGAATCCGACTCATGCGCTCTTTCTCTTCCAATGTCTTAGCTTCTTGAGTCTTGCTCAAGTGAAGCCCAGTAGTCATAGGAAGGAACCCTTTCTTGGAGTTCGTCATGCTGAATCTCTCTAGAATCTTATCTATGTAAGACTCCTGACTGAGAGACAACATCCGTCGTGATCTATCCCTGTAGATACGGATGCCCAAAATTCTTTGTGCCTCTCCCAGATCTTTCATCTGGAAATGGTTTTTCAAGCATGCTTTAACCGAAAAAAGGAGAGGTATGTCATTCCCAATCAAGAGTATGTCGTCGACATACAGTACTAGGAATACAATCTTGCTCCCACTCGACTTGATATAGAGACATGGTTCCTCGACTGATCGAACGAATCCATTCTCTTTTATCACTTGGTCGAAGCGATGATTCCAACTCCGCGATGCTTGCTTAAGTCCATAGATGGAACGCTTAAGCTTGCAAACCTTCTTAGGATGTTCTGGATCAATAAAACCCTCGGGTTGTACCATGTACAACTCTTCCGCCAAATAACCGTTTAAGAAGGCGGTTTTAACATCCATTTGCCATATTTCATAGTCATGAAATGCGGCTATCGCTAAGATAATCCGAATGGAACGTAGCATGACTACGGGTGCAAAGATCTCATCGTAGTGCAAGCCTGGCACTTGGGTGAAACCTTTAGCAACTAGTCTTCCCTTGTGGATATCTTGTTTACCTTCCACGGCATGCTTTATTTTGTAAAGCCATTTGCAATGAAGGGGGCGTACCTTTGCAGGTAGGTCCACAAGATCCCACACGTTGTTCTCATACATGGAGTCCATCTCGGATTGCATGACATCTAGCCATAGCTTTGAGTCAGAACTGGTCATGGCACCTTTATAGGTTGAGGGTTCATTACCGTCTAGGAGTAAGACGTCATCCATATCATGTTCCTCGACCATACCAATGTATCTGTCCGGAGGAATGGAGACTTTTCCCGACCTCCTAGGTTCCTCAGGAATATCTACCGCAGCCTTGGTTGAAGGAACTGTTTCCTCCAATGGTTGCTCGGTAGTTGGTTCTTGAACTTCCGATAAATCTAAGGTTCTATTACTCGACTTGTTCTCGAGAAATTCTTTCTCAAAGAACGTCGCACTAGCCGCAACAAAAACACGTTGTTCGGTTGGCGAGTAGAAGTAATGACCAAAAGTTCCCTTTGGATAACCTATAAAGTATGTCTTGACCGATCGCGGGCCGAGCTTATCCTCGTGTCTCCACTTGACATAAGCCTCGCAGCCCCAAACCCGAATAAAGGACAAGTTAGGGACCGTTCCCTTCCATAATTCGTATGGAGTCTTGTCAACAGCTTTAGACGGACTACGGTTAAGTATTAGAGCGGCCGACAAAAGAGCATAGCCCCACAATGAATCAGGCACAACAGTGTGACTCATCATGGATCGAACCATATCAAGTAAATTTCGATTTCTCCGTTCGGACACACCATTTAATTGTGGTGTTCCAGGTGGAGTCAACTGTAGCACGATGCCACAGTCTTTAAGGTGTTGATCAAACTCGTGTGAAAGATACTCACCACCACGATCAGAACGTAGTGCTTTAATCTTTCTACCCAGCTGGTTCTGTACCCGATTCTGGTATTCTTTGAACTTGTCAAAGGATTCACTTTTATGCTTCATTAAGTAGACATAGCCATATCTACTCAAATCATCCGTGAAAGTGATAAAATACCTATAGCCCTCTCGTGCGTTGATCGACATAGGGCCACATACGTCCGTATGTATGAGTCCTAATAGGTCGGCAGCGCGCATTCCAACACCTTTGAAGGAAATACGAGTCATCTTACCGATGAGACATGATTCACACGTGCCATATGATTCGAAATCAAAGGCCGAGATGGCTCCATTCTGTATGAGCTGTTTTACGCGTTTCTCATTTATGTGTCCCATACGACAATGCCACAGGTAAGTTTGATCTTTGTCTCCTACCTTTAATCTCTTATTATTCACATGTAATATTTCAGTGATTTGATCTAAAACATAAATTCCATTCATGGAAACTGCCTTGCCATAAATCATATTGTGTAAGGAGAAAATACAGCTATTATTCTCTATTACAAATGAAAAACCGAGTTTGTCAAGCGCAGAAACTGAAATAATGTTTTTGGACAAACAAGGAACATAATAACAGTTATATAAAGATAACTCGAATCCACTTGGAAGCTGGATCACGTATGTTCCCCTCGAGACTGCAGCAACACGTGCTCCATTCCCGACACGCAGGTCAACCTCACCCTTGATTAGGGGTTCTTTGTTTCGGAGGCCCTGCACATGATTACATAGATGAGAACCACAACCAGTATCTAGTACCCAAGTTCCGTAACTTGCATGGTTAATCTCAATCATGTGAATAAAAGAAGAAGAAGACATACCAACAGGAGTAACGCGGCCTGCCTTAATGTCCTCACGATACACGGGGCATGAGCGCCTCCAATGCCCAGTCTTGTGGCAATGGTGACATTCCATGCTTGTATCCATGCTCTTTGTTTTGCCCTGTGAGTTGCTCGACTCACCTGGCCCACTCTTAATAAATGCTGACTTCTTAAACTTGGGCTTGCCTACTGTTAGGTCGCCCTGAGCTTTAGCTTTACCCTTACCCTTACTGGAAATCATGAGAACATCTTGCTTCACGCTCCCACTTAATTTCAGATCCTTCTCGGTCTGTACGAGAAGGGAGTGGAGCTCATGAGGAGACTTGTTCATGTCGTTCATGTAGTAGTTGGCCCTGAAGAGGGCGAACCCATCATGAAGCGAATGAAGCATTCGATCAACGATTATGTTCTCCCTGATCTTGCAGTTTAGGGCCTCCAGTTTCTCGATATTCTCAATCATGTGAAGAATATGTGGGCTAACAGCTTGGCCCTTCTGGAGTTTCGCCTCAAAGAAGCGACAGGTATGCTCATAAGAAACGATCCTCGGAGCCTTTGAGAATTCGTTAGTGAGCGTGGTGAAAATCTTGTTTGCACCATGGGCTATGAAGCGGCTTTGCAAATTGGATTCCATTGCATAGATGAGTACGTTCTTTATCGCACCCGCTTCCATGACGAAGTCGCTATGAGCGCGAACTTCGTTAGCTCTAGCTCCAGTTCCTGGGTGTGCCGGAATTGGCTCAGTTAAATACTTAAGCTTTCCGTCAGCAATGGCAGCATTCCGTAGTGCTGCCTCCCAGTCAGAGAAGTTTGACCCATCATTCCTCAGTCTAGTAGACTGATTCATGGAGTCCATGAAGGCTTTTAGCCAGGATTCACGTGCTAGCTTGGCACTTGGCATTGGGTCTTCACCAGCCATTTAGTTATACAACAGTTTAATTTGAACGTGTTCTACACTGAAAAGAAGATAAAACAAAACCATATAAGCAACTCATTGTTGTGATTTAAGTCTATATTAAATTGAAATTTAAACTCGTAGACTTAAGCATTTATATAATTGATCTCCCTCAAGAATTATATAAACGATCCCAAGACTCAATTTCCGTATATTGATAAGCCCACAGCTTGGCTAATTCCACCGTTGGAACCCTTGGTCGATAGATTTCCGTAAATCCTATCTATTAGTCCATCTCAGTCGCTAGATATTTTCGAGTGACCATGATGTTGAGATAAAATAAATCATCTGTTCCCACTTACCCGACGTAGAAGGGGTCATATTATGCCTACCGACGAAGAAGGGATTCATGGGAGGCTGATTTATAAAGACTATTCTCAATTTTTGGTTATACGAGGAAGACCCCATCAACTTATATTTATCCATTTTAAGTGAACTAATATCTAGCATATGCGTGAATGAATTAAATTAAGTGATGGCTTTGCAATTGACATGTGACATTTGTATTGTCACATAAAACTAACGCGTAACCTCTACATGAGTCAGTTTTTAGGCATGTTATAGGTGGTTTGGTGGAAATATGATGCAAGCTATTATCGATGAAAGCATAAGATAAATGCGATAAACGTAAATAAAAGTCCTAGTGTGGCCTATCCTACCAAAATAAACATAAAACAACTTGGAATCCACCGTTGGACCCTAGAAGCTTGTCTTGATGTTCCATCTTGGTCCTTGCAGCGGGAGTGAGCATCCGGTCTCCGTCTTTGGTCTTCACAAAATTACTAATTTAAATTACAAATATAACCCTAATTACATTCTAATTTAAATACAAAAGTAATTACATGGCAAAAACCCAAAACGGAGATTCAAGATCTCAAAATTACAAGCAAGACTGTGTTCCATCATTACGGTAACACAATCTACTAAGGCCACACTAAGTTACAACCGTTTGCAAAAATAAATACGTTATTGAAAGCATTCACAAGGCATTCAACAAGACGATAAATAAAATGCATCAACTAAATAAAATTCATACATGACATAATACTGTTATTATGATTAATAATTTTTTACCAAACCACCTTACGGGATTAAAATTATGTGATTATACCGTTTTAATCACCAATTTTAATAAATTTAATTATAATCCTATTATCTTAAACCGTTTTAAAATAATATGTATCAAACGAGGGTGAACCGTTTCACAAAATTAATAATATACTATTTCCGTATATAGTATATTACTAAAGGCCATGTGAAAATAAAACATGTTATTTTCGAAAATAAAAAAACGAGTCTGTTACAGGGGGACGTCGACCGACCTAAACACGTGGTCGACCGACCTCCAGACGAGAAACGGAAAAAATCTGCAACAGCATAGGCGGTCGACCGACCTATCAATCAAGTCGACCGACCACCAGACAGTAGAAACGAGTTTCAGAAAACGCAAAACGCTGCACTTTTCGAAATCGAAACAAGTTTTTTACCTTTTAAACTTTGATTAAAACAAGTAAATCAAAATTAACATCAACAAGGGTTCACATATTGTCAAGAATATCGATTAATTAACAATATGTAAACAGGAATCGAAAAACAAGATCGATTACACAAAAAGAAACTGTCGAAAAACAGAAACTTTACACAGGGGCGGTCGACCGACCGCTACAGCGGGTCGACCGACCGACACAGCGACAGTAACGAGATTTTTCAAAAAAATTTAAATAAAACTTATGAAAAACACAAAAGTAAAATTTTCATGGCCTGGCTCTGATACCACTTGTGGGGAATAGAGCATGTATTCACCCTAAACTTGCAGGATTATAATGAAAATTACAGTTGTGATTATAGTCATAAGATAAATAAAAACATGAATAGAGTACAACCTTTAGTCCTTGTGCGAAAGGCCAAAGAACAGGAATTAACACAAATTCCCTCCTATAACTTGCACCCAAGACTTTGTTTGAGACGATGCCGCGTGTGCTAGAAAGGCTCTCCAATTGCCTTGCAATATTGGGAGAGTTATTGAGGTTTTAGATGTGAGATCTGAGTTTTGGGAGAAGAATGCTCTCAAAACCCTAATTGTGAGAATTGTGATTCAACAGTTAACCAAAAGTCCTGACATAAGGAGAAGGACTCTCCTTATGTAGCCCTAGGTCGGCCGAATGGGTATGGGGTAAGAGTGGGCTTTATCCACTCTTACCTTATTCCTTTGCATGATTCGACCAGTTTTGCTAAATATTATTTGCGGGATTTTTATTATAAATCGTATACGTGTCATCAGGTAATAATGCAGTCGATGTATTAATAATGGCCTGATAAAATTACGATATTGTATAATTACCCAAATTAATATAACTGTTTATATTAATACGCGAAATTAATATTTAATTAAGTATAACTGCTTATATTTAATTTACGAATTAAACATGTAATCCGTATTAGCTAAAATTATTTAATCCGTATTAAATAATAATAATCTCAACATCTTATTGAAAACAAGAGTAGTCTGACATAAGGAGAAGTCTCCTCCTTATGTACCACTTGGCCGAAATTCTGGAATAGGGTAAGAGTGGGCTTTCCACTCTTAACTTATTCTGATTCGTGATTCGACCCATTTAGCTAAAAGTTATTCGCGGGTTTTATTTATAAATCGTAACATGTTATCAGATATTAATACAGTCGATATATTAATAATGGTCTGATAAAAACGATATTGTATAATTACCCAAATTAATATAACAGTTTATATTAATTCGCGAATACAATATTTAATTAAATATAACCGTTTATATTTAATTTACGAATTAATCATGTAATCCGTATTAGCTAAAATTATTTAATCCGTATTAAATAATAATCTCAACATCTTATTGACTAATTTAATAGTCAATACCTCTGACTAACTGTTTAGTCGTATCCGGCATAAATGTGACTGTATTTTCATACCTTCACATCTCTCAAACGTGTCCTATAGGTGTGACGTATAGGGACCAGTTGATCACCGCCATGCGTATGACAATAACGTCAAACTTATCTAGCAAGCCAACCGTTATTGATAAACGTGGATCAACTGGTAATAATACTGAAGTATGCCCTTGTGATCCTTAAAGAGATTTAATAAGTCATTGTACTTAATTGTCAAGGAAACCAGCCCCAACAATCTCCCACTTGTCCGTACAAGGGTATGTTCAATGACGTTATCACACTACATGTGGAGGACACAAGCTCCAACAATCCTATGCTGATGTTCGCCGTAGACCTCTCGAGTTTGAGGTGGGTGACACCCGTCGTTGAGGGGTGCCAAAGATAAGATTTATAAAACCTCAGCTTAAACTCAGTTAGGATAAGTCAAGGGTCGAACCACAGAGAGACAGGGTAAATTGTATTTGTAAATTTAAAGTCTATTGCAAGTAACCAAAAAAAGGGGGGTTTTGAATTGGGATTTTAACTAACAACTAAAGTAACAAAATAACAAGAAAATTTAAATAAGATAAAGAGGGGATTAGGAACTTAGGTTCCCCATGGTCAAGACAAGTTAATGAAAGGTAAAATAATCAAATAACACAATCCCAAGGGACAAAGAATAAACCTTTAGGTCAAAATTCTACCCAATCCTTACGGTCTTAGGGTTCCTAGAAAAGCACTAAACTTTCGTTCAAGGGCTATCCTAAAGTTGTTGTTAAACTAATCCTAATAATCTTTCAATCCTAAGGATTAGTTTACCAACAACAATGGGGGATTGGTAATTTAATCATCAAACTTATCAAAGTCAAGTCTTTACATGGTTTCCCTAATTCCTAATCACAAGAATTAGTTATGCATGTTTCTAATTATAAAACTATCAATTACCAAGAACATTAAAGATGTGAACATAATCAAAGATGATAATAAAAGAGTAAACATGAAATAAGAAAATAACAACAAGATGAATAACAAGATTGGATTAAAGGAAAGATTAA
Source organism: Silene conica (assembly GCA_029255685.2). Classification (NCBI taxonomy): domain Eukaryota; kingdom Viridiplantae; phylum Streptophyta; class Magnoliopsida; order Caryophyllales; family Caryophyllaceae; genus Silene; species Silene conica. The sequence goes on from CM055315.2 coordinate 42,788,360, forward strand.
TTATCACAAACTTACAACTTGAATGGAAATCCTAAGAAGAAAGATGAAAGCTTGATAAAAATCCTCTAACAATGGAGGCTTCAAACATAGAGTGTTGGGGCTGGTGTCCTTGACAATTAAGTACAATGACTTATTAAATCTCTTTAAGGATCACAAGGGCATACTTCTGTATTATTACCAGTTGATCCACGTTTATCAATAACAGTTGGCTTGCTAGATAAGTTTGACGTTATTGTCATACGGATGGCGGTGATCAACTGGTCCCTATACGTCACACCTATAGGACACGTTTGAGAGATGTGAAGGTATGAAAATACAGTCACATTTTGCCGGATATGACTAAACGGTTAGTCAGAGGTATTGACTATTAAATTAGTCAATAAGATGTTGAGAATTACTATTTAATACGGATTAAATAATTTTAGCTAATACGGATTACAAGAATAATTCGTAAATTAAATATAAACGGTTATATTTAATTAAATATAGTATTCGCAAATTAATATAAACAGTTATATTAATTTAGGTAATTATACAATATCGTATTTTATCAGACCGTTATTAATATATCGACTGTATTAATATCTGATAACATGTTACGATTTATAAATAAAACCCGCGAACAACTTAAAGCTAAATGGGTCGAATCACGCATTGGGATAAGGTAAGAGTGGAAAGCCCACTCCTACCCAAACCCTATTTTCGGCCGGCCATGTAGTCTATATAAGGAGGAGGACTCTCCTTATGTAGACTACTCTTGGTGCACTATTAAATATTCTCAAGGTAAAATTAGGGTTTTGTGACATTCTTTTCCCAAAACCTCAGATCTCACATCTATAAAAACCTCAAGGGCTCTCCCTATATTGCAAGGCAATTGGAGAGGATTTCTAGCACACGCGGCCTCGTCTCAGACAAAGTCTTGGGTGCAAGTTATAGGAGGGAATTTGCATTAATTCCTGTTCTTAGGCCTTTTGCGCGAGGACTAAAGGTTGTACTTCTTTTCTCATGTTTTTAATCTTATGACGATATTCACAATTGCATTTTTCATTATAATCCTGCAAATTTAGGGTGAATACGCGTTTTATTCCCCACAAGTGGTATCAGAGCCTTAGGCCATGAAAATTTTACAATTGTGTCTTTCATAAGTTTTAAAATTTTGAAAACCGTACCTTCTGTCGAAGGCACTCGATCGAGTCCCTGTGACACTCGATCGAGTGCCATCGTACCAGGCTGCCGTGCGTGAGTTTTTAGTGAGAAATCGATCTTGTTTTCGATTATAATTTGCATATTGTTAATTAATCGATATTTTTAGCAATATGTGAATCTTTGTTGTTGTTTATATATGATTTACAAGTTTTAAATCCATGTTATAAACCCGTTTTGATTTAAAAGTGCAGCGATTGCGTTTTAAAGAGTCACTCGATCGAGCCCCTGCTGCACTCGATCGAGTGACACTGGCACTCGATCGAGTGCCTCTGCTGCTCGGTCGAGTGCTCCTGTTTCGGGCTCCCTTTTCGAAAATAACTTGTTTTCTTATTTTCACATGGCTTAAAATAATATACTATGTACGGAAATAGTATATTATTTAGTGAAACGGTTCACCCTCGTTTGATACATATTGTTTTTAAAACAGTTTAAAACAATGGATTATATGTTTATTAAAATTGGTGATTAAAGCGGTATAGTCACATAATTTTAATCTTAAAAGGTGGTTTGGTATAAATTTATTAATCATAATAACAGTATTATGTCATGTATAAATTGTTTTTAGTTGATGCATTTTATTTATCGTCTTGTGAATGCCTTGAATGCTTTCAATAACGTATTTATTTTTGCAAACGGTTGTAACTTAGTGTGGCCTTAGAAGATTGTGTCACCGTAATGATGGGACACGATCTTGCTTGTAATTTTGAGATCTTGAATCTCCGTTTTGGGTTTTTGCCATGTAATTACTTTTGTATTTAAATTAGAATGTATCTAGGTTTACTCTTGTAATTTAAATTAGTAATTTTGTGAAGACCAAAGACAAGACGGAGACCGGATGCTCACTCCCGCTGCAAGGACCAAGATGGAACATCAAGACAAGCTTCTAGGGTCCAACAGTGGATTCCAAGTTGTTTTATGTTTATTTTGGTAGGATAGGCCACACTAGGACTTTTATTTACGTTTATTGCATTTATCTTTATGCTTTCATCGATAATAGCTTGCATCATTTTCCGCCTAAAAACCAAACCACCTATATCATGCCTGAAAACTGACTCATGTAGAGGTTACGCGTTAGTTTTCTGTGACAAAACAGATGTCACATGTCATTTAAAAGCCATCACTTTATTTAATTCATTCACGCAATGCTAGTTTTTAGTTCACTTAAATATGGATAAATAAAAGTTGATGGGGTCTTCCTCGTATAACCAAAAATTGAGATTAGTCTTTATAAATCAGCCTCCCATGAATCCCTTCTTCGTCGGTAGGCATAATATGACCCCTTCTACGTCGGGTAAGTGGGAACAGATGATTTATTTTATCTCAACATCATAGTCACTCGATAATATTCCAGTGACTGAGATGGACTAATAGATAGGATATACGGAAATCTATCGACCAAGAGTTCCAACGATTGGAATTAGCCAAACTGTGGGCTTATCAATATACGGAAATTGGGGATCGTTTATATAATTCTTGAGGGAGATCAATTATATAAATGCTTGAGTCTACGAGTTTAAATTCAATTTAATATAGACTTAAATCACAACAATAAGTTGCTTATATGGTTTTGTTTTATCTTCTTTTTCAGTGTAGAACACGTTCATTAAAACTGCTGTAAAACTAAAATGGCTGGTGAAGACCCAATGCCAAGTGCCAAGCTAGCACGTGAATCCTGGCTAAAAGCCTTCATGGACTCCATGAATCAGTCAACTAGACTGAGGAATGATGGGTCAAACTTCTCTGACTGGGAGGCAGCACTACGGAATGCTGCCATTGCTGACGGAAAGCTTAAGTTCTTAACTGAGCCCATTCCGCCACACCCAGGAACTGGAGCTAGAGCCAACGAAATTCGCGCTCATAGCGATTTCGTTATGGAAGCGGGTGCGATAAAGAACGTACTCATCTATGCAGTGGAATCCAATTTGCAAAGACGCTTCATAACCCATGGTGCAAACAAGATTTTCACCACGCTCACTAACGAATTCTCCAAGGCTCCGAGAATCGTTTCTTATGAGCATACCTGTCGCTTCTTTGAGGCGAAACTCCAGAAGGGCCAAGCTGTTAGCCCACATATTCTCACCATGATTGAGAATATCGAGAAACTGGAGTCCCTAAACTGCAAGATCAGTGAGAACATCATCGTTGATCGCATGCTTCATTCGCTTCATGATGGGTTCGCCCTCTTTAGGGCCAACGTACTACTACATGAACGACATGAAGAAGACTCCCCATGAGCTCCACTCCCTTCTCGTACAGACTGAGAAGGATCTTAAGTTGAGTGGGAGTCTTAAGTAGGATGTTCTCATGATCTCCAGTAAGGGGAAAGGTAAAGGGAAGGCTAAAGCTCAGGGCGACCTAGCAGTAGGTAAGCCCAGGTTCAAGAAACCAGGATTTACAAAGAGTGGGCCTGGTGAGTCGAGTAACTCACAAGGCAAGACAAAGAGCAAGGATACAAGCATGGAATGTCACCATTGTCACAAGACTGGGCATTGGAGGCGCTCATGCCCCGTGTATCGCGAGGACATTAAAGCAGGCCGTGTTACTCCTGTTGGTATGTCTTCTTCTTCTTTTATTCACATGATTGAGATTAACCATGCAAGTTGCGGAACTTGGGTACTTGATACTGGTTGTGGTTCTCATCTATGTAATCATGTGCAGGGCCTCCGAAACCAAGAACCCCTAATCAAGGGTGAGGTGGACCTGCGGGTCGGGAATGGAGCACGTGTGGCTGCAGTCTCGAAGGGAACATACGTAATCCAGCTTCCAAGTGGATTCGAGTTATTTTTGTATAACTGTTATTATGTTCCTAGTTTGTCCAAAAACATTATTTCAGTTTCTGCACTTGACAAACTCGGATTTTCATTTGTAATAGAGAATAATAGCTGTATTTTCTCTTTGCACAATATGATTTATGGCAAGGCAGTTTCCATGAATGGAATTTATGTTGTAGATCAAACTACCGAGATATTACATGTGAATAATAAAAGAATAAAGGTAGGTGACAGAGATCAAACTTACCTATGGCATTGTCGTATGGGACACATAAATGAGAAACGCGTTAAACAGCTCATACAGAATGGAGCTATTTCGCCCTTTGTTTTCGAATCATATGGCACGTGTGAATCATGTCTCATCGGCAAAATGACTCGTATTTCCTTCAAAGGTGTTGGAATGCGCGCTGCCGACCTATTAGGACTCATACATACGGACGTATGTGGCCCTATGTCGATCAACGCACGAGATGGCTATAGGTATTTCATCACTTTCACGGATGATTTGAGTAGATATGGCTATGTCTACTTAATGAAGCACAAAAGTGAATCCTTTGACAAGTTCAAAGAATACCAGAATCGGGTACAGAACCAGCTGGGTAGAAAGATTAAAGCACTACGCTCGGATCGTGGTGGTGAGTATCTTTCACGCGAGTTTGATCAACACCTAAAAGACTGTGGGATCGTACTACAGTTGACTCCACCTGGAACACCACAATTAAATGGTGTGTCCGAACGGAGAAATCGAACTCTACTTGATATGGTTCGATCCATGATGAGTCACACCGTTGTGCCTGATTCATTGTGGGGCTATGTTCTTTTGTCAGCCGCTCTAATACTTAACCGAAGTCCGTCTAAAGCTGTTGACAAGACTCCATTCGAGCTATGGAAGGGAACGGTCCCTAACTTGTCCTTTATTCGGGTTTGGGGCTGCGAGGCTTATGTCAAGTGGAGACACGAGGATAAGCTCGGCCCGCGATCGGTCAAGACATACTTTATAGGCTACCCAAAGGGAACGTTTGGTCATTACTTCTACTCGCCTACCGAACAACGTGTTTTTGTTGCGGCTAGTGCGACGTTCTTAGAGAAAGAATTTCTCGAGAACAAGTCGAGTAATAGAACCTTCGAGTTATCGGAGGTTCAAGAACCAACTACCGAGCAACCATTGGAGGAAACAGTACCTCCAACCGAGGCTGCGGTAGATATCCCTGAGGAACCTAGGAGGTCGGGAAGAGTCTCTATTCCACCGGACAGATACATTGGTATGGTCGAGGAACACGATACAGATGACGTCTTACTCCTAGAGGGTAACGAACCCACAACCTATAAAGGTGCCATGACCAGTTCTGACTCAAAGCTATGGCTAGAAGCCATGCAATCCGAGATGGACTCCATGTATGAGAACAACGTGTGGGATCTTGTGGACCTACCTGCAAAGGTACGTCCCCTTCAATGCAAATGGCTTTACAAAATAAAGCATGCCGTGGAAGGTAAACAAGATATCCATAAGGCAAGACTAGTTGCTAAAGGTTTCACCCAAGTGCCAGGCTTGCACTACGATGAGATCTTTGCACCCGTAGTCATGCTACGTTCCATTCGGATTATCTTAGCGATCGCCGCATTTCACGATTATGAAATATGGCAAATGGACGTTAAAACCGCCTTCTTAAACGGTTATTTGGAGGAAGAGTTGTACATGGTACAACCCGAGGGTTTTATCGATCCAGCACATCCTAAGAAAGTATGCAAGCTTAAGCGTTCCATCTATGGACTTAAGCAAGCATCGCGGAGTTGGAATCATCGCTTCGACCAAGTGATAAAAGAGAATGGGTTCATTCGATCAGTCGAGGAACCATGTCTCTATATCAAGTCGAGTGGGAGTAAGATTGTATTCCTAGTACTGTATGTCGACGACATACTCTTGATTGGGAATGACATACCTCTCTTATCTTCGGTTAAAGCATGGTTGAAAAACCATTTCCAGATGAAAGATCTGGGAGAGGCACAAAGAATTTTGGGCATCCGTATCTACAGGGATAGATCACGACGGATGTTGTCTCTCAGTCAGGAGTCTTATATAGAGAAGATTCTAGAGAGATTCAGTATGACGAACTCCAAGAAAGGGTTCCTTCCTATGACTCCTGGGCTTCACTTGAGCAAGTCTCAAGAAGCTAAGTCAGTGGAAGAGAAAGAGCGCATGAGTCGGATTCCTTATGCCTCGGCAATAGGATCGATCATGTATGCCATGATATGCACACGTCCAGACGTTGCATATGCATTGAGTATGACCAGTCGATTCCAAGCTCATCCAGGTGAACCACACTGGATGGCCGTAAAAAACATTCTTAAGTACCTACGGAGGACTAAAGATTGGGGATTGACTTTTGGAGGCAACTCGACGCTCTGCGCCACGGGTTACGCAGATGCTAGCTTCCAAACAGATCGAGATGACTCGAAATCTCAGTCTGGATTCGTTTTTACTCTTAATGGCGCTGCTGTCAGCTGGAAAAGTTCTAAACAGAGTGTTACAGCAGATTCTACGACTGAGTCCGAGTACTATGCCGCCTCGGAAGCAGCTAAGGAAGCAATATGGATGCGTCAATTCTTACAAGGACTCTCGGTAGTGCCTAGTTCGAATGACCCAATCACCGTCTATTGTGACAATAGCGGTGCCATCTTCCAAGCTAAGGAGCATAAGTCTAGCAGCAAGGCTAGGCATGTACAACGGAAAGCTCATCTAATCAGAGATTACGTGGAGCAAAAGGAGATTTTTATTGAAAAGATCGCTACGGATGACAACATAGCTGATCCTCTCACAAAAGCATTACCACGTGATAAGCATGAAGGGCACATTCATTCCATGGGAATTGGATGTGTTCCTAAGTTGTAGTACTCTTTTATGAATTCATGTAATAATTCATTTTCTCGTGTACTCTATTCAACCTTATTGTTATGATATAAAATGTTTTGTTTTTCATGTGGAATTGTACGCCAATTTTGAACACCACAAAGTGAACTGATTAACATAACATCGTTTTGATCCTTGATTACCCACTTGAGCTGATAACTCAGGTAATCATTTTGTGACGTTGGTTGATGGTGGGTTCAACGAGCCATAAGTCACGCGGCTGACTGACCAATCACAAAGGCGAGTTATACGGATATCTCGTAGGACACACCGTGACAGCGTTATGGAGTCCTAAATGTTTTATAACATTGGGTGCCAGGTCGTGGATAGGACCTCCATAGTGTTCCTTAGAGTCGAATCTTTTGACTTTCAACTGTTTCTTGAGATTAAGACAGATTTTGGGTAACTTTGGTTTCTTTCCCACGGTCACCGTAACAGGGGCCAAGAGGATTTTTTCTGGGTTATTTCATGCTGGGCGATATCGGCAGGATTCGAGTTGAGGGAAATATCCAAACCCTTATCAGGATTTTATCATTTCTCAGGGCCACTCGAGGAGTAGTAACTGAAATGCATGGTCATGCTCGAATACAGATTCGTTTTATCAGTTAAGTTACTCTCTAGTCGGGGAAACCACTCTTGATACAGATCGCTTGTGAGATACGACCTTTGCGAATGCGGATTTGCAAATTGTCTTACATTGAGTGGGAGAAATTTTAAAAGTATATGAGATTCGGTTATCGCACCTACACTTGTACGGACAAGTGGGAGTTTGTTGGAGATTGTGTCCTCCACATGTAGTGTGATAACGTCATTGAACATACCCTTGTACGGACAAGTGGGAGATTGTTGGGGCTGGTGTCCTTGACAATTAAGTACAATGACTTATTAAATCTCTTTAAGGATCACAAGGGCATACTTCTGTATTATTACCAGTTGATCCACGTTTATCAATAACGGTTGGCTTGCTAGATAAGTTTGACGTTATTGTCATACGGATGGCGGTGATCAACTGGTCCCTATACGTCACACCTATAGGACACGTTTGAGAGATGTGAAGGTATGAAAATACAGTCACATTTTGCCGGATATGACTAAACGGTTAGTCAGAGGTATTGACTATTAAATTAGTCAATAAGATGTTGAGAATTACTATTTAATACGGATTAAATAATTTTAGCTAATACGGATTACAAGAATAATTCGTAAATTAAATATAAACGGTTATATTTAATTAAATATAGTATTCGCAAATTAATATAAACAGTTATATTAATTTAGGTAATTATACAATATCGTATTTTATCAGACCGTTATTAATATATCGACTGTATTAATATCTGATAACATGTTACGATTTATAAATAAAACCCGCGAACAACTTAAAGCTAAATGGGTCGAATCACGCATTGGGATAAGGTAAGAGTGGAAAGCCCACTCCTACCCAAACCCTATTTTCGGCCGGCCATGTAGTCTATATAAGGAGGAGGACTCTCCTTATGTAGACTACTCTTGGTGCACTATTAAATATTCTCAAGGTAAAATTAGGGTTTTGTGACATTCTTTTCCCAAAACCTCAGATCTCACATCTATAAAAACCTCAAGGGCTCTCCCTATATTGCAAGGCAATTGGAGAGGATTTCTAGCACACGCGGCCTCGTCTCAGACAAAGTCTTGGGTGCAAGTTATAGGAGGGAATTTGCATTAATTCCTGTTCTTAGGCCTTTTGCGCGAGGACTAAAGGTTGTACTTCTTTTCTCATGTTTTTAATCTTATGACGATATTCACAATTGCATTTTTCATTATAATCCTGCAAATTTAGGGTGAATACGCGTTTTATTCCCCACATAGAGTACTTGGTAAAATTCCTAGGGTAGAAAATTGCTGAAAAACTACTTAACCTAATAGAAGAGTTTTGATCTCCTTAAATAAGAAATATTACAAGATTAGGAAATCAGAAAACAAAACGGAAATCCCCAAAACAGGGTCTGGTCGGTCGACCTGATTTCTCGGTCGGTCGACCGGTTCTGCTGAAACGAACTTATTTCCTGCGAATTTGGGTTTCCGTGGAGAATTGGGCCTGATTACATATTCGACTTCAGTCGGTCGACCTGATATCTCGGTCGGTCGACTGTTCCTCTTATTCTCAGTTTTGATCCAGCCCGATGATTGTACTTGAATGCACCATCCGAATTTATTGCTCCAAAAATAGCTTCCTAAAGGCAAATAAGGCTTGATTTTGCTTACTTACGCGTATTCCTGCATACAAAACACAGAAATACCAAAGTAGACAAAATGGGTGAAAAAGCAACTAAAAAGTCACGAAAGTGTAAGAAAATACGTGCCAAAAGAGTAAATAAAATGCATAAAATAGGCACGTATCAAATTCCCCAAACCAAACCTTGCTTGTCCTCAAGCAAGCACTAAGACTAAAAAGAAAATAAAACTCCTAATGGAACGGACCTCATACTTTTCATAACCAAACACAACACTATGCTTAACCAATTTAATGCATCCTTCAACTATGATCAAACACAATGTCAAGAGCAAAACGAATTAAACATGTTGGAAAAGCATGCTAAAATTTCGACCTTGCAAGACCCATTCTAATTGGACTCTCGCGGTACGCTCGAGACACTCATGAAAGCAAAGGGCCAAAAGTAAATGTTAAAGATAAGAAGATAAATAAAAGTAAGGACTCTCACCTATCTACGACCCGTAAGAACATGCCTGCAATCTAACATGAATAAAATCTCTACAACCGTACATATGCATTCCCACACTAAATAACCATGACACATGCCGAGGTAAATTTGGGATTGTGAGGCTAAAGGTAAGAAGGGGTAAAGATAAGTGATGGGAAGAGGGGTTAAACCGAGCTAACATCCGTCTATCCATACTATAAGATCACTTCTTTTTGTTTGCTTTTTTTTTTATTTTTTTTTTTTCTTTCATATATGCCAATATTCCACAATTTCTTCCAAATTCTTTTTCTCTTTTTTTTTTTATTTTCTGAAAAATCAGCCCATTCAATGGTCCTGGTCGACCGACCGAGGGAACTGGTCGACCGACCAGCCTTGAAAACAGGCTGCTCTGTTTTTTTTTCGTTTTCTGCGTTTTTCTTTTTCTTCCTTTTTTTTTTTCTTTTTCATCATTCTCCCAAAATCAAAATTCACCGATGAAGCATAAACCAAAGGATGGCAAGGAAAACAGTCCCATTACTAAATTACTAGCTCGGCTAGGGTAAGCAAGTTTTAGAATGTAGCAAATGGGTAAAAGAGTTCAATTTGGCTATATGAGGATAATGGGAATAAAGAGAAAGGGGGACCTCTACCACATGTGTCAACAAACCACAAAACCGAATGCATACAGGTATTAAGAAGACAAAATTCATGTTTATGCAAATTGATGTAACATGCCTCAAGAGGAGAAACTACTCACAACCTACATGAAATCAGTCATGGATGTCACCGATTTATTAAGCTCTAATCCTTAGAATATGTAGTAGTTTGCCAAAAAGAGAGTCAAGTCTAATAATTTAGCATGAAATCAACAAAAACTCGTAGATAATGCAAAAGACTAGCTTGAAAATTTTCGAAAAATGCAAGGCAAAGCAATATGTGATATGTGAAGCATAACTAGTATTTATCCGTTCCGACTCGACCTAAGAACTTAAGACAGAGAAGAATGCCCGAAAGGGAAGGGCACGCGACAAGAGAGGATGAAAACAAGAAAAACACCTAAAGGTATGAAAAACAAAAGACACAAAAACAATTGCATACTCACAAAGGAGTATGCAAACACCCTCCCCAAACCAAAACGCACAATGCCCCCATTGTGCTCAACAGCATACAACCACAGCATAGGGATGGGGGTAGGCGGAAAAGAAGCAAACAAAGAAAAGAAAAGGAAAAAGACTAAAAATTACAAACAGAGTCTATGGAGGAATGAGGGAAAAACTGGAAATCTAAAGGGGAAAATTGGAAATCTAAGGAGGGAAAACACTTACAAAGTAAATGTGGACCTCCCCAAACCGAACCAATCAATAGGGGCCTCCCCAAACCGAACCCCAAAGAGGGTAAGGTTAAGCATGTCCCTATCCCGCTGAGTCGTAGAATGGCTCAGCGTTCTCCTCACCATCTCCCTCATCGCCATCCTCCTCAGACCCCACTCCTGTTCCTGAGGGAGAGCCTGAAGCTTCACCATGGTCACGACCGCCTGCGAGAGGTGTGTACCAGGTGGGGTGAGTCCACGGGCCGGTTGGGAGCCTACCTTGTGTGGCATACTCCCTGTAAACCGGGTATTGGAAGAGACTATCGTCCAACCGTTTTTGGCTGAACTGCGTGCAAAGACTCGCCAGCATTTGTGGCATAGATCTGTCATCAACAAAAGCAGGAACATAAACATTAGGAGGAGCAGTAAAATCAGATGGGTACCCTGTCCCAGGTGTGGCATGGTGGCCACCGGGAGCAGGAGCCCTGGAACCTCTAGAAGCGCCTCCCCTAAGCGGGAGGCGGTAAGACGGGAGTAGTGGTCGGGGCTCCCCTATAACAATAGAAAGGGGGTACATAGGTGGAGCCATAGTGATGGGGATGCGGTCAGTGAGATAGGTGTCTATTTTCCAAACACCTCTACTGTTTACCCAACGCACAGACCTGACATAATCCATGTCCATGTATCGGGATAGAGGGGTGACCGCATCCTCATAGCGAGGGAACTGGGGTACAAAATAGCGGGCTAATCGGGTGACTAGCCCACCACAGACAATAGTGGTCAAAGAAGTTCCCTCACCGACTGACACAAAATGAGAAGCGACCAAATGAGCAGTGTTATAAGACTGCTGACCCGTACGTCCGATGTTAAGATAACCGGACAAAATAGAGAGCTCAATGTTGTTAACATTTTGAGACTCTTTGCGGCCGAAAACAGTGTTGGCCAACAGACGCAAAAAATAACGGGGGGTGGGAAGGTGGACGGTACTGTTTTTCTTCTTCACATCGTTGGAGTCAGAAATACAGGACCACATATCAGAATACGACCCCGTGGGGTCATCAGTAAGACCCTCAGAAGACAGGCCCAAAATTTGAGCAAATTGGGTTAAAGTTAAAGCATAAGTTTCATTGAACATGCGAAAAGAAATACAAAAACTATCATAGCCGGGGTGAAGAGCCCCGAGATCAAAGGTAAAGGAGGAGAAAAACTCAAGAGTAAGAAGGCGGTAGGTGATCTCATCCATAGAGACAAGGCCTGCAAACCCGGTCCCAATGAGCATAGCAACCACCTCATCATGGCACCCCAATGCATGCAGAGCTGAAATACAAAGGAAACGGGTCGCCACTACCGCGCAATGAGCGCTTAGATGGAGGAATCGGGCCTTCTGGGCCGGAGAAATGAAAGTGATCTGCGGATAGTCCGGTAGACTATCCGTGTCCTGAACTGCTAGTCCCCGAGACCTAGAGACACGTCCTCTAGAAGTGCTTGCACCCGTGGTGCGTGCGCGTTTCCCTCCTTGATCGCGGCTAGACATCGTAAAGCTGCAAAGTTCAATTAAAAATATAAGTCTTATGAGCATAAGAAGACATTGCTTAAACAAAATAAGCCACGAAAAATTGCAAAACAGAAAATGTTTTTTTCACAGTTCTGGTCGGCCGACCAGAGTAGCCAGTCGGTCGACCATTTTTTCAAAACGGTCTGTATTTTTCTGCTGCAATGAGAAATCAGAAACTGAGAAAATCATGAACAATGCAGGTATGGTCGGTCGACCGTAATTACAGGTCGGTCGACCAGATTACGAGAAAAATCAGAAACTGTTCAACAATTAAACTCAGGAAAACGCGACTTTGGTCGGCCGACCTCATTTTCCGGTCGGTCGACCGACCTTTGTCAGAAACGAAACCCAGATCTGCAAAATTTAAAAATCCAGAAATTCAAATTTTGGTCGGCCGACCTCAGATTCCGGTCGACCGACCGTAACAGTGATGGCGGCGGGTTTGAATTTCGCGCGGAAAAAGGCATAAAAATTGCAAGGAAGAATTAAACTATCCTAATTAGCACAAAATCACCCAAAATTTTAAGATCTAAGCATATAAACTCAAGAAGAAGAAAAAACTAACATAAAAACACATAAACAAGCATGAAACGGAATGAAGAGCAAAATTAAACTTGAAAAAGATAAACTCATACTACCTAAAACGAAAATAAGAAGGTAAAAACTAAAAAGAAAGAAAAAAAAAAATGGAGGAAACACATACCTTGAAGATGGAAGCTAAAAAGAAAGTAAGTAAAATGGTGGAGGAGGAAGAAGGGTGAATAGTTTTTAGGGTTTTATGGGAGAGAGGGAATGCTGGTGGAAAGAATAGGTCAAAGCAATAATATTAAGTTCAAAACACAACAAACCCATGACAATGATTCTGAAAAAAAATAAAACCGTAAAAAAAATCGTGGTCGGTCGACCAGAAAAGCTGGTCGGTCGACCACTGTACTTTTACCTGCTCTGCGATTTTACTTACTGTGTCAGAAAAAATTCAAAAAGTTGTCAGTCTGGTCGGTCGACCAGAAAATCTGGTCGGTCGACCACTGTACTGATTAACACCGATTTTTTTTTTTTTTTTTTTTTTTTTTTCTGCAGTGATTTCAATTTCCATCTGAGGATAAAACGAAAAATAAAAAGGAAAAACGTAAATTAAAACTAAAGCACGGGTTGCCTCCCGTGTAGCGCTGGTTTAAGAGGTCCCGCACGACCTTTTACCTTCTAAGGAGCATCCTAAAAAGGGTCAAAGTAAGAAACTTCGACTTTTCCAACATACTCATTTTCTCCTCGGAAGTGCTTCACATATTGGCCATTGACTTTGAACCTCTCACCAGATGAGGTTTCTAATTCGATTGACCCGAATTTTGAAACAGCTGTGACGGTGTAGGGTCCGCTCCACCTGGATTTCAGTTTACCAGGAAAAAGACGAATACGAGCATTAAAAAGCAGTACCCTATCACCTACCTGAAAATCACGTCTAATGATTCTCTTGTCATGCCAGCGCTTTGTTTTCTCCTTATAAATCCTGGCATTGTCATAGGATAACAACCTGAATTCTTCTAACTCGTTGAGCTGCAATAAACGTTTCTCACGGGAAAGATTAGGGTCTAAATTAAGATCACATATAGCCCACCAAGATTTACGTTCTAACTCAACTGGTAAATGACAAGTTTTACCATAAATCAATCTGAATGGTGACATTCCTATTGGAGTTTTGAACGCGGTTCTATAGGCCCATAAAACATCATCAAGTTTTAGGCTCCAATCTTTCCTAGACTTAGAAACTACCTTGGCTAGGGTCTCCTTGAGTTCTCTATTAGAGATCTCAACTTGACCACTAGTCTGAGGGTGATAAGCTAAACCCCTACGATGTTGGACACCGAATTTGTTTAACAAGTCACCGAGGCGTTTCTCCTTAAAATGCATACCTCCATCACTTATGACAACCCTAGGGACACCAAAACGAGGAAATATGATTTTTTTAAACATCTTAATGACAGCTTTTGCATCACAATGGGGAGTAGCAATGGCTTCTACCCACTTAGACACATAATCAACAGCTACAAGAATATACCTGTTACCTTGACTACTGGGAAAAGGTCCTTGATAATCAATGCCCCAAACATCAAAAATTTCTACCTCTAAAATACCTACTTGTGGCATCTCATGTCTTTTTGAGACATTCCCAGTCCTTTGACAGGCATCACAGTTACCTACAAAATTTCTACAGTCAGCATGTAAAGTAGGCCAATAGAAACCAGACTGCAATACCTTGGCCACGGTCCTAGATGGACCGTGGTGACCACCATATGCGGAAGAGTGACATGCTTCCAGAATGTCCTTCACCTCCCATTGGGGGACGCATCTCCGGATAAGTCCATCTCCACATTCTTTAAAAACATAAGGGTCATCCCAAAAATACTGTTTCGCATCGAACATAAATCTCTTCTTTTGTTGCCAAGACAACTCAGGAGGGATTTTACCTGTAACAGCAAAATTAGCAAAATCAGCATACCAAGGACGGGGATAAGAACCTGAACTATTAATGATAAATAAACTTTCATCAGGAAACGAATCATCAATAGGTAAAGAATCTTCCCTATCAGTCAGCTGCAGGCGAGATAAATGGTCAGCTACCACGTTTTCTGCGCCTTTCTTGTCCCTGATCTCAATGTCAAACTCTTGGAGAAGGAGGATCCACCTTAAAAGTCTTGGCTTTGAATCCTTCTTTTGAAAAAGACTTTTTAAAGCTGCATGGTCAGTATAAACAATTACCTTATTACCTACTAAATATGATCTAAATTTTTCTAAGGCAAATATGACGGCTAGCATCTCCTTCTCTGTGGTGAAATAGTTGACTTGAGTCTCATCCAGGGTGCGGCTCGCATAGTATATAGCGTTGAGAGCCTTGTTCTTCCTTTGACCAAGCACAGCACCCAGAGCATAATCACTAGCATCGCACATGATCTCGAATGGGAGATCCCAATCTGGTGGCTGGATGATTGGTGCTGAGATCAAAGCTTCCTTCAACCTGTTAAAAGCTGAAAGGCACTCATCAGAAAAATAAAAAATGGCATCTTTAAGAAGCAATTGTGTAAGTGGTTTAGCAATTTTAGAGAAGTCCTTAATGAAACGCCTGTAAAAACCTGCGTGCCCTAAGAAACTTCTCACCCCTTTGACATTAATAGGAGGGGGTAATTGCTCAATCACTTGCACCTTTGCTTTATCAACATGTATACCTTTATCTGAAATTAGATGCCCTAAAACTACCCCTTCAGTAACCATAAAATGACACTTCTCCCAATTTAAGACAAGGTTTACATCAATACATCGCTGCAAAACTTTATCAAGATTAGCTAAGCATTGATCAAAAGCATTACCATAAACAGAGAAATCATCCATAAACACTTCCATAATGTTTTCTATAAAGTCTGAAAAAATACCCATCATACACCTTTGAAAAGTAGCAGGAGCATTGCATAACCCAAAAGGCATCCTGCGATAAGCAAAAACACCCTGTGGACATGTAAAAGTAGTCTTACTCTGATCATCAGGATGGATGAGAATCTGGAAGAAACCTGAATAACCGTCTAGAAAACAGAAGAATTTATTAGAAGCCAATCTTTCAGTCATTTGGTCAACAAAAGGAAGGGGGAAATGGTCTTTCTTGGTGGCGGCATTTAACTGTCTATAATCAATGCACATCCGCCACCCAGTCACAACTCTAGTTGGTATTAACTCATTTTTATCATTTTTAACCACTGTGGTCCCTCCTTTCTTAGGAACTACCTGAACTGGGCTAACCCACTTAGAGTTGCCAACTGGATAAATAATACATGCATCAAGAAGCTTCATAACCTCAGCCATAACTACATCCTGCATCTTAGGGTTCAGTTTACGCTGTCCCTGTCTGTAGGGCTTATGCCCTTCCTCTAAATCTATTCTGTGCATACAAACATCAGGGCTTATGCCCTTAATATCATCCAAAGAATAGCCTAGAGCTTTTCTATTCTTTTTAAGAACAGTCATTAAGGCAGAAAGTTGGTCAGGGCTAAATTTAGAGCTAACAATTGCGGGGTATTGCTCAGTATCATCTAGAAAAACATACTTAAGATTAGGAGGAAGTGGCTTACGCTCTGGTGCTTTTACCTCAACTGCCTGAACAGAATTAGCATCTATAGAATAGCACATGTTTACCAGGCTTGTATTAGCTAGGCTTATGAGCTTCTCATTCTCTTCTTTAGTGAGCTCATATTCCTCTTCCTCTTCTTTTATCAAATCCAGCTTTTCAGCATCCTCAGCTGGAGTACCTGCATACTTATCCAAAACCGTCAGATCATCTAAGGGATCCTTGGTCAAGGATTCCCTCCAATTAAGGATAACATTCCTGTCTACAATATCGATGGAACAACAAGTATCATCAGTAGGAATAGTTGCCTTATGGGCAAGACTAAACTCGATAGTGTCATCCCCAATCTCTAGAGTAATGGTCCCGCGTTTGACATCTATCACAGCCCCAGCTGTGTGTAAAAAAGGTCTACCTAAAATAATAGGTATTCGACTATCTTCAGCAATGTCTAAAACAACGAAATCCACAGGAATAAAGAACTTTCCCACTTTTACTGGGACATCCTCCAAGACCCCTAGTGGTCTTTGGGTTGATCTATCAGCCATCTGTACAGTAATATTGGTGACCTTAAGTCTACCTAAACCAAGTCTTTCACATACAGAATAAGGTATGACACTGACACTAGCCCCTAGATCACAGAGGGCTTTCCCTATTAAATGATTACCTATGGTACAAGGGATGGAAAAACTACCTGGGTCTTTCAACTTGGGTGCTATATTATTTTGTGAAAGAACATAACATTCTTCCACAAAAGCAACAGCACCGTCGTCCTGAAAATTCCTCTTACGACTTAAAATATCTTTCATGAATTTAGCATAAGAAGGTACCTGGGTAATTAAGTCAGTGAAAGCGATGGTTACCTCAAGGTTCTTCACCATCTCTAAGAACTTACCAAATTTCTTATCTTCCTTTGAATTTTTCAGTCTTTCAGGATAAGGAATGGTGACTTTAGCCATAGGATCAGTAACCTTTGGCTTTTTCAGCTGTAAAATTTCAGCAAGGCTTTGAACGAGGGAAGGGTCCAGCGATTCCGGAGTCGAAACGGCACTTTGCTCAGAAGCGTCGGTCGGTCGACCAGTAAAGTCGGTCGGTCGACCAGAGTCTGCAAAATCCGATTTTTTTTCTTTTTCAGGATCTGATCTCGCGTCAGGAACAGTGGTCGGTCGACTGACAGAAGTGGTCGGTCGACCTCCTGTTCTATTGACGGGATCGGATTCTTGACTTGGAATTTCGGCTGGATCATCCTCTCGAGTTGAATCTTCACAAACACGGCCACTCCTTAGATTTATGGCATTCAGCGTCTCCATGGGTCCCTCAGAACGAGGTGGAGAGCTTTTTCTTTGGTTGGCTATGTTTATCAAGTGTTCCTCAAAAATCTTCGTGGAAGTGCAGTGAGCCTCATTCATCCTAAAAACTGCCTTGGTTAAGGCATTAACAAGGGCTCTTAATTCCTCAATTTCTCCCGTGTTGTCGACCGTAGTAACTAGGTTCGCACTTTCAAGCTTTAGCTGGGTTGCTTCAAGCTTTTCAAAACGGGCTTCAACTGTTGTCTCAAGAGCCATCACTCTATTCATCTCTACATTCAGCCTTCTTGAATTCCCACGTGAACCTTTAAAAGTAGCCTTATGCGCCGCCATGTCTTCAATGGTTTGCCAACCCTTCATATGATCGGTGTTGTTCTGGAATCTTCCATTGGCGGCCACATCAAGAATCATCTTATAGTCATCGTAAAGAGAGTTGTAAAAGCAGTTACACAGGTCCCATTGTGGAAGGTTATGGTGAGGGATGGAACGGACCAATTTCTTGAATCGATCCCATGCTTCACAAAATCCTTCATCAGGCTCCTGCTGAAAGTTACGGATTTGGTTTCTCAAGTCCTCAGCTTTTGCAAGAGGGAAGTATTTCTTGTAAAAAGCCAAGGCCAAGGTGGTCCAATCTGTAATTCCTTCACTTGTCTTTTTAAGGTCCCGGTACCATTCTTGCGCGTCTCCTTTTAAGGAGAATAAGAACAGAGTTGCCAGCACCTCATCTCTAGTTACCCCTTCAGGTAGGGGTATGAAACAACAATAATCTGTGAAGGTTGTAACGTGCTTTATTGGATCTTCATCAGGTAGACCAGAAAATCGACTCTGCTCCACCAAGTTAATATGAGTCGGGCGGAGTTCAAAGGAGCCAGTGGTGGGTTTAGGCAAGGCGAATCCTTTCGGTAAATCTTTAGGCTTCGGCTGTAGGTAGCTATAAATGGAGTCCATAAAGAGAGTACTCAAGCCTTCCTCTCAAAAACCTGTCTTCTAAATAGCACTAGAAGAAAAGGTAAGAACGGTCTTAAGGAACCTAAGTTCCTTAAGACAAGAAAAATAAACTAAAAATTAACAAACAGAATTATACCGTCTCCCCGGCAACGGCGCCAAAATTTGACACCCGTCGTTGAGGGGTGCCAAAGATAAGATTTATAAAACCTCAGCTTAAACTCAGTTAGGATAAGTCAAGGGTCGAACCACAGAGAGACAGGGTAAATTGTATTTGTAAATTTAAAGTCTATTGCAAGTAACCAAAAAAAGGGGGGTTTTGAATTGGGATTTTAACTAACAACTAAAGTAACAAAATAACAAGAAAATTTAAATAAGATAAAGAGGGGATTAGGAACTTAGGTTCCCCATGGTCAAGACAAGTTAATGAAAGGTAAAATAATCAAATAACACAATCCCAAGGGACAAAGAATAAACCTTTAGGTCAAAATTCTACCCAATCCTTACGGTCTTAGGGTTCCTAGAAAAGCACTAAACTTTCGTTCAAGGGCTATCCTAAAGTTGTTGTTAAACTAATCCTAATAATCTTTCAATCCTAAGGATTAGTTTACCAACAACAATGGGGGATTGGTAATTTAATCATAAAACTTATCAAAGTCAAGTCTTTACATGGTTTCCCTAATTCCTAATCACAAGAATTAGTTATGCATGTTTCTAATTATAAAACTATCAATTACCAAGAACATTAAAGATGTGAACATAATCAAAGATGATAATAAAAGAGTAAACATGAAATAAGAAAATAACAACAAGATGAATAACAAGATTGGATTAAAGGAAAGATTAATTATCACAAACTTACAACTTGAATGGAAATCCTAAGAAGAAAGATGAAAGCTTGATAAAAATCCTCTAACAATGGAGGCTTCAAACATAGAGTACTTGGTAAAATTCCTAGGGTAGAAAATTGCTGAAAAACTACTTAACCTAATAGAAGAGTTTTGATCTCCTTAAATAAGAAATATTACAAGATTAGGAAATCAGAAAACAAAACGGAAATCCCCAAAACAGGGTCTGGTCGGTCGACCTGATTTCTCGGTCGGTCGACCGGTTCTGCTGAAACGAACTTATTTCCTGCGAATTTGGGCTTCCGTGGAGAATTGGGCCTTATTACATATTCGACTTCAGTCGGTCGACCTGATATCTCGGTCGGTCGACTGTTCCTCTTATTCTCAGTTTTGATCCAGCCCGATGATTGTACTTGAATGCACCATCCGAATTTATTGCTCCAAAAATAGCTTCCTAAAGGCAAATAAGGCTTGATTTTGCTTACTTACGCGTATTCCTGCATACAAAACACAGAAATACCAAAGTAGACAAAATGGGAGAAAAAGCAACTAAAAAGTCACGAAAGTGTAAGAAAATACGTGCCAAAAGAGTAAATAAAATGCATAAAATAGGCACGTATCAGTGGGTAACAGGGTTTTCTTGAGAGTTTCACCGATGAAGGGTGTTAAGAGGTTTGGAGTTAAGGGCAAGTTGAGTCCTAAGTATATTGGGCCATTTGAGATCGTGAAGAGGATTGGTGCTGCTGCTTACCGTTTGGACTTGCCTCCTAGTTTGGGCAAGGTTCATAGTGTCTTTCATGTATCTCAGCTCCGTAAGTATGTTAGTGACCCGAGTCATGTTCTTCCTACAGAGATCAAGAACTTAGAGCCGAGTCTTGCCTTCGAGGAGCGTCCCGTGAAGATCCTTGATCGACAGGATAGGAAGCTTAGGAGCAAGGTGGTGCCATTAGTGAAGATCCTTTGGCGTTGCGGTGATGTTGAGGAGCAGACGTGGGAGACCGAGGCTTCGATGCGTGCTGCGCATCCTCCTCTTTTCGATTGAGGTATAGTTAGTTTGAATTTATCTTCGTTCAAGGTTCGAGGACGAAACTTCTTGAAGTTGGGGTGATTGTAACATCCCATATTTTTATAAAATATATTTTAAGGGTTTCAATTATTTTTAAGGTAATAAAATAATATTTTAATAATTTATCGGAAAGTACTTTTATAAATAGTAAGATCCGTCTTAAGAACCTTAAGTCCTTAGGACGAATACAAACTTGGCAACTTGACTTCATATCCTAAAACCCGTTGATCCAAACCCGTTTTTGTAATAACCCGTAGTTTAAGGATCTTTATATGATAATATATATATAGTTATATATATTCTTCGTTCATAAGCTTGTGTACCTTGTATGTTAATAAGCGTTTTTTGGACCACTGTGGGATTCGAATTGGGGACTTGTGTCATCAAAATAGAGTATAGTAAGATGTTGCTTACGAGACTCGAACACGGGATCAACAGCACCACGTTGTGGGCCTCGAATTCCGTGTAAAGCAACAGCCCACGGCTGATTGCTGCTACTCTTCCTCTTCAGCCGTCATTTATATGACTCTTTCCCACCCTAATTTTTATAGCAAACACTTCTACAACATAAACAAACCCTAGCCGTCATAATAGAGAAGAGGAGGAAGTAGTGTTCGGTGGTTGTAAGGCAGATCTGAGTGGTTCGTTTTGGCCCTAACTCCGGTATGCTCACCTTAACCGTGTTTGTTCCTGGTCTGTGTATGTTTTCTGTCGCCTAATTGGAGCGCATAACACGAATTAATATGTGTTGTTATTTCATAATTACATAGTAAGGCATGTGATGTATATATGTAGGTTTTTAATGGTGTGTCGTTGGTGGTCTAAGACCCCCTTCGAGGGTGGTTAAACTAGGGTCAGGGAGAGGTCGTAATACCGTGTTCAATATGAGTTCTTTTATGCAGCTTCGTAATTAGTTTTTACAAGGTCTTTATGTCTAATTTTTACGGGTATTAATGTATACTTGGAATAATTTGAATTTCAAAACCAAAGTATCTATATTTGGAACTTACTATTTTTAGAAGTTACTATATTTAGAAAGTTGCTATTTTGGGTAACCTCGGTTGTTGGGAAGCTTTCTAAATATAGGAAGTTTCTATAAATAGAATGTGTACACGTTTTACGAGAATTAGGGTGTTTATTAATTAAATAATATTTGTTTAGGTAGCGGGTTTCGCGTGGAACATTTCTAAACAAGCCTCGGATTTATCTGCGTTTCCTGCTATTCCAGGTAGGGGAAAATACTGGTATATGATGATGTGTAATCTGTTCTTATTTGGTATTAAGCATATTTGTGATATAATATCATGTGATCGTTATATTGTGTGATCTATATTATATTGTGATATAATACGATGTGAATATATTGGGTCTTGTGATTGGTGTTGGATCGGTGCGGAGTATATTTGGCGTTGGATCGGTGCGGAGTTATATGGTGTTGGATCGGTGCGGAGTTTATTTGGCGTTGGATCGGTGCGAAGTTTATTATATTGTTGGTATATTTATTTCTTTTTCCCTACTCAACCTCGTGGTTGACCCTGTGTTTTCGTGATCACCTGTGATGAACCAAATTATTGGGGAGCAGATTGACAGGTGGCTGAGACTAAGGGGGAGCTATGGGAGAAAGAGCTTGGATCCAGACCAGACTAGAGTCTAGATCACATTAGTCAGTTTAGCATGAGTTGTACTTTATTTATTTTGTTGAGGCTTTCGGATACTGTTGTAAGAACATGTTATGAGTTTATTTTAATTAAAGTACTGTTTATCTTTCCTTTGTATCTACTACCTCGGGAAACCGAGATGGTAACACCTTTATTTATCTGAGGAGTCCTAGTACAAGCCCTTAAATAAATGGGGGTGTTACAGTTTTCATTTACATGGAAAGGACAACTCATAAACCCCTAAACCCCTATATGTCGACATAATCCTCCTTCATCAAAATAAGAACACTGTAACTTATTTTCACCAAAACCTCCATAAATCTTCATCTCTTAATCCATTTTTCTTCATCATCCGTTCACCGAATCAAGGTAATAAATACATTTTCGGAATCCACATCGAATTTCAAAGCCATCTATCACTTCCGTTTTTCATTTCCCTCATTTCGAAAATGAGGCTGTTTTTGTAGGATTCGCATTTCAGTCCTTTAAACTCGTTTTTCGTGATGTAGGTGTGGGCTTAGAAGACCCGGACGTGGATAGCTTCATAGTAGAGGAGGAGCTTTGAGCGGGATTGCATTTAAGGTGACGATAATGAGAAACTCGGCCTTATTGTGAATATTAGCAATTTACATGTTTAAGTTGTTTAAGTTTCTGATTTTTCTTATGGTTTATGTTCATTGAGTTAGAAATCATGCTAGGAATACATGTGTATGTTGTTTATGTGCTTAGATGATGTTTCACATGCCTAGTATTTCATTTTCATAAATTCATGTTTTGCGACGGATACAAATCATAATCTTATTGAGGATTGTTTGTGGGTTTAATTGCTGGTAGTTACTATGTTTGGTGATTATATTTGTTTGGTAAACCTTGTTGTTGCAATTTTAGAAGAATGGTATCGAATTGGTGAGGTTTTAGGACATACTGGATTTGCGTTTTTCGTGCTCAGACATTCGGAGCCGGTCGACCGACCGGCCGCCGGTCGACCGGCTAGGAGTGCATGTAGGTGTTTTTGGCGAAAATTTGAAAATATAGGTTTTGGGTTGCCAACCGGTAGGTCGGCTGCCTGCCAACCGGCTGGTAACCTCTTTTGGGATTTTTGCGTAACTTATAAAGTTAGGATGTGAGGTGCCCAGCCGGTAGACCGGTCGGGAGCCTCTTTGGTATGTTTTGCGTAAAAAGTGAATAGAGGGGATTTGGTTTCCCAGCCGGTAGGCCGGCTGCCTGCCGACCGGCTGGGAGCCCTTTTTGGGTTGTTTGCGTTTTAAGAAGGAGGAAGGCTAGGATGAGTTGCCAGCCGGTAGGCCGGCTGCCTGCCGACCGGCTGGGGGCCCCTAATGCTTGTTTATTTCCAATCGTAATTAGTCCGTAACTTAACGGTTGATCGGTTTTGTTTGAAATTCGTTCCGCGTACCTTTGATGTATGTTTGACGTTCCCCGGAGGATGGGCGACACTATATTGGGTTCGGGAATGGAGTGAGGATAGAGACCTCCCGGTCGGGTAACCGAAAAGGAAACCGGCTCTCCCTCGTCTTAGTTCCCGGGATCAATTAAGTATTGTTTAGTGGTTTAGGAAGTTAGAACTATAGGTTAGTTTCTATCTTTGGATGTTATTGGTTGATGCGTGTTAAGGTATGCCTTAAGCTGGCCTCTGAGCTTAACACGTGAGTTTTATGTCGCGTGATGGGATATGTGTTAAGTTCACCTCTGGACCCATTACGTGTTTTGCCTGTGGCGTGTCAGGATATGTGTTAAGTTCACCTCTGGACCTGACACGTGATCGGTTGTCGTACACGGGATATGTGTTAAGTTCACCTCTAGACCCGTTGTGCGATAGCTGTGTATTGGGATATGTGTTAAGTTCACCTCTGGACCCAATACTTGTTTGTAGCATTGGGATATGTGTTAAGTTCACCTCTGGACCCTTTGCTTGTGGATGTTTAGGGATATGTGTTAAGTTCACCTCTGGACCCTTTACTTGAATTGTATGTTGGGATATGTGTTAAGTTCACCTCTGGACCCGACATTGTTTTGGTTGTGGGATATGTGTTAAGTTCACCTCTGGACCCATTGTGTTTATTAATATCTTGGTCTATGCCTTAAGTTGGCCTCTGAGTCCTTGATTGTGAAAGTGTGTTAGTATTCAGGTTATGTCTTAAGTTGACCGCTGAACCTTTTTACTTGCTGTTTTATATCTGCTTGCCTTGAGTTGGTACAGTGTCAGATATAGATATTGATAATGATGATATAGATGTTGGTATTGATGATATGGGTGTTTTGACTTGTTGTTGTTCATCCAAGGCATTGGATGACTCTTTAGTCAGTTTCGTGAATGGTTTGGATTGAAAGACCCCCCGACCGGGTAACCGGTAGGAAAACCGGCTCTCCTTCCAAATAGTTTCCGAAGTTGGTTGAGAGCCGTGCATTAGTGATTGCATGATTGTTGATGATCAGTTATTGAGATATTGTTATACTTCACATGTTTATATATGTTGGAGTGTTCTGTTTCTATTGCTTGTTACGTATCGTTACAAAAGGTGGCTACGAGAACTCTAGTCACTCCCCACTGATTGTGGCGTACATGTTTTCATGTATGTAGGTACATGCAGTTTGGACGGGGTTCACTTGAGAGCTAGCGAGTGATGATCCTTTCATCATATGACTTACACTTCACCGATTAGCTAGACTCTTAGTTTTTGATACAGTTCATGTTTTGGTGCCTGTAGTGATGTTCCATCCCAGGCTTTGTATATATTCGGTTTTCGTACTTAGAACTGTTATACTTATCTATTTTGTTTATATCAGTTTCAATTTCCAGTCTCAGTTTTAATTCACCTCGCATGATGTTATGTTTAAAAAGTTTAAATTCCGCTGCATATTTGGTACTTTTTATGTTTTATATTTCCGCTTTCGCGAGGGATTTTACAGCCTTGGTCGACCGACCAAGTGATGCGGTCGGTCGACCGGTTATCGGGCCCAATGGACTTCAGTCTTCGTAAGTTGAACACCGGGTTTGAGATAACAGGTACTTTGTGTTGGGGCTGGTGTCTTTGACAGTTAGTACAATGACTTACTAAATCTCTTAAAGGATCACAAGGGCATAATTCAGTATTATTATCAGTTGATCCACGTTTATCAATAACGGTTGGCTTGCTAGATAAGTTTGACGTTATTGTCATACGGATGGCGGTGGTCAACTGGTCCCTATACGTCACACCTATAGGACACGTTTGAGAGATGTGAAGGTATGAAAATACAGTCACATTTATACCGGATACGACTAAACAGTTAGTCAGAGGTGTTGACTATTAAATTAGTCAATGAGATGATGAGATTATTATTTAATACGGCTTAAATAATTTTAGCTAATAAGGCTTACATGATTAATTCGTAAAATTAAATATAAACAGTTATATTTAATTAAATATTAAATTCGCGTATTAATATAAACAGTTATATTAATTTGACTAATTATACAATATCGTAATTTTATCAGACCATTATTAATACATCGACTGTATTAATATCTGATAACATGTGTGCGATTTATAATAAATACCCGCAAATAATATTTAGCAAATTGGGTCGAATCACGCACTGGAATAAGATGAGAGTGGAAAAGCCCACCCTCACCATGAACCCGTTCGGCCGACCCAAGTGTACAGAAAAGGAGAGTTGTTCTCCTTTTGTCAACGACTGTTATATCATAATTCTCCTAATTAGGGTTTTGAGAACATTCTTTTCCAAAAACTCAGATCTCACATCAAAACTCACAAAAGCTCTCCCCATATTGCAAGGCAATTGGAGAGTATTTCTAGCACACGCGGCATCATCTCAAACCAAGTCTTGGGTGCAAGTTATAGGAGGGAATTTACTTTAATTCCTGTTCTTAGGCCTATTCAAGTAAGGACCCAAGGTTGTTATTTCTTTTCATGTTTTTATTAACTTATGACCATAATCACAATTGTATGTTTCGTTATAATCCTTCATGTTTAGGGCGAATACATGTTATATTCCCCACAAGTGGTATCAGAGACAAGGCCACGAAATTTTACTTTTGTGTTTTTCATAAGTGTTGTTTAAAAATTTTGAAAATCGTGTTTCTGTCGCCGTGTGGGTCGATCGACCTCTTGTTGCGGTCGGTCGACCAACTCCTGTGTGAGTTTTCTGTTTCAGCAGTTTTCTTTTTGTGAGTAATCGATCTTGTTTTCGATTCTTGGTTACATATTGTTAATTAATCAATATTTTTAGCAATATGTGAATTTTGTTGTTATTTAATTTTGATTTACACGTTTTAAAGCAAAGATAAAAAGGTAAAAACTTGTTTTGGTTTTAAAGTGCAGCGATTTTGCGTTTTCAGAAACTCGTTTTTCCAGTTTGGAGGTCGGTCGACCTGGTTAATAGGTCGGTCGACCTGGTGCTGTTACAGGAAGTCTGTTTTTGGACTGACAGAGTGTCGGTCGACCCCATGTTGAGGTCGGTCGACCTCGTCTCTGTAACAGACGTTTTATTTTTCGGAAAATAACTTGTTTTTATTTCCCTTGGCCTTTTAGTAATATACTGTATACGGAAATAGTATATTATTTTTGTGAAACGGTTCACTCTCGTATGATACATATTATTTTAAAACGGTTTAAGATAATGGATTACAAATTTATTAAAATTAAAGTGATTAAAACGGTATAATCACATGATTTTAATTCCGTAAGGTGGTTTGGTAAAATTTGTTAAACATAATAACGGTATTATGTCATGAATGAATTTTATTTTTAGTTGATGCATTTTATTTATCGTCTTGTTGAATGCCTTTGAATGCTTTCTATAACGTATTTAGTTTTTGCAAACGGTTGTAACTTAGTGTGGCATTAGAAGATTGTGTTACCGTAATGATGGAACACAATCTTGTTTGTAATTTTGAGATCTTGTATCTCCGTTTTGGGTTTTTGCTATGTAATTACTTTTGTATTTAAATTAGAATGTAAATAGGTTTATATTTGTAATTTAAATTAGTAATTTTGTGAAGACCAAAGACGGAGACCGAATGCTCACTCCCGCTGCAAAGACCAAGATGGAACATCAAGACAAGCTTCTAGGGTCCAACGGTGGATTCCAAAGTTGTTTTTATGTTTATTTTGGTAGGATAGGCCACACTAGGACTTTTATTTACGTTTATCGCATTTATTTTACGCTTTCATCGATAATAGCCTGCATCATATTCCGCCTAAAACCAAACCACCTATTACATGCCTCAAAACTGACTCATGTAGAGGTTACGCGTTAGTTTTCTGTGACAATACAGATGTCACATATCACATGCAAAGCCATCACTTTATTTCATTCATTCACGTATATGCTAGAGATTAGTTCACTTAATATGGATAAATATAAGTTGATGGAGTCTTCCTCGTATAACCAAAAATTGAGACTAGTCTTTATAAATCAGACTCCCATGAATCCCTTCTTCGTCGGTAGGCATAATATGACCCCTTCTACGTCGGGTAAGTGGGAAGAAATGAAGTATTTTATCTCAACATCGTGGTCACTCGATACTATCTAGCGACTGTGATGGACTAATAGATAGGATTTACAGAAATCTATCGACCAAGAGTTCCAACGGTGGAATTAGCCAAACAGTAGGCTTATCAATATACGGAAATTGAGTCTTGGGATCGTTTATATAATTCTTGAGGGAGATCAGTTATATAAATGCATGAGTCTACGAGTTTAAATGCAATTTAAAATAGACTTAAATCACAACGATGAGTTGGTTATATGGTTTTGTTTTAATCTTTTTTTCAATGTAGAACACGTTCACTTAAACTGCTGTATAACAAATGGATGGTGAAGACCCAATGCCAAGTGCCAAGCTAGCACGTGAATCCTGGCTTAAAGCCTTCATGGAGTCCATGAATCAGTCTACTAGACTGAGGAATGATGGGTCAAACTTCTATGGCTGGGAGGCAGCACTACGGAATGCTGCCATTGCTGACGGAAAGCTTAAGTACTTAACTGACCCAATTCCGGCACACCCAGGAACTAGAGCTAGAGCTAACGAAGTTCGCGCTCATAGCGACTTCGTCATGGAAGCGGGTGCGATAAAGAACGTACTCATCTATGCAATGGAATCCAATTTGCAAAGACGCTTCATCTCCCATGGTGCAAACAAGATTTTCACCACGCTCACTAACGAGTTCTCGAAAGCTCCGAGAATCGTTTCTTATGAGCATACCTGTCGCTTCTTTGAGGCGAAACTCCAGAAGGGCCAAGCTGTTAGCCCACATATTCTCAACATGATTGAGAATATCGAGAAACTGGAGCCCCTAAACTGCATGATCAGTGAGAACATAATCGTTGATCGAATGCTTCATTCGCTTCATGATGGGTTCGCCCTCTTTAGGGCCAACTATTACATGAACGACATGAAGAAGACTCCTCATGAGCTCCACTCCCTTCTCCAGTAAAGGGAAAGGTAAAGGGAAAGCTAAAGCTCAGGGCGACCTAGCGGTAGGTAAGCCCAAGTTTAAGAAGTCAGGATTCGCCAAGAATGGGCCAGGTGACTCGAGCAACTCACAGGGCAAGACAAAGAGTAAGGATACAAGCATGAAATGCCACCATTGCCACAAGACTAGGCATTGGAGGCGCACATTCCCCGTCTATCGTGAGGACATTAAGGGAGGTCGCGTTATTCCTGTTGGTATGTCTTCTTCTTCTTCTTTTATTCACATGATTTTGATTAACCATGCAAGTTACGGAACTTGGGTACTAGATACTGGTTGTGGTTCTCATCTATTTAATCATGTGCAGGGCCTCCGAAACCAAGAACCCCTCATCAAGGGTGAGGTTGACCTGCGTGTCGGGAATGGAGCAGGTGTTGCTGCAGTCTCGAGGGGAACATACGTAATCCAGCTTCCAAGTGGTTCGAGTTATCTTTATATAACTGTTATTATGTTCCTAGTTTATCCAAAAACATTATTTCAGTTTCTGCACTTGACAAACTTGGGTTTTCATTTGTAATAGAGAATAATAACTGTATTTTCTCGTTAGACAATATGATTTATGGCAAGGCAGTTTCCATGAATGGAATTTATGTTTTAGATCAAACCACCGAAATATTACATGTGAATAACAAGAGATTAAAAGTTGGTGACAAAAATGAAACTTATCTATGGCATTGCCGTATGGGACATATAAATGAGAAACGCGTAAAACAACTCATACAGAATGGAGCTATCTCGGCCTTTGATTTCGAATCATATGGCACGTGTGAATCATGTCTCATCGGTAAAATGACTCGTATTTCATTCAAAGGTGTTGGAATGCGCGCTGCCGACCCATTAGGACTCATACATACGGATGTATGTGGCCCTATGTCGATCAACGCACGAGAAGGCTATAGGTATTTCATCACTTTCACGGATGATTTTAGTAGATATGGCTATGTCTACTTAATGAAACATAAAAGTGAATCCTTTGACAAGTTCAAAGAATACCAGAATCGGGTACAGAACCAACTGGGCAGAAAGATTAAAGCACTTCGGTCTGATCGTGGTCGCGAATATCTTTCTCACGAGTTTGATCAGCACCTTAAAGACTGTGGCATCGTTCTACAGTTGACTCCACCTGGAACACCACAATTAAATGGTGTGTCCGAACGGAGAAATCGAACTCTACTTGATATGGTTCGATCCATGATGAGTCACACCGTTTTGCCTGATTCATTGTGGGGCTATGCTCTTTTGTCAGCCGCTCTAATACTTAACCGAAGTCCGTCTAAAGCTGTTGACAAGACTCCATACGAATTATGGAAGGGAACGGTCCCTAACTTGTCCTTTATTCGGGTTTGGGGCTGCGAGGCTTATATCAAGTGGAGACACGAGGATAAGCTCGGCCCGCGATCGGTCAAGACATACTTTATAGGCTATCCAAAAGGAACTTTTGGTCATTACTTCTACTCGCCAACCGAACAACGTGTTTTTGTTGCGGCTAGTGCGACGTTCTTAGAGAACGAATTTCTCGAGAACAAGTCGAGTAATAGAACCTTCGATATATCGGAGATTCAAGAACCAATTACCGAGCAACCATTGGAGGAAACAGTTCCTTCAACCGAGGTTGCGGTAGATATTCCCGAGGAACCTAGGAGGTCGGGAAGAGTCTCTATTCCTCCGGACAGATACATTGGTATGGTCGAGGAACATGACATAGATGACGTCTTACTCCTAGAGGGTAATGAACCCTCAACCTATAAAGGTGCCATGACCATTTTTGACTCAAAGCTATGGCTAGAAGCCATGCAATCCGAGATGGACTCCATGTATGAGAACAACGTGTGGGATCTTGTGGACCTACCTGCAAAGGTACGTCCCCTTCAATGCAAATTGCTTTACAAGATAAAGTATGTCGTGGCAGGACAACAAGATATCCACAAGGCAAGACTAGTTGCTAAAGGTTTCACCCAAGTGCCAGGCTTGCACTACGATGAAATCTTTGCACCTGTAGTCATGTTGCGTTCCATTCGGATTATCTTAGCGATCGCCGCATTTCACGATTATGAAATCTGGCAAATGGACGTTAAAACCGCCTTCTTAAACGGTTATTTGGAGGAAGAGTTGTACATGGTACAAACCGAGGGTTTTATTGATCCAGAACACCCTAAGAAAGTTTGCAAGCTTAAGCGTTCCATCTATGGACTTAAGCAAGCATCATGGAGTTGGAATCATCGCTTCAACCAAGTGATAAAAGAGAATGGGTTTATTCGATCAGTTGAGGAACCATGTCTCTATATCAAGTCGAGTGGGAGCAAGATTGTCTTCCTGGTACTGTATCTCGATGACATACTCTTGATTGGGAATGACATACCTCTCATTTCTTCGGTTAAAGCATGGTTGAAAAAGCATTTCCAGATGAAAGATCTGGGAGAGGCACAAAGAATTTTGGGCATCCGTATCTACAGGGAAAGATCACGACGGATGTTGTCTCTCAGTCAGAAGTCTTATATAGATAAGATCCTAGAGAGATTCAGCATGACGAACTCCAAGAAAGGGTTCCTTCCTATGACTACTTGGCTTCACTTGAGCAAGACTCAAGAAGCTAAGACATTGGAAGAGAAAGAGCGCATGAGTCGGATTCCTTATGCCTCGGCAATAGGATCGATCATGTATGCCACGATATGCACACGTCCAGACGATGCATATAGACGATGCATATGCATTGAGTATGACAAGCCGATTCCAAGCTCATCCAGGTGAACAACACTGGATGGCCGTGAAAAACATTCTTAAGTACCTACGGAGGACTAAAGATTGGGGATTGACTTACGGAGGCGACTCGACGCTCTGCGCCACGGGTTACGCAGATGCTAGCTTCCAAACGGATCGAGACGACTCGAAATCTCAGTCTGGATTCGTTTTTACTCTTAATGGCGCTGCTGTCAGCTGGAAAAGTTCTAAACAGAGTGTTACAGCAGATTCTACGACTGAGTCCGAGTACTATGCCGCTTCGGAAGTCGCTAAGGAAGCAATATGGATGCGTCAATTCTTACAAGGACTATTTGTAGTGCCTAGTTCGAATGACTCAATCACCGTTTATTGTGACAATAAAGGTGACATCTTCCAAGCAAAGGAGCATAAGTCTAGCAACAAAGCTAGACATGTACAACGGAAAGCTCATCTAATCAGAGATTATGTGGAGCAAAAGGAGATATTCATTGATAAGATCGCTACGGATGACAACATAGCTGATCCTCTCACAAAAGCATTACCACGTGATAAGCATGAAGGGCACATTAATTCCATGAGAATTAGATGTGTTCCTAAGTTGTAGTACTCTTTTATGAATTCATGTTATAATTCATTTTCTCGTGTACTCTATTCAACCTCATTGTTATGATATTTAATGTTCTGTTTTTCATGTGGAATTGTACGCCAATTTTGAACACCACAAAGTGAACTGAATAACATTACATCGTTTTTGGTCCTTGATTACCCACTTTAGCTATTAACTCAGGTAATCATTTTGTGACGTTGGTTGATGGTGGGTTCAACGAGCCATAAGTCAAATAGTTGACTGACCAATCACAAAGGCGAGTTATACGGATATCTCGTAGGACACCCCGTGACAACGTTATGGAGTCCTAAATGTTTTATAACATTGGGTGTCAGGTCGTGGATAGGACCTCCATAGTGTTCCTTAGAGTCGAGTCTTTTGACTTTCAACTGTCTCTTGAGATTAAGGCAGATTTTGGGTAACGTTGGTTTCTTTCCCACGGTCTTCCGTAACAGGGGCCAAGAGGATTTTTTCTGGGTTATTTCATGCTGCGCTTAGATCTGCAGGATTCGAGTTAAGGGAAATATCCAAACCCTTATCAGGATGTTATCATTTCTCAGGGCCACTCGAGGGGTAGTAACTGAAATGCATGGCCATGCTCGAATACAGATTCGTTTTATCAGTTAAGTTACTCTCTAGTCGGGGAAACCACTCTTGATACAGATCGCTTGTGAGATACGACCTTTGCGAATGTGGATTTGCAAATTGTCTTACATTGAGTGGGAGAAATTTTAAAAGGATATGAGAATCGGTTATTGCACTTACACTTGTACGGACAAGTGGGAGTTTGTTGGAGCTTGTGTTCTCCACATGAAGTGTGATAACGTCATTGCACATACCTTTGTACGGACAAGTGGGAGATTGTTTGGGCTGGTGTCCTTGACAGTTAGTACAATGACTTACTAAATCTCTTAAAGGATCACAAGGGCATACTTCAGTATTACTATCAGTTGATCCACGTTTATCAATAACGGTTAGCTTGCTAGATAAGTTTGACGTTATTGTCATACGGATGGCGGTGATCAACTGGTCCCTATACGTCACACCTATAGGAAACGTTTGAGAGATGTGAAGGTATGAAAATACAGTCACATTTATGCCGGATACGACTAAACAGTTAGTCAGAGGTATTGACTATTAAATTAGTCAATGAGATGATGAGATTATTATTTAATACGGATTAAATAATTTTAGCTAATACGGATTACATGATTAATTCGTAAAATTAAATATAAACAGTTATATTTAATTAAATATTGAATTCGCGTATTAATATAAACAGTTATATTGATTTGACTAGTTATACAATATCGTAATTTTATCAGACCATTATTAATACATCGACTGTATTAATATCTGATAACATGTTTGCGATTTATAATAAATACCCGCGAATAATATTTAGCAAATCAGGTCGAATCACGCACTGGAATAAGATGAGAGTGGAAAAGCCCACCCTCACCATGAACCCGTTCGGCCGACCCAAGTGTATAGAAAAGGAGAGTTGTTCTCCTTTTGTCAACAACTGTTATATCATAATTCTCATAATTAGGGTTTTGAGAACATTCTTTTCCCAAAACTCAGATCTGACATCAAAACTCACAAAAGCTCTCCCCATATTGCAAGGCAATTGGAGATTATTTCTAGCACACGCGGCATCATCTCAAACCAAGTCTTGGGTGCAAGTTATAGGAGGGAATTTACTTTAATTCCTGTTCTTAAGCTTATTCAAGCAAGGACCCAAGGTTGTTATTTCTTATCATGTTTTTATTAACTTATGACCATAATCACAATTGTATGTTTCGTTATAATCCTTCATGTTTAGGGCGAATACATGTTATATTCCCCACACTTTGGTCGACCGACCAGGGTAGTCGGTCGGTCGACCGGTTTTCCTGTGTGTCAGCCTTGAATTCGTCTTAAATTGATCCTTTGGTCCTTGGTTCGCGCTTTGGGTTGTCTTCTCCTCGTTCCTTGGTTATGCAAAAATCCCGAGGGTAGCAATTTGGCCTAAAATTACCTTTTTCCGCATAATTCTGCAAAAGAGCATAAAAATACAAAAGTAGACAATTGTTGGGAAATAGAGGCTAAAACATCGTAAATAAGCTCCAAAATGCGTGTAAAAATAGATGTAAAACATCATAAAATAGATACGCTTCAAATTTCCAAATCAAACCTTGCTTGTGCTCAAGCAAGAATTCGACTCGATCTTAAACTAATGGAACGATTTCAATCTCAGAGCGAAATTTACATGTTAGCCTAAACCAATGCAAAGTCAATATGAAAAAGTATTCGAATCATCCAAACGAGTTATGGGGTTGTCAAAACTTGCAAATCTATCGACTATAGAGACTTTAAACCATGGACTCTCGCGGGTCGCTCAATTCACACATTAAGCATAGGGGTTAGTGTATGTATAAGATAGACAGAAGAATTATTGTAAGGACACTCACCTAACTTCGACCCATGAAAACATGCCTGCAATCTAACATGAAAAAGAATTCTACAACCGTGCATCAACATACTCATTAAGTGACCTTGACACATACATTGAGGTAATGAGGGATATGTGAGGTGAAAGGTAAAAGAGGTTAAGATGTTTTTGGACAAGTGGGGTTAGTAGCCAAGCTAGTAAAACCGGTTTCCAACAACATATTTCACGACTTTTGACATTATGAAAGTGCTATTTTTGTAACACAAATCTCACATTATATAAAAGGAAGGACTCCCAAATATATTGAATGAAGTAAGAGAGTAATAAAATGTAAAAGAAAGGGATTTTTCTGAACGAATTGAACTTCTGTTTCTGTCAGTTGGTCGATCGACCGATAGGGACGGCCGGTCGACTGACTTGCAGGTTTTGTTTGATTTTTTTCCGTTTTCCTTTCTTTCTTTTCTGGATTTTCTGTTCTTTTTCCTTTTTTCTATCTTTCTTTTCTCTTCTTGCTCAAGGTGGCAAACAAACCAAAATGCCTCAAAAAAATTCCATCAATCACAAATACTAGCTTGGTAGAGTAGGCTAAATATAGGATGTAGTTTTGGGGGATAAAAAGGCAATTTTGGCTATTTAAGGCTTTTGGGTAAATAAGAGAAAATGGGGCCTCAAATGCACGTAACAAGACTCACAAAACAAGATAGTAAACAGGTATACAGTAATTCATGTTCATGTTTGTGCATGTTGATGAAACATGTTCCAAAGGGAGTACTACTCACATACGTTCCAAAGGGAGTACTACTCACATACTAGACAACTGGCTTAAGAATGAAACCAGGAATAAAGCTCTAAAACTCAGAATGTTTAGTAGTTTGCCAAGGTACAAGTCAAGTCTCAAGAAACACAAATTGTTTGACAAAAACTCGTAGACATGCGTATGATTCTAATACTAAAACATGTTAACAAGGCAAGGCGAAGGCATAGACATGTGAAAATTGCAAAATCATCATTGAAATATTCTCGTTCCGACTCGACCTATATGTTAAAATAAACGTGCATTTTTTTGAATTTTTCTATTTTTGGATTTTTTTTCTTTTCTTTTGTATATGCAAGGAAATTAGAGAAAGAACAATGCAAGACAGAAATGCAATAAACGTGTGACAAAAACAGTGGAACAATGCATGTGACACAAAACCATTCCCCAAAACAAACCGCACAATGTCCCCATTGTGCATTAGCCTAAGTGAAGATTTATGAAAAATAAAGGAAAATGCGAAAAGATAAAAACCAAGGAAACATGGAAGGAACTCACCGGATTTTAAGCGCAATGGAAACCTCCCCAAACCAGCTTGAGCTTAGGAGGTTTCGGTGGCCAGCAGTGCCACTCCAAGTACCTATCGTGTTTGCATGCTTCCCAAAGAACTCACGAACAAGCCACAACAGGTAAAGTGGTCGATCGACCGTTCTGTCCGGTCGACCGACCACATAGCAAGTTACAGTGTCTTCTGGTCTGCAGGGATCTGGTCGACCGACTGCTAATGGAGGTCGGTCGACCGTATTTCCTGTACAGTGGCCTTTTTCTTCTCGAGGTTAACTCCTTTTAACCGAGTTAACCTTCCCCAAACCTGTAAAATATTCTACATGCGCCCAAAACATGCGCAAAATCTAGAATCCAAGTCTAAAAGTCTTAACTAAGCAACAAAAACAAAAATTGTTCTAAAACTAACGCAAAAGAAACTAAAAAGTCTTGACAAAAATGAAAGTTGTCTTAAGAATCAAAAACTTGAAAATCTCATCCGCGAAGTCGTATGACGGTGGTGGTCAGTTGATCCCTGTAGGTCACACCTATAGGACAATTCCCTTAATTGATAAACTGATCAAGTGTATACTGATACTAGTTGATCAGATTCCTTAAACTCATATATCGAGAAATCAGGGGTTAAATCTTAATGTAAGATTTATGTTTGAAATTGAAACGTGTCAATTGTCAAACATTAAACGATATTTATGAAATATCGTAATTAGAATGAATCGGGTTGTATATTATTACAAGTGTTGTAAATAGTATTGACGATTAATGACCATTTTATATATTAGTAATTATGAATTACTAGTCAATTTGTTAAATGTGATTTATTTAATTTATAAATGATATTTATTTGATAAATATGCATTTTAAATTAAGAAAATTATTTCTTATAATTGTGACATTTTATGTGTCACATATGATTATACAAATTGTACAAAATGACATTTGATAAAATGAAAGTCCATTTTTGTAGGGTGGTGTCGGTTTTGTGTGGGGATTTGGAGAAGTGTCGGGTGTTATTTAATAACTCCAACATTATGATTAAAGGTGTGCTTGCTTTAATCAACCTAGAGCCACCCTAATTTATCGGTAAGCTAAATGAGCTCTTCTCTCCTCTTCTCCATGCCTTGGTCACGGCAACCAAACCACTACACCCTATATTATGTGAATTGTTCACATAATCATTCTTCTAACCCTAGCCTCATTTTTCTAGTGTGAGATTGAAAATCAAAACCTCTAAAATATTATTCAATAATATTAGTACTACTATAATAGTTATAGTATAAGGTAAGTAGTATTCTAATTAGATTAGAATATAGTTTAAGGAAAAACCGATTTAAACACCTAGCTATTGTTAGTTTCGGTTTTAAGGCATTGTCTTGGGTGCATCTTAAAGGAGGTATCCTACTTTGGTTACTAAGGGTTGGAGGATCATCCTTGCCTAGATTCCGTCGGATTGTAAGTATTCGACTTCATTATTCCGCATATTTTTAGCATGCATTAGATCTTGAAATTACTAATTAAAATGTTAATTAGTAAATTAATATTAGTAAGACTAATATTTAGGGCGTGTGTGAGATATGAACCCTTACAATTGGTATCAGAGCAAAATGGTTGCTTGCATGCTTTTCGTTGTAATTTTTACGAAGTTATAGAGATAACAAAATAAAATCGAAATTTTAAAACCATATATGATATAGCCGAAAATTTTAATGCATGAATAGCTACTAGTCCTAAAAGTGTTTTAGGTCATTTGGAATGTTTATGGAATGTTTTGGTCATTTTAAATCAGTTAAAATGAATAATTTTGGGAAAAATAGTTATTTATACTTTGTGGCCGAGATTTTTGAATATGTTCTCACATGTATTATATATGTTATGAATATAATTTTCGTAATTATTGAAGATATAATGCATGGTTTATGAATTTTAAATGTTAAAATGTCATAAAATGGGAATAAATGGGTTTATATAGTTATATTGCGAATTTAAATATGAAAATTTTTGAGTCTGTCACATGGAATATTTAAGATTTATCTTAAATTTTCCAGAAGTTTTTATATTATATTGCATGATTATTGATTTTTATTGTAAAAATCGGATAATAGTGACATAATTTCGACTTAAATAGTTTGAGTTGGAATTTGACAATGGAAATTTTACACAATGTCATATATATTATTTCTAGCATGTATAAATTTTTTGAGATTTTTCTTTCGTATATTGCTTGTGAAATGATTTTAATGGTTAAAATCGTGCATTATATGACATAAATTTTTCAATATAGCAAAAGTTGCTAAAATGGCCGAAACATTTAACCCATGTAAGTCATATTTGATTTGTTCATCACCATATTTTTCTTGGGAGCCAAAAGTTTCTGCATATTTAATTTTTAATTGTTAAAGGTTAAATATAAAAATTAATATTGTAAGAGTCTTTTTGTGATAATTTCGGTTTTGGGCAGTGTTTTCTTTAACTTTTTTTGTCATATCAGTTCCCTAAGTGTTTTGGAATATGTAAAAATAATATTAGTATTTTATTGCATGCTTTTAAAGTGAATTTTGAATTTACGGCTTCAAAATGCGTGTTTTATGTTTTATTTATAATATAAATTAATAAATTTTTTAATACTAATATTTATTGGATTCTGGAAATTTGAGAGATTTTCAAAATGTTCAAAATTTGAATTTTGAATTTTTCGAAATTTTATGACTCTTTTAAAATTTTTATATGATTTGTCCCGCAAAACCGATTAAAATACGAACAATATTTGAAACTAAGTTAAATCATGTTCAAAATTTGAGTAAGACTAAATTTTGAAACCTAAATGAGTTAGGATGATTAACTTAAGTGTGAATATTCATTCACGTGATGCTAAGTGATGTTAAACGTTAAAATCACGCAATTCCATAAAACCGAGTTATAAGATAATTATATTTAAATGATGTTAAATAGGACGATTTGGCTTAGGATTTGCATGTTAGTTCATATACATAAGCATTGCATATTTTATTATGATTGTCATAATTTTATTTATGTAATTTTGGAATTGTGTAATTTTTGCTTAGTATGGCCTTAGTTTTAATCGATAATTCCCGTAATGTAAGGGGTTTTTGATTCGGATATAAATAATGTGATCTCGTATCACTTTATTTATTGTTTTTCTATTTTATAATGTATAAAGTAGATAGAAAAGTTGTAATTTTTGTAAATTCCGGAGACCCTTGAAGACGGTGCCTTTCGAAAAGGAGTTCTGACCAAGACGGTGTTTGCCTTGGGATGCGTGCCTCGTGAGAAGTTCAAGGGACCAAGGAGTTGGTTTCCGAATTTTTAATTTTATTACTTTTCTTTTATAGGAAGGCCATACTAGGTTACTTATGCTTTAAGTTTTATGCTTTTATTTTGCTTTATGTGTTTGCATGCATAGCCAAATCGTCATATCATGTCATGCATTTTTATCGAGTAAATCGACCTAGTAAATTAAATTTATCGATAATTCACCGACTTAGTTCACTTAAAAGAAGATAGGTAATAAAATTGACTAGATCTCTTACGATTCTGAAATATTGAGACTTAGCCTTACCAAAGAATAGAGACCACCCATGACTCCCTTCTTCATAAGAAAGTAGGCTCGGCTACACCGGGGTACTAAACTTGTTACGTTGGGTAAGTGGGGTAATATGATTACACCTTGAAATTTGGTCGATCTCAACGAAGGTATTCGTAACCGTAGTTGCAATAAGTTCGGGCTAAAGACAATTTAAAGTAAATTGTCGACCGAGAGTTCTAAGGTAGAACCGATTAAAGAGTTAAAATACCAAATTATATTAATAAGGGATGAATCGGCTACACCGTGCCCGAATTAATATGGATTCGGGTCTCGGAATCGTTTACTTAATTGGGTAAGAGATCATTAAGTAAATGTTAAACTTGTTTCAATATATTTACGAGTTTTAAATATAAACGATGTTTGTTTTTAATTCCTTCGCTTTTATTTGTAATTTAATTTTCAAACATCATCAATGGCAACCAACGCTCCACCTCTCACTAACGTATCATAGCTTCGATCCTTCATGGATCATTGCAAACTCGATAAGCATGGTTCCAATTTTAAGGATTGGGATGCGCAATTGCTTTTGGCCGCTCAAGTTGACGATAAGACTCGTTACCTTTCCGAGGCCGCTCTGACCGCTCGCTCCGCGGTTGCAACTCGTGAGGCCTATGAGACCTACATGAAAGAGTCTTCCGCTCTCAAGAACATGCTTATCATCTCCAGAGAGCCGGATCTCCAAAGGAGTATGATTAAGCTAAGCACGTCGTACGAGATTTACACCAAGCTTGCGACGATGTTTTCGCAAACTACAAGGGTGATTCAATATGAGGCGGCCTCCGCCTTCTTCGATATTTGTTTCAAGGAAGGGCAAAAGGTTAGCCCTCATGTACTCAAGTTGGTTGAGTTAGCTGAAACCC
The DNA here is from genome assembly GCA_029255685.2 of Silene conica. Lineage (NCBI taxonomy): Eukaryota > Viridiplantae > Streptophyta > Magnoliopsida > Caryophyllales > Caryophyllaceae > Silene > Silene conica. The sequence continues at coordinate 42,828,757 of CM055315.2, forward strand.
TCAAGGTGCAAGGAGTTGATGTTCCCGACTCCCTCATCATAGACTGAGTTCTTCACTCCCTCAATAAGGTGAAATCGTATGCTCAGTTCCGGGTGAATTTAACATGCGAAATCAAGAAACTACGTTGGACGAATTGCATAAGATGCTTGTCCAAGCGGAAAGGGACATGGGATTAATGATAGTTCCACAAAGGATGTTTTGAACATCGAGAAGAAAGGAAAAGGGAAATTCAAGAGGAGTGCCTTCAAAGGCAAGGGCAAGAAAACCTCCCAAACCTTCTAAAGAGAAGACCTTTTCGAAAGGTGCTTCCACCTCATCTTCAAAGGTTGAAAACAAGTGCCCTTATTGCACGAGCTTAGGTCATTAGAAACGGAGTTGTCCTAAATACTTGACCGATCTCAAAAATGGAAAGGCTCTTGCCGTAGTTAATAATTCTCGTTTAAAAATTCATGTTATTTTGTCAACTTTTGTATGTTGATACAAGTTGTTGACTATCACCCTTTTTAATTGTTTTAAAGGGGCACCTTATATAGATAAGGGCAAGGAAAAGGAAGCTTGAAGTTCCTTACATGGATGGCTATGGTAGCATCTAGTGATTGTAGACATGAAGAGCATGGCTCTAATTTTCAATATCGTCTTCTTTCATTATGCATTTAATTTTAAAGAACAATGTCTTTTCTTGCATAACAAGGATTCAAATCCTAAACAATGGTTGTATGTTGGATATTGGTGACTTGGTTTTCAACCCAAGTCACTCCTTTTGTTCTTAATCAAATCGTTGATTCCCAAAAATAAATTGCATACCTTATAAACATGAATTAATGTGATCTTAATAAATCACTAAAGAAGTACCTTGAAACGTTCATTGTATAATAACATTGATACGATCAATATAAAGAATCAAAGTGTTGATTAATTTAAACAGAGAACTACACCACATGAGAAACTCTCAATAAGAATGAGATATAATTAGTTCATTATAAGATGATCATTTTAAGTGAAAATGAGAATTAATTTATGACTCCTAATACTTTTCATCATTCAAAACATTGGTTATGGGGAAATTGCTATTCTTGTATAAATAAAGGTTATTTTAAAGGATAAAGTGGGAGAGAATATTTCGCCCGCAAACCAATGATATAAATGTGGGATCTTAGAGAAAAATCCTACATGCTATTCTTAAGAAGAACCCTAAATGAATGGATAGAAGAAACTACGAGAGGACACAAAAGAAACTACGGGAGGACACGAAAGGAAATGTTCCTCATGTCATTGTTTCTTAGAGAGGATAAAAGAAACCCCGTATGAAATCGGAAGGAAATCGTTTCCTTAATAACGATATTTCTCAAATTATAAGATAATAGAGGAGAAATCATCTCAGTTCTCTAGATGGTAGTTATAAGGGAATATCATGCCATGTTCGTTTATAGGAAACAAAGACAAGAAATGAAAAGTTCATTTAAGAAATAATATTGATTGAGAGGAAGTATATCACTATAGGGATAGTGATACCGGTTCAAGTGGGAGCAAAGTAATATCATGTCATGTTTCGTTTCGAGGAAATGAAGACGAGAAATGAAAGGTTCATTTAAGAAATGATATTGATTGAGTAAAAGTCGATCACTATAGAGAGAGTGATATTGATTTTAGTGGGAGCTATATTCATTAGAGAATTGAACCTACCATTTAGAGAGAATGGTGATTCTTTAGAATGTAAAGAATAAGAGGCTTTCAATTCTTGATGAATAAAATGTTGAACATCATAGGATGATGGAGCTTCACGGGAAAGTTTATTATATTGATAATGAAACGTCACCTATTAGAAATCAAAAGGGTTGGATAAATTACTCATATTGATGAATATAAAATCACGTGGTGATTCATACAACCTAAAAACTTTTGATTAATAGCCAAGATAATTGAAAATGATGGGTTCTCGAGGAGAACTAGTAATAAAAACATTAATAACTACAAAATAAATTTTAGTACAAAAGTGACTGGGTGCCTTAGAGCGATAGGTTGATCCCTCTGATATACCAAATACGTCACGAGTTATAAGATAACGGTGAGAGCTTCTTTCAGGAAAAGAAACTCAAGATCTAGAATGAGTTCTAGACATGTACTCAAATAAGATCACATTATACGAGATAATGTGAGTCTGAAGGAAACTGTAATTTGTAAGGTTTTGGAAGAATGTGAATAAAAGTTTTATTCACAAATTCAAAACCACTAATACAAAAAGATGAATGTGCATCAAATGCTATGGAGCAGTAATATTTTATTGACTGTACATACATGACAATATCGTTTGAGTTATAATTAGCTCACAATTAGAAGATACTTTGTAAAAACCCAAAATAGGTTGTAAGAGACAACTTTGAACCCCATAAAGTGAACTAGATTGACTTAGTATAGCCCTTAGCCGCTTGTATAAGGTGACATCTCGAAGCGACTAGAGTGTGACGCGATTGATGGCAAATTCAAATGTCATAGAGTCATATGGGATGACTTGTCGATCACATAGGCAGACCGTGGGAGACACTCTGTCGGGCAGAGTGACCGCTTATAGAGTTCTGGAAATTTTATAATAGCCCGGTCGTGGCAAGAGCTGCTATAGTATTCTTATGAGTCAATTCTTAGACTAAAGATTACTCGCCCAAGATGGCACAGTTTTGGCATAGCCTTGATTCATTCTCTACGACTTTTCGTAACTGGAGTCAAATGGGATGGTTTTGGGTTATGTCAGGCTGTGGCTAGTTGAAGGGAGTAGTGCGATAGGAATTGTCCACCCCTTTGTCAGGGTTGATCAAATCTCAAGGCCACTCGAGGAGAAGTAAACTGGAAACGCGTGGCCACGCTCAGAAGGTATCTATGGTAGATTGGTAGATAATTCCGGTCAAACAGTTAATCTCCAAGATCGAGGAAACCACTCATGATATGATCAAATGCAAGTACGACCTGAGAGACACCTTGCATTGAGTGGGAGATTGTAATAGGACAAGAGAATTGGTGACGCACACTTGTCGAGGACAAGTGGGAGATTGTTGGGAAATGTGTCCTCAACAATAGTGCGATCACATAATTAAATCTCATGACGAGAATGCGTAAGGGATGATGCGAAATTATATAGTCAACTGACCAACATTTATCAGTAATGATTGTCTAGCTAGAGTTTGACATTACTGTCGTATGATGGTGGTGGTCAGTTTATCCCTTTAGGTCACACCTATAGGACAATTCCCTTAATTGATAAATTGATCAAATGTATACTGATACGAGTTGATCAGATTCCTTAAACTCATATATCGAGAAATCAGAGGTTAAATCTTAATGTAAGATTTATGTTTGAAATTGAAACGTGTCAATTGTCAAACATTAAACGATATTTATGAAATATTGTAATTAAAATGAATCGGGATGTATATTAAAATATTGTAATTATGAATTACTAGTCAATTTGTTAAATGTGATTTATTTAATTTATAAATGATACTTATTTGATAAATATGCATTTTAAATTAAGAAAATTATTTCTTATAATTGTGACATTTTATGTGTCACATATGATTATACAAATTTTACAAAATGACATTTGATAAAATGGAAGTCCATTTTTGTAGGGTGGTGTCGGTTTTGTGTGGAGATTTGGTGAAGTGTTGGGTGTTATTTAATAACTCCAACATTATGATTAAAGGTGTGCTTGCTTTAATCAACCTAGAGCCACCTAATTTATGGGTAAGCTAAATGAGCTCTTCTCTCCTCTTCTCCATGCCTTGGTCACATAATCATTCTTCTAACCCTCGCCTCATTTTTCTAGTGTGATATTGAAAATCAAAACCTCTAAAATGTTATTAGATAATATTAGTACTACTATAATAGTTATAGTATAAGGTAAGTAGTATTCTAATTAGATTAGAATATAGTTTAAGGAAAAACCGATTTAAACACCTAGCTATTGTTAGTTTCGGTTTTAAGGGATTGTCTTGGGTGCATCTTAAAGGAGGTATCCTACTTTGGTTACTAAGGGTTGGAGGATCATCCTTGCCTAGATTCCATCGGATTGTAAGTATTCGACTTTATTATTCCGCATATTTTTAGCATGCATAAGATCTTGAAATTACTATGTAAAATGTTAATTAGTAAATTAATATTAGTAAGACTAATATTTAGGGCGTGTGTGAGACATGAAACCTTACAGTTATACGACTCTTGTCTCACCAGGATTGTATTGCGTCTTGGTATGACTGTCTCCTGCGCGTTGACGGCCAAGTTTCAGATAGGCCGCTCTAAGTTGGGGGTATCTCGTCCCTAGCTAGTTCGAGTCCTGGGGGTATCCTGAGTTGGAGATACTTGTCGAATCGAGGAAGAATTATACCACGAGAGTCTAGCCAGATTTAGACTAGGACCGTATATCGTTTCGATCGTTCTACCAAGGGATTGTATTTGTTGAGGCTAAGTAGACTTGCTGTTGTTGTATAATGGAGTCGTCATATGAACCGTCCCATGTTGTGTTTGTTTGTATCCTTCCATGCCTGAGTTGCGGTCACGGATTGATATTGATGAATATTGTATCTAAGTTGCCTGAGTTGGGGTTATACTTAAATATTGTTGATTTGTATATACTTGCCTGAGTTCCGGTACAGTGTTTTATACTGTTGATATGTGTTTAAATGTGTTTAGATATACCTGAGTTGCGGTTTGATATCTACTTACATGAGTATGTTAAGAAGAGTTTTTGATGGAGTACATCACATGATTGTTTATGTCGGAGTATGATGCTTGTGTTTATATGTTCTGTGTTGTATGACAATAGGTGGCTATGAGAGCTGTAGTCACTCCCCACTGACTGTGGCGCACATGTTGTATTTGTGTAGGTACATGAGACTGTTTGCAGGGGGTTACGTTGAGGCTAGCGAGCGATGATCATCGTCATGATTTCACCCATTCGTTAGCTAGACCTTAGACTTATGGTTTCTGTATTTTGTGCCTGTAGAGATATGCTATCCCGGGCTCCTTTTGTATTGTATTTATATACTTGATTATGTTTTATCTTCCGCATGTTTAGATTTGTTAAAGCAGCTCGCATGTTTTATTTATCTCATCAAAAGTTTTAAATCCATGCATTTTGTGTGTTTATATTTCCACTGCGGCGAGGGGTTTTTACAGTATATTTCTATAAGAAAAGAGGTATTGAGAGAAAGAGTTATTGACCCTATTACATATGAATATTGAAAGAATAAGAACTAAACTGATTAGATATAACCTTAATCGAGACTCCGTGTAAGACACTGCCCTAAATCAGTTAGACCCCCACACAGGTGCTTCTTGGGTTTCTTGGTCACCGATTCCAGGGTTACAACCTCATTCCGAACTTTGTAGCAAAACAAAGATAGAAGTGAAAACTGTTCTCAGAGAAATATGCAAGAGAAAAATTGTAATCATGTTTTGTAGATATTATTGTGTATATTTTCTGACGTATAGGAATGCTATTTATATAGTGTAGGGGATGCATTTTACATTCACTTAAGATACCATAAGATATAGGATTAAGGGTCATAAAACAAATAATCAATAGTAATAAATATTAATATTATTCAATAATAATGTTTACTTATTCTTTCATAACATCTAGTAGGAATCCTACGTAAAAGTAAGGACCAGTGGAGAAGTCGAACTTTGGAATAAGTTGATCGACCTGGTATTATAGTCAATCGACCACCTCATGTTCAGCAAATAAGTTGATCGACTAAATTCATAGTGGATAGACCGAAACATGTTCAGCCAATATGTCGATCGATTAGCATTATAGTCGATCTGTTGGAGCATGTGTCCTCCACAGTTAGTGTGACTACAATCTAAATCTCTTACAGGATCACAAATTGATACTTTGTATATTTATCAACTAATTAACGTAAATCAGTAACGGTTGGCTTTGCTAGAAGTTTGGCGTTACTATCATACTTATGGCGGTGATTAGTTGGTCCCTATCGGTCACACCTATAGGATGGTTCCACGAAATGTAATTATATACTGATATATTGCATATGTGCCTAATATTGACCAAATTTTAGGCATGTAAATAATACGAATAATTATTTAATACGATTAAATGATTATTAGGAGAAATGAATTAAAATCTAAATTCTAAATAAATATAAATGTTGTATTTAGAAGTTTAACACGTGATATTAAATTTAATTAATTATACGATAATTAAGTATTCTCCAGCCATATTTATATATATGATAAATCATAATATTGGATGAGTGACCAAAATCACATGTTCGGTTTGGACAAAATTCTCGGTTAATTTCGGTCCACATAAATATGATTAATATATAAATATAACAACTTACATAATATCTTCCAACAACTTATAAAAGAGAGTTTTATTTGAGTTGGGACCATATTTGGGCTGTTGGTGTGCCGTGTAAACCGAGTATCAAGAAGATAGATTTAAATCTTCTATATATTGTTAATATTCATACAATATTATTTCCACAAGGACTCTATATATTAATAGTAATATATAAGGTCATTATTTCAACACTAGCACATACGGTTTTTGCGAGGCCCTAGACGATCACAAACGAAAAAAAATTTATGAGAGAGAGGCTAATTGTTGGTTAATTTTGGGTGTAATTGGTAGAAGAATTTCTGCCTTGAAATCTATTATATTAGGTTGTTCTTAGGCCAAAAACAAAGGACCAAAGGTTATTTCTTACCTTCTTATATCGATTTATTTACTGTTGTTGCATTCATATTAAAGTTAATTTTGGTCTAATCATTCCTTATGACATTAATACGATTAATCTCATTATGAAATATACGATATTTCCTACAGGTGGTATCAAAGCATAGACTTCAAAATTGTTTTAATATGTATGTTCTTGATTTTTCATATGATGATAAATCGTTTCTTGATTTTCTTTATTTAAATCGATACATTCTTGATTTTTTTGGCCCCCTTAATCAGTTTAAAAGTAAATTGACTTAGTTAATTTTATTTTTTTATATAATACATATTGAATCAACACAATAAAAATCGATTTTTATGCGATAAAAATCCTCCCCGGAAATTTTGATTATTACATTTGTTATATGATAATTAATGTATTAATGAAATTTACTTTTTTTTGTTTGTTATACGATTTTGAATGAAAATTTTCTGGCCGAATATTATAAGAACGGAAATTTTTTTAAAAAAAAGGTTTCGACGTTTTGTTTTTCTTTCAGACGATTTTTTATTTGTAAAAAGTCTGAGTGTCGGATTCGTTGAAAAAATAGTGTTTTTCGAGTGTAAACAACATTCTAAACCGTACTGTTAAGCAGGGTTGTCTTATTTAAGCCAAATTCGAATGGTTTTATTGCATTCCAGGTATCAATTATTTTTTGGAAAGTTTTAATTTTTGGAAAGTTTTCTGGAAAATTATTGTTGGAAAGTTCTTCAGAAAACCCTATGTTTGGCTGATTTTATTGGCTTCTTTTATCAATTTAATTTAATATCGTAAATTTTTTATGGTATTTCATTTTATTAATTTGACACCTTATTATTTTAAATTGTTTAGAATAATAGTAGATTAATTCACTATATGATATTTTGAATTATTCTTGGATTATTATATATGTATGACATATATAGTTGGTTTTGTGAGAATTTACGGAAAATTTCATATTATAAATTATTAAAAGGTGGTTTGGATAAATATTTGCATTATGAATGTTTTATATTTATATTGTTAAGTGATTGCAATTTTTTTCGATGAATGTTTTATTTTCAGCATTGGGAATGTAATGTAATCTAGTGTGCCCTTAGTTTCAATTGTTTTTTCGTAATGATGAAAAAGTAATCGGTGATGTAATTAATGAGATCTCGTATCTTCTTTTTCTTTCGTTTTTTTACGTTATTCATAGAATGTAATTAATAGGCCTTTGGATATGTAATTTTATGCAATGTAATTTATTTCGAAAGAAGACTATAAAGTGGAGATTTGAAGACGTTCAAGGGACTTCGTTGGTGCATCACAAGACTCGAGTTTCCACCGAGCTTCCCGGGTCCAATGTGATTGGATTCCAAAGTTGTAATCTCTAGGTTGATAGGTCACACGAGGATTTTATTATTATGTTATTTTCTTCTTCGTTTGTTTATTCATCACATGTTTAAAATTGTTGCATATCATCATATTTCGCATAAACCAAGCCACCTAAAATTGCATGAAATTGCATCATATAGTATATATTAAGTATGACTGTGTTGTTCGTTTCTTTGAGGCGAAACTCCAAAAGGGTCAATCTGTTAGCCTACACATTCTCATATGATTGAGAATGTCGAAAAATTGGAGGAATTACAGTGCAAGATTAATGAGGATATTGATGCGTGCATATTATATATACTTTTTAGTACCTTTGTAATACCTCGAATTTTAGTTACGATTTTTTATCTTGATCATATATAGTGGCTACACGATCGAGCGATTAGCTTAGCGATGGGTTAATAAATTGATTGTACTAGTTCACTTGTACTCGTTTTATGTGGAGTGTCTTGGTCGTCGGTGGGGCTTGAAAGGGGGATCTATCCACCCTAGGTTAATATTTGTAGTAGGTCGTTGGTGTGGCTCGAACTCTGGACCTAGTGCAGCTCGGCCATGGGCCTCGAAATCAGTGTAAACAGCCCATACCCATGTTTTGAAAACAAACAAACCCTCACATCAGTGTAAACAACCGCCTTATAAGAAGGATATCGACACAATATTCTGACCTATCTACAAATTCTAACCTACCCCGTTTTGCTCAGCCGACACCACACTTCAGGAAGGTCAGATCCCCACGGTGGTTTAACTCTGTTTAAACCCTTCGAAATAGATCAGAAAACAGGTATGCGCAGCCTGTGTTAATTCGTTGTATTTTGTTCAGGGTCACTTGTTTTTGTCACCGTTTTCGAAAGGGGTTTGAGTGTCGGGTTTGGGTTCGTTTTTGTGTTGTTGTGTTGCTAGTGTCTGGAGGTTGGTCAGGAGGTTAGTCTGGGTGGTTGTAAGTGTCACAGGTGGCGTCGACAGGGGTGTTTATCACCCCTGGTTACAGCAGTTCCAGTCTGGTTGTCGGGTTTATGGGTTGTGTTGTCTTTCGTGTCTCTGTTTGTGATAAAAGAAGGAGTCGTGGGTGGTGGTTCATGTCAAGGGGAAGTCAGGGGGTGGTCTAGTAGTTGTCGTAGTGGTAAGGAGGGTGTCGTATGGCGGTCAAGGGGGTTGTTTTCACGGTGGTTCTGGAAGGGAACAGGGAATGGAGTGCTGGCAGGCTGTTGTTGTTTTGGTTAGATTGGTTTGGGGGTGGTACCACCGATGACTAGGGGGAGGTCGGTGCGGTGGTACCACCACAGTCTGAGGGTCCAAGGGCAGGGGTGTCGTTAGTGGTGGTCTCAGTGGTCTGATGGGGGAGAGTGGTGGCCGTGGCAGGTTGTTCAGATGTGTGTCACGGATGGAGGGTGAGGAACCAGGGATGTTTGAGTCCCTGGTCCACCTGGTCGGAGGGAGTCACTACTACAAATATAGGTTTAGGAGACGGGGCTAATGGAACGAATTTTTGCGGAACCGTCTTAATGTATCACTAAAAATGCGCGGGATTTTTTAATTCAGAAATACAAGACGGTTCCCATTATAACCCGTCTTTATTTGTTCTAAATAAACTAAAGAGAACGGTTGAAATACTTAACCGTGCTCTTATGTTAACAATTAGAAAGATAAGAGAACGGTTTCATAGAGAACCGTTATCTTTGCTTCTCATTATACTAAAAGAGAACGGTTGGCTTGGGAACCGTTCTTGTTGAGTAATATATTCTATATATTGTTTTATGTTTTAATAATGACAAGTTTAAATAATTATGTTTTATGTACATATACGTGTAATCGTGCGTTTAAGTGTACAGTTAATTATAGAGCGAAGATTGTAGTTTAGTAAAGTATAATTCAATCAAAGATTGCAAGAACGATCAAGCTCATGTCAAGTGTCAAGTCTTTTTGAAGATTTACAAGACAAAAGCTTCATTACAATATCAAGGGTTCTTAAGTTATAAATCATTCCTATAACTATCGAAGAAATGAGATTTGCGTGAAGTAAATCAAAGCGTAAAGATTTATGCGTGCTATTAATATATTATTATATATTAATCTAGTAATCTTATAAACGGTTTTAAAATAGAAATATTCTTTAGTTAACAAGAATTAAAGTATTTATCTTATGAGGTAAATATTTATTCTAAAATGCTAAGGATTTTATTTTAACCGTTATTGTCAAAGTTCAATTCCTAAGGAAACGCACTTCGAGAAATATGTCTCGAAGAACGTGTTATGTACGTTGGGAATCGTGCATAGAGAGGCGTGCTACACGTTTCTTTTTACGAACCCTAATACGTTTCATATTATCTTTATGGTTAATTAAATAAATAAACTTTTTTATTTAATCTACTTAAAGATTGACTAGGATTTGATTAAGAATATAATTTATTATATTATTGACAAGAATTAGGATTTGATTCAAAGTAGGATTCTATATTTTATGGTATAAGGATGTTTCCTAAATCAAATAGGATTATGGAAATATTATCTTATGTCTTAATTTAATATTATTCTATTAAGAGTCCTTTCCTAATTCATATAAGATTAAGTTTTAAATATTACCTAGAATTAGTATTCTAGATAAAGTAATATTTCTAAACTATCTAGGATTTAACCTAGATCTAAATTAGTATATAAAGCTCTCAATATCACACGCCTAATCTATCGAATCACACGCCTCACGCTCAAAGAAGAAGAACGAACGATACCTCACGTACGTCTCGATATTCGTGCTAATCATTGTCAAATCTCGTAATCAAGACTACAAGCATTGAGGAATATTTTCATACATTCAAGATCATCAAATATAAGAAGTTGTTAAAAGTTTATCTTACTTACTTAAGATAGATTCGAGTATTTAGCGGTACTCATTGTAAGCAAGTATTTAACGGTACTTGTTGTAGCTAGATATTTAACGGTATCTAGATTGAGTTGTGACTAACATCAAAGTCGCACGAGTGGGTTGATAAAATTGTAATCCGGAGAAGGTACTAATTTTATTAATCGAGAAAAGTGGACGTAGGTTTCGATTTGTGAAACTGAACCACTTCAAAAGATCGTGTCTCCTTTATTTTATTGTTCTTACTCGTTACTTGCTATTACTTCGTCACAACAACTCACATCGAAGAAGAATCGAAAAAGTTGGCATACTCAATTCAACCCCCCCCCCCTTCTTGAGTATATCTAGGTCAATAGACTCTTCAATTGGTATCAGAGCCTCGTGCTCTTGAAAGCCTTACAGCTTGAGATTGATCCTTCTATTGACTTCCAATGGATTCAAAATACCTTAAGTGTCCTATCTTCGATGGAAAGAACTATAGCTTGTGGAAGAACATGATGACCCATTACATCAAAGGATGTGATTGGGAATGCTGGAAGATAATACAAAACGGACCAAAGAAGATCTTGGTTGCCTCTGCAAATGGAACCACATATGAGAAACCAGAAAGTGACTATGTGGAAGCTGATTACAAGATTGCTGAGAAAAATTCAAAAGCCATGAGTCTACTTCAAAACGGTATGATTACTTCCGAATTTGATCGCTTCTCCTCTTGCAATTCAGCTAAAGAAATATGGGATGGCCTAGAACTTGCCTACGAAGGTACCTCCGCAGTCAGGAAACATCGTATAGACTTGCTTATTCAACGATATGAACTTTTCACTATGGAAAAGAATGAATCGATTGATAGCATGTCTGCACGATTCTCCTGCATACTTAATGAACTGCGGAACCTTGGTAGGAAGTATGATTCTGAGGACATAGTCAGAAAGGTCCTTAGAAGCCTTACCAAAAAGTGGCAACCAAAAGTCACTGCAATTGAAGAAGCTCGTGATCTCACGACCATGACTTATCAAGAACTCATTGGATCTCTAATGGCTCATGAGATCATGCTAAATAGAGATGACGATGATCATCCTAAAAGTAAAAGCGTTGCACTACAAGCCTCTACAAGTGGAGAATGCGAACCTGAACTGGAAGATGAAACAGTTCTCTTCGCAAGACGCTTTAAAAAGGCAGTCTTCAAAGGGAGATTTACCAAATCCAATAATAAAGCAAACGATAAGAAAAAGAATGACTCTAAGCAAACCTTTTTCAAGCAAGGGTGCTTCAAATGTGGTGATCAAGGGCATATGATCAAGGACTGTCCAAGCTGGGACAAAATTAAAGACAAATCCAAACGAGATAAAATCAAGACTGAATTCAAGAAGGTTATGCTCGCATCTTGTTGGGGAGAATTAGATTCCGAAGATGACGAAGACTCAGAAGAAGAGGAAGTCGCTAACCTGTGCCTAAGCAACATCAGTTTGGATCTAATCTCCGACGATCATGACTCATCACAATTTTGCCTCTACGGAGAATCTGATTCAGAGGATGAAGACCAAGAGGTAAATTTTTTACAGCTTAAGAGTCAAGTCAAAAATTTATCTAAGTCTGCTTTAATTAATTATTTTGAACAAACCCTAGATCAATGTCACGAACAAAGTCTTGAATTAGACGAGCTGAAAGAACAGATTCTTGATATTGCTGAGGAAAATCAACTCCTAAAGGCCAAAGCTAAGAAACTGAAATCCAAGGTTAACATTGATACAAATGTTAAATTGGAAACAGTAATGTCTGAGAAGAAAATTCTTGAGTCTAAAGTTACAGCCAATGAAGCTGTAATCTCAAAATTGAAACTCAACATTAAAGAGCTTGAATCTAAGATTATAGCCAATGAAGCTATAACCTCAGATCTAAAAAGGTCTAATGAACTTCTAAAGAATAAATCTGCACCAGTTGTTGTAGATGAAACTCATCTAGAAGAAGTTGAAATCCTCGAGCAAAAAATCATGGATCTAGAACTCAACTTGTCCAAAGTTAAAAAGGAACATGCGCAAATCGTGTTCAATTTTAATAAAGACATTCAAGACTTAAAAGATCATAACAATGTTGACCATTCCTCCTGCATAAAAGAAATAGATTCCTTAAAAGACCTTCTTCTTCATGCTCGTAAGGTTCACGAAAAATGGGAAGGAAGTACTAACGTACTAAACTTCTTAACTGAACAATCTGACAACAACATGAAGATGGGGCTAGGTCATGAGTGCTATGGTAGGAGAGACCATTCTAAATGTCAACAAAAACCTGATGAACGTGACTTTAGAAAAAGAAAGTATGTAGACTTGCCTGAATACTTGATTTGTACTTATTGTGGTCACACTGGACACCTAAAAGAAAACTGTGTAAAACACGCACTTGACTTCAAAACTGGAGTCAAATTTGTTAAATCTCTAGGCATACCAAATGATTCCATTTCTATCATTGATAGTGAGGAAGATAATGAAGGGGTTGAGGAAAGAAATAATGACCATAGATGGTTCTATGACATGTCCTTTAATTACGCAGAAAAGAAAAATAGAACCACTCAAACTCATAAACCTACAACCTACAAGAAACAAAACCCAAAGACTCACACTCAATCAACAAAACCTAACTACCACAGTTACAAGAGACCTATAGTGAGACAAGTTTGGGTTAAAAAGGAAGATGTTTTCATTATCACTAACTCAAAAGGACCCAAGTTTGCTTGGGTACCTAAGTCCTGTCTTTAAACTACTTTGTGCAGATAATCGCTAAAGAGAATAATCTATGGTACCTCGACAGTGGATGCTCCCGACACATGACAGGTGACGCCAACCTATTCACTACCCTAGAACCATTCGACGGAGGAAAAGTTACCTTCGGTGACAACAAAAAGGGAAAGGTAATAGGTGTTGGTAAGATAGGCGTCTCAGCTTCTCACTCTATTAGCGATGTATATCTAGTAAGTGGTCTTAAACATAACTTAATTAGTATATCCCAATTATGCGACAAAGGAAACAAAGTTGTTTTTCATACAGATGTGTGTCGTATAATTATGGAAGGTACAAGTAAAGTTATTCTTGAAGGTCATAGAAAGAAAAATGTTTATATGATTGATTTAAACATTGTGCCTACTGACTCTCTCTCATGTATGAAAGTTACGTTAGATGATCCATGTCTCTGGCATAAGAGATTTGGACATATTAGTTCTCCTATTCTTAGCAAATTGAAGAGATGGGACTTGGTCGAAGGTCTTCCCAAGATCAGATTTGATCAAGAAAAGATGTGCGACACATGTGCACGATGTAAACACGTCAGGTCATCCTTCAAACCAAAAAGAATAGTAAGTACTAACCAAGCTCTTGATCTAGTACATATGGATCTCTGTGGCCCTATGAAGGTAAGAAGCAGAGGCGGTTCCAGGTATGTTTTCGTTCTAGTTGATGATTATTCTAGATTTGTTTGGCCTATCTTTCTTCACTCTAAAGACGAAACATTTGATGAATTTGTTAGTCTTATAAAACTTGTTCAAAACAAATTAAAAACTAATCTGGTAACGATTCGAACTGACCATGGAACTGAGTTTGACAACCATGCTTTTATAGAATTCTGTAAATCCAACGGTGTTGGACATAACTTCTCTGCACCTAGAACACCACAACAAAACGGAGTAGTAGAACGCATGAACAGAACTCTAGAAGACATGGCTAGAACAATGCTTCTTTGTAGTGGCCTACCTAGAAACTTTTGGGCTGAGGCTATTAGTACAGCTTGCTATATTCATAATCGTGCTATGATTAGACCTATCCTTAAAAAGACACCTTATGAACTTCTACGTGGTCGTAAACCTAATATATCTCATCTAAGATGTTTTGGGAGTAAATGCTTTGTTCATAACAATGGTAAAAATCGTTTAAGCAAATTTGACCTTAGAAGTGATGAGGCAATTTTCATAGGATATTCTGATCATAGTAAAGCCTATAAAGTTTTTAACAAACGTACTTTATGCATAGAAGAGAGCATACATGTTATCTTTGATGAGAATAATGCTTTCGACAAGCCTTTACAGGACGAAGAGGAAAACCTAGACGAACCTGACTTTAGGTTGTCAAGGGAAGATCCTCCTGAAATAGAAAATAACGATGAAGGCGAAATTCAAGGAAACAATGATGAACTTAACTTGGAAGGAAATGGTGCGAGAGATGAAACTACAGTTGATGATACTATAGATAACTCTCAAACCAATGACTTAGAACCCAGCGTTATAGCTAATGAAGCTACAACTTTGAATCAAAACCAAAGGGAAGAGAGCATAGTTATACCTGACTCTCCTACAAACCCTGGTTTGGATTCAGGGGGAACAAGTCAAAATCCCGAGTCAAGCAGTAGCAATGAAAACAATCAATCAAGAAACTGGAGATATAAAGGCTCTCATCCTCTGGATAATATCATAGGAAGCCTTACAGAAGGAGTTCAAACTCGAAAAACTTAAACAACTTCTGTTCCTTCTACTCCTTTCTCTCTACAATTGAACCTACAAATATAAAAGAAGCTCTTGCAGAACCTGACTGGATAGTCGCCATGCAAGAAGAACTACAACAATTCGAAAGAAATAAAGTATGGCATCTTGTTCCTCGTCCTAAAGATAGATCAGTAATTGGAACAAGATGGGTATTCAGAAATAAATTAGATGACTCTGGAGTCATCGTTCGTAATAAAGCAAGATTGGTCGTTCAAGGATACAATCAACAGGAAGGGATCGATTATGACGAAACCTTTGCTCCTGTTGCTCGTCTTGAAGCAATTCGCTTGCTCATAGCATTTGCTGCACATAAAGGAATGAAATTATTTCAAATGGATGTTAAGACTGCATTCCTTAACGGATATCTTCAGGAGGAAGTATATGTCGAACAACCTCCTGGATTTCCTGACAGCAAACTAAAAGACCATGTATACAGATTGGATAAAGCTCTATATGGGCTAAAACAGGCCCCTCGAGCATGGTACGACAGACTATCAAAATTTCTATTGGAAAGCGGATTCAAGAGAGGATCAGTAGATAAGACATTATTTCTGAAAAATGAAAATTCCGATCTACTAGTTGTACAGATCTACGTTGACGATATTATATTTGGCTCAACCAACAAAAAGTTGTGCCAATACTTCTCAGAGTTGATGACATCCGAGTTCGAGATGAGTATGATGGGAGAATTAAAATTCTTCCTTGGTCTTCAAATTCAACAGACGAACGAGGGTATCAAAGTTCATCAACAAAAGTACGTCAAAGAATTAATAAAGAAATTCGGAATGGAATCCTCTCATCCTATGCCTACTCCAATGGTAACAGATAAGAAACTCACCAAAGACGAGGACGGTAAGTCAGTAGATGAAACTACTTATAGAGGTATGATTGGCTCACTTCTTTATCTTACTGCAAGTCGTCCAGACATAATGTTTAGTGTCTGCGTCTGTGCTCGATTCCAATCTGCACCAAAAGAATCACATATGATTGCGGTTAAGAGAATTTTAAGATACCTAATTGGAACATCAAAATTATATCTATGGTATCCTATGGACTGTAATTTTAACCTAGTAGGATATTCAGATGCGGATTATGCAGGTTGTTCTTTAGACAGGAAAAGTACTTCTGGACTTGCGACTTTCGTTGGACCATGTATTATATCTTGGGCATCCAAGAAACAAAATTCAGTCGCCTTGTCAACCGCAGAAGCAGAATATATTGCAGCCGCACTGGTATGTTCCCAACTACTATGGTTAAAACAACAGTTACTTGATTATGGTATTGACGTGGAATGTATACCTATACTATGTGATAATACGAGTGCTATTATAATATCAAAAAACCCGGCTCAGCACTCGAGAACAAAACACATAGAGATTAGACATCATTTCCTACGTGACCATGTAGAAAAGAAAAACATTAAGTTGGAATTTTGTAGTACGGAAAAACAATGGGCGGATATTTTTACTAAACCTTTGGCTAGGGAACGATTTGAGACTTTACGATTGGAAATTGGTTTAATCGGTGGCACCTAATCAATCTTAAGAGCTGAAAATAACCCAATGATTGACTATGAAAAGACTGAATTATATGACTGTGTCCGTATATTCCGCTGCATGCCTATGTATGTTATTTTTTATTAGATGCTCAAATTTTGATTATTTCATGCTACGTGTTATACGAACGTACACAACCAAATTCTCAGGTCAAAATAATAATATTCAGATATTAACAAATTTAACCTAAAAATATTATTATATATATATATTTATTTACGTGTCTCAGGTACGTAAATTATTATCACCATATCCCAATTATATACGTACCAAAATTTCCGTAATATCTAAACCCGTCTTATTTGTTTACCCTCCAAACTTACCCTATTTATTTCTACTACCTAACCCCCACGTGCCCACCTCACAATCACACCATAAACCGTTTCCCTCTAAAACCAAGAATCCAAGAAAACAAAATCACCATTAAAGCCTTCTAAAACCGTCAACCAAGCTACAATACATTCATCTACTCAAACACCATACTCCGACACCAACACCCTCGCCTCCACCATCCCCTGAACCCGTTTCCGTCACCGTTCCGAAATCAGAAGCAAGCAAGAGACGAAATTAGAAAAAGGGAAATCGTTAATGGAAGAGGAATTTCAAGATTACGATCAAATACCTCGTCCTCTGTTCCGTGATTTTCCGGGGATGTTGCAAAAGAAGGGTTGAAAAAGTTCAAATAAAAAAAAAAATATAAAGGCGAAGGGGTGGTAGACGTTGGCTATTACGGAGTTGTGCCCCAAGATTGAATGAATGACAAATTAATGAAATTAATGGGATTTCTAAGAAAAAGACACGACTTATAATTTGGTCGTGAGTTGTTGATGCAAAAATGAATGGTAATTTGGATGGCTTAGAAGGAAAGGTTGATAAGTTGTTTTTATTGGTAATGTCAAGGCTAACAATGGACATAGGTCAGGAGTGGATAAGGAGTTGCGAAGTTGGATACAACGGATTGATGGGAGTCTTGAGCAGCTTAGTCGTGATCTTAAGGAGGAAAAATAAGAAGTGCTTATAATTAGTGGCCGTCACCAATTCCTCACGACTTAAGGACTTCTCGTCCGTGATAATCGGATTGTCCGTGAGGATGGTGGTCAATGTTTGGCCTCGGTTAGAGCGCTTTATCTTCAAGTTCTCAACTTTGAACGTACGGTGGATGCTCAACTAAGAAACATCGAAAGTTGTTTTGATCGGTTATCGACTTTGGAATATCGCACGAGAGTTAAAGTTCGTAAACGAGGAAGATTGAGAGTTGTTTGTCTCGGTTTGTGTGCAAGAACTGTTTTGACGGAATGTGTTTGGGTGCTCTCTTGGTGGATATCCATATTCCTTACCCAATTGTCTTTCACTATCTTTTATTTCCTTAATCCTCAAAACATTAGCCTACCTTTTGTTTTACCCTATCTTTGGCCCAATTTTTCTTATTCGACACATTCGGCCCATATGGCTTTATTTTGTATATTCGGCCCTTTGGCATCGTAGTATATGGTTGTGTGTCGTTTTCCCGTTTGTATTTCATAGTTGCTTGATTTTAATTACGTTTGTGTATTTGATTTAGAATTGCACACTTAGGTTTGTTTCGTATTATATTATTCTAGTCGTTTTATGTCTTTGTTTCCGTCTTTTCAATGATGTCAAGAGGGGGAAAAGAATGCGACCTAGATTACGAATTTGCCTAAGATTGCTCCTTGTCGTAACGTATTGTCTCTCATAGTTCTTTAAGAAATTGGTTTTATTTAAAGATAGAAACCCTAGTTGATCTATATTATAAAAGACCAATATTATGTTGAGGGGGAACGTTACAATATTACACTTAGACACGATTCTAGGTAAAGACTTGCCATCATTAAAAAGGGGGAATTTGTTGAGTAATATATTCTATATATTGTTTTATGTTTTAATAATGACAAGTTTAAATAATTATGTTTTATGTACATATACGTGTAATCGTGCGTTTAAGTGTACAGTTAATTATAGAGCGAAGATTGTAGTTTAGTAAAGTATAATTCAATCAAAGATTGCAAGAACGATCAAGCTCATGTCAAGTGTCAAGTCTTTTTGAAGATTTACAAGACAAAAGCTTCATTACAATATCAAGAGTTCTTAAATTATAAATCATTCCTATAACTATCGAAGAAATGAGATTTGCGTGAAGTAAATCAAAGCGTAAAGATTTATGCGTGCTATTAATATATTATTATATATTAATCTAGTAATCTTATAAACGGTTTTAAAATAGAAATATTCTTTAGTTAACAAGAATTAAAGTATTTATCTTATGAGGTAAATATTTATTCTAAAATGCTAAGGATTTTATTTTAACCGTTATTGTCAAAGTTCAATTCCTAGAGAAACGCACTTCGAGAAATATGTCTCGAAGAACGTGTTATGTACGTTGGGAATCGTGCATAGAGAGGCGTGCTACACGTTTCTTTTTACGAACCCTAATACGTTTCATATTATCTTTATGGTTAATTAAATAAATAAACTTGTTTATTTAATCTACTTAAAGATTGACTAGGATTTGATTAAGAATATAATTTATTATATTATTGACAAGAATTAGGATTTGATTCAAAGTAGGATTCTATATTTTATGGTATAAGGATGTTTCCTAAATCAAATAGGATTATGGAAATATTATCTTATGTCTTAATTTAATATTATTCTATTAAGAGTCCTTTCCTAATTCATATAAGATTAAGTTTTAAATATTACCTAGAATTAGTATTCTAGATAAAGTAATATTTCTAAACTATCTAGGATTTAACCTAGACCTAAATTAGTATATAAAGCTCTCAATATCACACGCCTAATCTATCGAATCACACGCCTCACGCTCAAAGAAGAAGAACGAACGATACCTCACGTACGTCTCGATATTCGTGCTAATCATTGTCAAATCTCGTAATCAAGACTACAAGCATTGAGGAATATTTTCATACATTCAAGATCATCAAATATAAGAAGTTGTTAAAAGTTTATCTTACTTACTTAAGATAGATTCGAGTATTTAGCGGTACTCATTGTAAGCAAGTATTTAACGGTACTTGTTGTAGCTAGATATTTAACGGTATCTAGATTGAGTTGTGACTAACATCAAAGTCGCACGAGTGGGTTGATAAAATTGTAATCCGGAGAAGGTACTAATTTTATTAATCGAGAAAAGTGGACGTAGGTTTCGATTTGTGAAACTGAACCACTTCAAAAGATCGTGTCTCCTTTATTTTATTGTTCTTACTCGTTACTTGCTATTACTTCGTCACAACAACTCACATCGAAGAAGAATCGAAAAAGTTGGCATACTCAATTCAACCCCCCCCTTCTTGAGTATATCTAGGTCAATAGACTCTTCAGTTCTCTTTGCGTTTCATAAAATTTTTCATCATAACTAAAAGAGAACGGTTGGCTTTAGAACCGTTCTCCTTGCTTCAAAAAGAAGACGGTGTGTTTGTGAACCGTTCTCTTTTCTGTTCCTAAAAGAGAACGGTTGCCTTTAGAACCGTTCTCTTTGCTCCTAAAAGAAGACGGTTTCTTTTTGAACCGTTCTCTTTTCTCTTCATAAAAATTAAACAAACATAACGTGTAACACACAGTAACTGCAGCCTTCGAAAACCTTTGAAATTCTGCGAATTCAAGTCTGCGTATTTTCCACATTCAGTCTGCGAGTCTTGCTATCAATCTGCGAGTTCAATCTTGCTATCAATCGTCCGCCATAGATTCTTCTTCACCAAGCAACTGAACCATAATCGTACGCCCTCTTTCTCCTTTACTCTTGTTTGAATTACCAATTTTTTCTTGATTTTATTTGGGTTATTAGGTTTTATGAATGTTTATGTGGTTTTGATTTTGAATAATATATGATGTATAATTTGAGGTTTTCATGTTGAATATATGGTTTGTATGTGATTTGGATGAGGAATATGATGTATATTGTGGGTTAATGTATATGATGAAGGTTTTGATGTTGAATATATGGTTTGTATGTTTTTTCTGAAATAGCACGTAACATACGCTTGCTGACCATGTCTCTAGGTTGTAGTTGTCCCTTTGCATTGCCCTGTATGAACAATTGTGCTTCTTTGATGATACGCTTGCTGACCATGTCTGGATGTCTCAATATCCCTTCAATTCTACATACATTCCTCTGATGCCAAATCCCGTAAATCACAGCATTGATAACTCCGTTGATCACTGCACGTTTAAGCTTAGATCCCCCAATCCTCAGTCTCCACTGATTAGGCAGCCCATTAACCATCTTACAACCGAGCCAAGCCCCTACTGCTGACAGAATACGCTTACTGAACTCACATGGCAAAACAAATGTAGCATAGATTCAGTATTGTTTTGACATATGCAACACAAATCATCTTGTATTATTATCGCTATTAGTATTATTATCGTCCTTAGTATTATTGCTATTAGTATTATTATCGTCCTTAGTATTATTATCGTCCGTAGTATTATTATCGTCCTTAGTATTATTATCGTGATATTATTACTATTAGTATTATTATTGCTATTAGTATTATTATCGTTAATAATTGAATTATGAATTTAATAATTGAATTATGTTGTAATTATGTAGCCGAATATGGCTCGTACTTGGATGATTAATGGGAAAAAGGGCGAAGTAGAATATGATGCCGGGTTAGCTGAATTTTACGACTTCGTAATAAAGAACGTGAAAGACAAATCTAGTATGGCGTGCCCTTGTGATATGTGCCGGAATATTAGGTATATGAGCTTTGGAGATGTAAGAATACATTTAAATAAGACAAATTTTAATCCAAAGTACACTTGTTGGATTTTCCATGGAGAATCAAAAATTTTAGATGGAATAGATGTCCAATTTGGGGAGATTGAGAGAGAAACATACTTGAGTGACGATGAAGAGCCCGATGAGTCTAATTCACTAGAAGATCCGGGTTGTAATATGAATACTGAGGCAGGAGATGGGTGTGACGATATGTTGGATAAATCATGGGGAGATATGTTTGGAGGTGATGAGCAAGAAGGTATTGTAGATGAAACTGATGAGGATCTTGATGAAAATGATTTGGAGGATACCAGTGTTGTATTGGAGAAATTGAAAGATTCCGAAGTGCCTCTTTATAGTAGTTGTAAGCACACTAAATTGGCAGCTCTTGTTAAGTTATATAACTTAAAAGCAACAAATGGGTGAAGTGACAAGAGTTTCACAGACCTCCTGAAATTATTAAAGGACATGCTCCCCGAAAATAATGTACTTCCTGATCGTACATATGAGGCAAAGAAGCTACTTAGGGGAATTGGTATGAAATATGAAAAAATCCACGCATGTCCCAATGATTGCATATTATATCGCAAAGGATATGCTAATCTCACTAGTTGTCCAGTGTGTAAGGAATGGCGATATCAAAAGAAGGAGGGGATCCCAGCTAAAGTTTTGTGGTACTTTCCAATAATTCCTAGGTTGATACGATTATTTGCGAATAAAGATGATGCCAAATTACTCACATGGCATAGTACATCAAAAGCAAATGATGGGAAGTTGAGACACCCGGCCGATGGGAAAGACTGGAAGTTTATTGATGCAAAATATCCCGAGTTTGGCAAAGAACCCAGAAATCTCCGCCTTGCACTCTCCACTGATGGGATGAATCCCTTTGGAAATTTGAGTAGTCAACATAGTACTTGGCCGGTGTTTTTAGCTATTTACAATTTGCCTCCATATCTTTGCATGAAACGAAAATATTTGATGTTGTCTTTATTGATTTCTGGTCCTAAAGAACCTGGTAATGATATAGATGTCTACTTAGAGCCTCTTCTTGACGATTTGAGATTGTTGTGGGATGAAGGGATACGAGTATTTGATGCCTACCAGAATAGTTATTTCAATTTGAAAGCAATGTTACTATGTACTATTTCTGACTTTCCTGCGTATGGTAATCTATCTGGACACACTGTGCACGGGAAAGAGGCTTGCCCCTTGTGTGGAGAAGATTTCGATTCTTGTTATTTGAAGTTTTCTCGTAAGCAAGCGTAATTGGGATACCGTAGGTTCTTGGACCCTGATCATTCATATCGTAAGCTACAAAAACCATTCAATGGAAAACCTGAACATCGATCTCCTCCTAAGATATTAACCGGTCATGAAGTATATGAAAGAGTGGAAAAAATTGAGATAACTTATGGGAAGAAGGGTTCTAAATTAGCGTCTCGGGGATATAAGAAGATGTCTCCTCTTTTTGAAAAACTTCCATATTGGCGTGACCTTTCTATAAGATATTGCTTGGATGTTATGCATATTGAGAAAAATGTGTGTGACAATATAATCAACACTCTTCTGAATGTTCCGAATAAGTCAAAAGACAACACATCAGCTAGGATGGACATGGTGGATATGAAAATCAGACCTGAGTTGGCACCAGAAAAGAAAGGAACACGATATTATTTGCCTCCGGCTGCTCATACACTTTCAAGAAAGGAGAAAATAGAGTTTTGTGAGTGCTTAAGTAGTGTTAAAGTGCCGGAGGGATATTCTTCCAATATCAGCAGCCTAGTATCAATGACAGATCTTAAGCTTCTTGGTTTAAAGTCTCATGATTGTCATACTTTGATGCAACAACTACTACCAGTGGCTATACGTTCGATTTTGCCTAAAAATGTTCGATTCGCCATAAGTAGGTTTTGCTTTTTCTTCAATGCCATATGCAATAAAGTGTTAGATCCCAAGGAGTTGGAGTCTTTGCAAAAACTAATTGTCACTTCTCTTTGTCAATTGGAAATGTACTTTCCTCCTTCATTTTTCACAATAATGGTGCATTTAACTGTACACTTGGTTAGAGAAATCAAATACCTTGGTCCAGTTTATCTAAGGTATCAATATCCTTTTGAGAGATTGATGAAAGTGTATAAGGATTATACATCTAATAGATATCGTCCTGAAGGGTCTATTGCTGAGCGTGCAATCACGGATGAAGCACTTTTTTATTGCTATGCACACTTGTCAGATTCTGAGCTACCTGGGATTCCTAAGAATAGGCACAGTGAGTGGATGATGGGCAAAGGTCTTAGGGGTCATGTTCGTCTAGATATGGCAACTGAGAAATGGCATATAGCACATACATATGTTCTTCATAACGAGGATGAGGTACAGCCGTACATTGAGGAACACAAGGCATTGTTGAAGGCGAAGCATCGAAATAAATCAGAGATGTGGATCGCAAGTGAGCACAATAAGACTTTTAGAGTTTGGTTCAAGGGTCGAGTTATAGAAGACTTGCAACAATATCCTGAGTATATTTCTTCTAGATTACAGAGGCTTTGTTTTGGGCGTAAGACTTTTGCATCGTCTTATACTGGTTATGCCGTTAATGGATCCACCTTTTACACTCGTGGGCAAGATGACATGAGCACGATGCAAAATAGTGGTGTTAGTGTAGAGGCAGAAGGCATGCATTTTGCTAGTTCGAAAGATAAGAAACCAGTTTTAAGTGAAATGCATTATTATGGATTCATTGAAGAGATTTGGGAGTTAGATTACACAGATTTTCTAATACCTATATTTGGATGCAAGTGGATTGAAACTACTAGTGGAGTTCGCAAGGATGAACTAGGATTCACCTTAGTAAATCTTAATAAATTTGGTCATAAGGAGGATCCTTTTATTATAGGGACACAAGCGAAACAAGTATTTTATGTCACCGATCCATCGGATAAAAAGTGGTCAGTTGTGCTATCTGTAAGAAGTAAGACCACAATGGATAGTTGCGATGACGATGTGGTATTTGAGGGCTTTGATCCTCGTGTACCACATTTAGATGATACGGATATATTCGAGCCTTCTAGTTTATATGTTCGTGATGACCATGACGAAGGGATATGGACCAATACCGAGTCTTCTTCTAAAAAACGCCCTCGCGGTTTTGACGCATGATTAGGTACGATTTATTATTTTTATTATTATTATTATTATTATTATTATTATTATTATTATTATTATTAATATTATTATTATTATATTATTATTATTATTATTATTATTATTAAATGCTTTTCCTTTTTTTTTACTATGGGCAGCAACGACCTGACTTCAGTCCAAGCAACGCTTCAGTCCAAGCAACGCTTCAGTCCCATTATTATTATTATTATTATTATTATTATCATATAGAATAATTTAGTTTTCTTGGTTGTTTAGTTTTGCTTAGTGGCAGTATGAGACTTGCTGTATGTACATCATCTGCTGAAATTCTTGTAATTGGCTCTATTATTGATATTTTAATATAATTTCTCACATTTTAGCGCTTTTCATCAGAAGCATTCCTCATCTACATTTCTTATATGCTTTCCTATCTTGCATGTTCCAGTGACTTGCTTTCCCTGTTGTGACTTGCTTTCCCTGTTGTGACTTGCTATCCCTGTTTTTTTTGTACAGTTGAACAATGGGCCCGCAAAAACGTAAAAGAAGTCGAAAGAACAACTCTGTTGAGGACGCAAGCGGAAAGAAGGGGATATCTTCTCACAGGGGCTGAACTGTTTTAGATATGGCTGCAAGAGCTATTAAAGAGAAACAACCCATACAACTTGAGTGGGACAAAGAAGATAAATTGCCGACAGGAAAATATGCATCTAAGTTTAGTTCATGGATAGGCGTGACTGTTCGGGGGAATGTTAGTCCCGCACTAGAGAGTTGGGAGGATGTGGATCAACCGACGTTGAACCTTATGCTGAGTGAACTGACGGTATGTTATTTTAACCATGTTCTAAGTTTTTTTTGCTTCATGTTCTAAGTTTTATGAATGTGGGTTGTACAGATATAAGGCCTATATAATGATCCTCTTATTATTTCAATAAAGTATTAGTAATTTTACCAACTGAACAAGGAGTGCTGAAACATTTGGTGCTCACTTGTGTTTAAATGGACAGAGCTAGTGGTTTAAACTACAAAAACATGTCCACCAGAGTTGGTTTGAGAGTAAATATAGTCTCGCCTTCAATAATGCAGTTATAGTACGTAGGGACAGTAGTAAGAGCAGTAGTATGTAGGATGATTGTTGTTACTTGGTTATTACTTGATGAGTTTATGTTGTTTGATCCATAGGATGATTGTTGTTAAGTGGAACCATAGTTTGGGTGAAGTTCATGGCTACGTTTATTATTGTTATTGCAGTTCAATGCCACCAGTAGTAGCACGCTAACATCACTGCACTTAGCTATTACTACATACTCCTACATTGTTACGGCTGGTTTTGTTATTGATGTACACCGTTGCGATAATGCTGCTCCATTATTGATGCACATTTTAGCTGCTATTGGGTACTGTGTACCACCATCGGGTCACAAATTTAAAGCCACTGCATCGGTTAAGGTTACCACTGTTAATAACTGCTGTCACGCTGCTCTATTGTTCACCATAGCTGCTAGTTGTTATGGTCAGATACGTTAAAATCAGAATGTACAAGTCTGGTCATTTCTGTCTTCCCGTGTATATATAGTACTCTAATTCACTGCTGCTTAGTGTCGAATATACTACTGTTCTGTGCTATCATTGAGTCGCGGATTTGCTGCGGAATCTGCCATCACTATCACTATTTTACTAAGATTTGGCGGGTGGGTGTGGGGACCAAATTCTAGTCGCAATTCCCATGATTGTTCCTGGGATAAAAGGATTTGGTATAGGAGTTTGATTGGTCCACTCTTAAGATGGATCATTATATTTGGGAACTTTTAATATTAACGGGCTTCAAAGATGGATCATTAGTATCACCACGCAGTGACAGTGCCAACTGCCAGCAATGCCAGCTACGACTAGGTGGCATCTGCTATCTTCCCACGCTGTAGTGCTCTTTAATTTTTGTATGGTTATATGATTGTATCTGTGTATGGCAAGTTAATATATCTATCTATGAACAATTGGATGCTAAACGTGTTACTTGAACACGACATGCTATATACACTCGTAATGCCCGGCTAAGTATTGAATACAGTAGCATAAAGGGCTGCCATCCCAATGTAGCTGTTCAGACTTTCAGTCATTATTTTGCCTCATGGACTGGTTTTTGATGGATTTTGCTCTGCATGTAAGACGGTTTTATAGATACTCAAGAGTCAAGATTTATTGCCTATACTCAACGTTGCCTTGATCTATCGTTAGTGTCATTGTGTCTTCTTGCCTATGAGACTTGGTGGCTTTGAAGTTTTTCTATATATTAGATGGCTCATTAGATTTAGAAAATGGCACATTACCTCCAGCAATGAACTCAACTTTGAACTTGCTAGCCATCTCATCATACCTATACAGAAAGTTATATCGGTAAACATCAGTCTACTTTCAAGGACTAACCCTATGATACATGAGTAATTGACTACTACCAATAGCGCCTGTTTTTACGGGACTGATACGCGTCTGATACTCGCTCACTGTATCCTACATTACTGCTGCTACATACCACACGCACCACTATCTGCTACTGTACCGTTTTTTGGTCTGTTTGGGTCTATTTTTGGGTCTGTTTGGGTCTATTTTTGGGTCTGTTTGCGTCTATTTCAGGTCCATATCAGGTGGTGTTTGTTTATGTTGCAAGGGCCAACTACTGTGATCTTAAATAGTATGCCTATAGTCTATACGTGCTACTGCCTATGCTCGTTCATACCAGAGATGCACTTACAGTTGCTGGCCAGTTCTTCTTGTGAACACCAGGCCAGTGTTCATGACGTATATGGGCAGGAAGTCGAATTCAGTTGCAGATCGTCTTTCAAACTTCAATGCTTGTTCAAACTTCAATGCTTGTTGCTTACTTCTTTCTTACACTCTCTCTGATGCTCATAGACATGGAATAGGCTCATCGAACTTCTTAGATGAATGGGAACTTCAATATATAGGTTGTTTATTAAATTGATGAACATACAAATGTAAAAATGAGTCTCAATATCTCATTTAACACTTTATCTTAGCCATAAAATTGCTTATTTCTCATGAACAGCTGAGATCATACAGTCGTACAGATTAGCTTCAAAAAATTTGATTATAAATTTGATTGCTTACCATAGTAGGTTATTTAATTCATGGCAATTGTTAGTCTCGTTAAATAATGTGTAAGGTTGTCTAAGCTAATTAAAAGTTTGTTCATATTTCAGGGTGCTTTCCATGTCATTGAAGAGCGTCACGATTGGTGTCTCCAAAAGATGGCTGAATTATGGAGAAAATGGAAATGCACTTTGGTTCGTGAGTGGATGTATGATGAGACGGGAGCTATCCAGAAGACACCACCACCCTTGTATAAGCAGATTACACAAGATGATTGGAACAAGTTTCTGGCATCTCACACTAGTGAAAAATTCAAGGTAATATTTCTATTTTTGTAGACACGCAAATAATTTCATGATAATATATATATGTATATAGTATCTCTCGTACTATTTTTCGCTCTATATGATTTATGTTATTAGGCGATCAGTGATAAGAACAAGGAGAATGCCTCTAAAAAAAAGGGGAAATACTTTGGCTCACGAGCAGGATATCGAGGGATTCAAGTTAAAGTCGTAAGTTCTATGTATTGGTTTCATTTTTTAGCTAACTTCCAGGTCAAAAGTTGGCATGAATTTTCATGAACTCTCTTCTTTTTTAATAGAAAGAAGATTTAGCTGCCAAGGGAAAACCAGTGGAAAAAGTTGATCGATATTTAACTTGGCTAAGGGCTCACAAGTCAGCGAAAGGGGACATGACTGATTATGATAAGGAAGTTGCTTTGAAAATTGTAAGTTGAACATTATTGTAATTTAACTCGGTTTAGTTCAGTTGTTTAATTTATTAGTGCTATTTATTCATTTTTTTTGGCTGCTAAAAACTTAATTAATATTGCTGATTTGCAGGAATCCCTTGAAAAGGATGTTGAGGCTGGTTTATTTGTGCCCGAAGGACGGGAAGACATACTCGCTAAGGCGATAGGCAAGCCTGAGCATCCGGGCCGTGTGCGAGGAATTCCTAACGGTATTTCCATAACAGAGTATTTTGGGAAGGGACCAAAAAAACCGACAAGAGAAGAGTTGTGCGAGAAGATCATTTACATGCAACACCAAATTGATGACTTGGAAAAGCTGAAATCAGTGATGATGCAGTTTTGGCTAACTGGTGAGAAGCCAAGTACTAAAGTATTAGACGATTTAATGCACGGAGGAGCATCTATGAGTACCGAGGGATCGACAAATTCTGCATCACTACACGTGAGTGAAGAGCCACGCCCAGAGGAGACACCCCGAGAGGAGGATTATCAAACACCCAAGACCAATGTTCTGAAGATTCCTACCATATCACCACGGCAGGTTATAAAAGGTTTTCATTAAGAAGGATCTGTAAGCTTTGCATTTAAAACACTATCTAGTTCAAAGTCGATGAAAAAAGTTTTAAAACACTAATCTATCTATGCAGGGGTCTCACATGCAATCACTCTCACTAAAAGGAGTGCAATCACTACAAGTGACTGAGGATCCACCCGTGACCAATGTTTTGAAGACTCCTGGCCCAGTAACACAACAGGTATATATGTAAGCTTTTCATTAAAGACGCTACTTTATAGTAAATGAAAAAAGTTTGAAATTCTACTATAACTTAAATTTTCAGGCTTGGAAAGATTGTGTGCTATCACTGCCAAACAAATCATCGAAGATAGTGGCTTCAGGAATGGTATATCTATCAAGTAAGGACGAATTTGTTTCCATTCATGGCAGTGCCCTTCGTGATGGTTTTAGCAAAGTGTCAATCAAGGAAATCTATTCTGGGTCTGAAAATGTTGATTTACCAATGCCTGTTGGTGATATGATAACATTGACTCATGCTAAGGGTTCATTTATTCAGTGGCCGCAAAGTCATATACATAGTCCTGTTGAGAAGGTAACTAAGATTTCTAGCTAGTATATATAATGATATAAGATACACTGAGAGTTATACCATTTATCAACTTATTTATGCCAACTTTTAGATAACCATGAAAAAGAATGATCAAGGAAAAAATAAAGCAGCAGCAGCAAAGAAGTCCAAGCCTCAGAAGTGTTCGCCCTCGATTTCGCCATCTTCTTTCCTTGGAATTGAAGTTAGTCCCAATTTTAAGCAAAAGCAGAGGACCATGGATTTGAAGTTATTAGCAACTGAGGCTCGGGTTTTAAAGGCAAGTGGGACAATGATCAGTGTTCCCATTGACGAACATGTGTTACACAATGAACAAACTTGCTACCTTAGTTATGAGGAGGTTGTTCATTTGTTAGATGAACAAATGATTGGTGCCTCTCACATCACACTCTTTATGAGGTTCGGTCTCTTTGTTTAAACTTCCCCTTTGCAATCCCATTAGTATATATCTGATAATATGCAAACTAGTACTAGATAGTTACTATGGATTCTTATTGTTGTAGGTATTTGAGTGATCTTGCCGATACCATGCAAATTAGTAGTCACTATGGATTCTTGTGCACAGAGACATTGTCCTCAGAATCCGTTGCTCCGGATGAAAATTATCGATCCGATTATGTTGCTAGGGCAATGACATGTACCGATTGTGGAAAAGGTCGGAAACTTATATTTGCTCCATATGCCCAGGGGTACGTAATTATAAATTTCTTTTCATAGTATTATTATTGATGACTTGATTAATTATTTTATTATTTTTTGTCAATATTTAAGTTGATATCTTCGTTGTATTTTTCTATAACTTGTAGTAAGCATTGGATGTTGGGCGTGATCAATCCGGCTCAAAGTACAGTGTATTGGTGTGATCCTGCCGGACATACAGAGCCTCGTCAATTTTTCATGGATACAATTACCAAGTATGTCTAACTTATTTTTGATCTTTTTTATTTTGCCTTCATATATTATACCTCCCGTTACTCCCCTGCATTTGCCTTAAAATGTTTCTGTAGGCTAGGAACAAAAGTTAAGCCACCCAAAAGCCATCAATCATAGACCTTAGCTTGTTTTTCTATTATACTTTAAATTAACGCTTCATTATCAACTAAAACTGAATAAATATATAAACCTGGCTATCTATATATACAGGGCCTTTGAGAAAAGGAACTCTATCGATCCACTTGCAAAATATGAGGCCAATGGCGTTGTTTGGAAAAAGATTAAGGTACTTCTTGTATATATAGTATATATCTATATATATATATATATATTAACATATTGTTTCTCTTATTAAGTATAGTACATGTGCGTGAAGTATTTATTTATAATATGAGCTACCCTTTCAGGCCCCTTTGCAGCCTTGTGGTTCCGTTTTATGTGGATATTATATTTGTCGATACATGTTGGACGTCATCAAAGGAAGATATGTTACTATTACTCCAAATGTACGTATGTTTTTGGTTTTTTAGTTCATTTTACTTATATAGGAGTCTTGGATAGAATTTTTCTAACCAATTTTTGAAAATTTGTTTGTAGTTCATGCTTAGAGCCCCATTGACATATCCGCTTGAGCAAATTGACGAGGTGAGGGATATATGGGCTAACTTTGCGCTCCAGTTTAAGTCACCCATGAACGATGATGATGAAGTTTAGCTTAAGTCGTAGCTAGAAGTTTAGCTTAAGTACATACGTATTGTATCTAGAATTTGTGGATCGGAAAGTATGTTGATATATATGAATGATGTAGTTGTTGGAGCAATGTTATTGTACGCTTATTTGCAGGAAGAATTATATATAATAGGCTGGATAAAATATAAATTAATTTATTTAAAAAAAAATAGCAGGTGCAAAGAGAACGGTTATGTTATCATCCGTGCTCTATTAATTCAAAAATATGGCGTGAAGATTGAACTTGATGAACAAAAGAGAACGGTTCATCAAGGGAACCGTTCTGGTAAATGTACATAGGAGAACGGTTAACGAGGGAACCGTTCTGGTAAGTGTAACTAAGAGAACGAATGTACCAGGAAAAGAGAACGGTTCTTAGATATAATAGCACGGTTGTACCAGGATAAGAGAACGGTTCCCTAATGAACCGTTCTGGTAAGTGTTGTAATTAAGAGCACGGTTGAACCGTTCTCTTATTTAAAGAGCACGGCCAGGGGGAGCACAGTTCCGCCTCTCATAGGAGAACGGTTTTTAACCGTCTTCGTATCTATATTTTGTAGTAGTGAGTCGAACCACCTGGTGGTGGTCGCTGGTGTAGCCGCCGTAGTGGGGAGTGGTCGGTGGTGGTTGTCGGCCTAGTTTAGGGTTGAGTGCGGCTGGGGTGTTAGTGTTAAGGCGTGGGGGTTGCTAGAGTAGGTTAGTTTTGTTATGTTTATTATTATTATTATTATTATTATTATTATTATTATTATTATTATTATTATTATTATTATTATTATTATTATTATTTGGTTTTAAATAGATGTTATTTATGGCAAATATATTTAGTATTTATGGTGTAGTATTTTATTATTGGTAAAGATTTAGATTTGAATTTCAAAACCAAAGTGTTTATTTATTTTTAGGAGTTACTATTTTTAGAAGCTACTATATTTAGAAAGTTGCTATTTTGGGTAACCTCGGTTGTTGGGAAGCTTTCTAAATATAGGAAGTGTCTATAAATAGTATGCGTATACGTATTACGGGGATTAGGAAGTTATTAATTTATATAATACATATCTAGGTGGAAGTTTTCGTGTGGAGCATTTTTAGAGGCAGTCGCGCAGTTATCTTTCTTCTACAGTTTTGAGGTAGGGGAAACTACTAATGTATGATGATGTGTAAACCGTTCATAATTGATATCAAGCATGTTTGTTATATATTATCATGTGATCTTTATATTGTGCATTTATATCATACTGTGATAACGATGAGGCGATGAGATGATGGGTCTTGTGATTGGCGCGGAGATAATGGGTCTTGTGATTGGTGCGGAGATCATGGGACTTGTGATTTGGTGTGGAGATAATGGGTCTTGTGATCGGTGCGGAGATAATAGGTCTTGTGATTCGGAGTGGAGATGATCGATTTTCTATTTTTAGTAATGTGGTTTGTTTACAGTTTTACTCTACTCAACCTCGTGGTTGACCCTGTGTATTCGTGATCACCTGTGATGAACCAAATTATTGGGGAGCAGACTGACAGGTATAAAGACTATGGGAGCTTAGGGAAGGGAGAAGCATGGACCCGGACCTATTTAGAGTCTAGACCACGTTATAGTAGTCTATGAGTTGTACTTTTATTTTTATCAGAACAGTTTTATATTCGGATATGTAAGAACATGTTTTGAGTTTAAATTTAATTTAAAGTACTGTTATCTTCCTTTGTATCTACTGCCTCGGGAAACCGAGATGGTAACACCTTTATTTATCTGAGGAGTCCTAGTACAGGCCCTTAAATTTACGGAACTTTGTTTATCAGTTACTGTTTGAAATAGCCGGAAGGGGCATGAGCATGAAAAGGACTTTTTTTCTTTTATTGTTGAATAAAGAGGTGTGAATTTATGTGGATATGAGAAGTGATTTGAAACATGTTAGTACTTCTTCTATTATCATGTCTAGTGATATGCGGTTATGTGATCCTGAGCCATGTTATAGTTTTCTGATTATTCAATTTGATAGCTGATGCTAGACTTTATCGTTTAGGGATTTTAGCCCTAACCCTAATGTGTGCCCACATAAGTCGGGACTCATGTCTTTCTGTTGTATTATAGTATGCCTCCGCGAAGAGACAATGCCGCGAACATCACACAAGAGGAGTTAGAACGATTACTAGCTGAGAATGCGGCTCTAAAGGCCAAACGTATGGACTCCGCTAAGATGAGCACGATAATCGCGAGGCATCACCCCACCCAATTCACCGGGGAGGGGGAGCCTCATTTGCTAGGGGCCTGGTGCAGAGAATTCAGTAACTTATTCGAACTGGTGGATTGCCCCGAAGAACTGAGGGTTGACCAGGCAGCCCACTATCTGAGGGGACTGGCTGGAGACTGGTGGACCGGGAACAAGGGAGAGATCCGGCAAGCAGCTAAAGAGGATGGGACCGAGTTTGTTCCATGGGACGCATTCAAGGGGGTCTAGAACGAGGTGTTTCTACCAGAATTCCAAAAGAGCAAGCTGAGGGAGGAGTTCGACTCATTCAAGATGTCGGAGGACATGACTGTAGAGGCTTACTACAGGAAATTCATCCAGTTGGTGCACTATGTGGGAGACATGGGATTCGACGATGCCATGCTAGCAATGAAATTTGAGAGGGGGTTATCAATCGCCATCAAGAAGAGACTGATTGCAGCTCCGGCCACCACAGTCCGTGACATTTATTTAAGTGCTGGGGCGGCGGAGAGGCTTTCGGATATTATCAAAGAGGACAAGAAGTCCAAGTCAGAAAAGAGGAAGGCTGAACCAGTAACTGAGGGTTCAGGATCGAAAAAGCAAAGTAATAACAAGTTCAGTGGGTATTTCGGGAGTAGTGCCTCTGGTGGTGGGAGGAATCAGAGTGGGGGCAACTTCAGGAGTGGAGGTTCCGGCAGTGATTCTGTAGGAATAGTTTGCTTCGGCTGTGGAAAGACGGGACACAAGCAGGCGGTGTGTCGTTCATCTGGAGGAAACCAGTCCGGGGGCTATCGTACACCTAACTCCGGATACCAGGGACCTCGCACTCAGTCCTATGGCAGCAGTGGCTATCGCACACCCATGACAAACTATGGTTGGGGTGCGAAGTCAGGAGGCAGCAGCAACTATCAGAGGAACTACAACAACAACAACAATCAGAACCGTTCATATCAGAATCAGTACAATGGAAGTGGGAACAACAACAAGACGGGGACGGCAGGAAATCAGCAGGCTGGGACATCTTCTGCCAGCCAGAGTGGGGTCAAGTCCAGTGGCAAACTCTTTGCCATGGGAAAGCAGGCCGCTCAGGAGGATGCTCATGTGGTTACTGGTACTTTTCTTGTAAACTCTAGACCTACCTTCGTACTTTTCGATTTCGGTGCCACCTATTCTTTTGTGTCTAGAGATCATGTTAGAGTTTTGGGACTTGAGAGGTTCGACTGGGTCGCAGACTCAGTGACCATACCTTCAGGATAGTCAATAGCTTGTAATAGAGTCTATGGAAGTGTACCCATCAAAATCGGGGAAGCAATTTTCTATTGTGACCTCATAGAATTTCCACTGGGGGGTTTTGAGGTGATCCTAGGGATGGATTGGTAGGGGAAGTATAGGGCTTTTATCGATTGCCACCAAAAGAAGATTTCCTTGAAGGGACCCAAGGGAGTGAGGGTGTCCTATAAGGGATATAGAGTCAAACCAAAAATCAAATTTATATCTGTCAATACCCTGAAGTCTAGTTTGCGAAAAGGAGAGAGCCTAATCTTGTGCCAAATGTGGGATTGTGAGGCTGAGACCCCCAAGACTAGTGAGATACCGGTGGTGCGGGAGTTCGAGGGAGTTTTTCGAGACGACGTTCCGGGGTTACCGCCGAGGAGGGAAGTGGAATTTTCCATTGACCTCAAGCCAGGAGTGGGACCAATATCTAAATCACCGTACCATATGGGACCTAAAGAGATGGAGGAATTGAAGAAGCGGTTGGATGAACTAGCTGAGAAAGGGTTCATTCGACCCAGTGTGTCGCCCTGGGGCGCACCTGTCCTGTTTGTGAAGAAGAAAGATGGGAGTTTGCGGCTGTGCGTTGATTACCGAGAGCTGAACAATGTAACCATCAAGAACCGTTATCCTTTGCCGAGAATTGACGACTTGTTCGATCAGTTAAGTGGAGCTGGGGTTTTCTCCAAGATTGACTTGAGATCCGGGTACCATCAGTTGAGAATAAAGGATGAAGACATTCCAAAGACCACTTTCCGAACGAGGTATGGCCACTATGAATTTGTGGTTATGCCCTTTGGATTGACTAATGCTCCAGCTGTGTTCATGGACTTGATGAACCGAGTCTTCAGCCCGTATCTGGACAAGTTTGTGGTGGTATTTATCGATGATATCCTGGTATATTCCAAGAATGCAGACGAGCACGAAGACCATTTGAGGAGGGTACTTCAGACCCTAGAGGAACGCAAGCTCAATGCTAAGTTGAGTAAGTGTGAGTTCTGGTTGGAGAAAGTGGCATTTCTGGGGCATGTAATTTCAAAGGAGGGAGTGGCTGTTGACCCTAGTAAGATCGAGGCAGTGACTAAGTGGCAAAGTCCGAAGAATGTGAGTGAGATTTGAAGCTTCCTTGGTTTAGCTGGTTATTATCGGAGATTTGTCAAAGATTTTTCAAAGATAGCGAAGCCGTTGACGTCGTTGATGAGGAAGGAGAACCGTTTTGTCTGGGATGAGAGTTGTGAGAAGGCATTCCTAACCCTTAAGGAACGCCTGACAACAGCTCATATCCTTGCTTTGCCAGTTGGGAGTGATAACTTCGAAGTTTATACTGACGCTTCGAAGCATGGGTTGGGTTGTGTGCTAATGC
Organism: Silene conica; assembly: GCA_029255685.2. NCBI lineage: Eukaryota > Viridiplantae > Streptophyta > Magnoliopsida > Caryophyllales > Caryophyllaceae > Silene > Silene conica. The sequence goes on from CM055315.2 coordinate 42,865,187, forward strand.
AGAATGGGAAAGTGATCGCGTATGCTTCTCGCCAGTTGAAGACCTATGAAGAGAATTACCCGACTCATGATTTGGAACTGGGAGCCGTGGTATTCGCACTGAAATTGTGGCGCCATTATCTTTATGGAGCTACTTTTAAAGTGTTTTCTGATCATAAGAGCCTGAAGTATATCTACACCCAGAAAGAGTTGAACATGAGGTAGAGAAGGTGGATAGAGTTAATCGGAGACTATGATATGCAGATTGTCTACCACGAGGGCAAGGCAAATGTGGTGGCCGATGCCCTAAGTAGGAAGTCAGTGCATGCTTTGAGTTGTGCCAGATCGAGGGTGAGGTTGCATAACGAGTTAAGAGAGATGGGAATTTTTATGATCCGGAAAGGGGATGCCCTTGGTGATTTGACAGTGGAGCCTGAGCTGTATGGAGAGATTCGGGAATTGCAGAAGAGCGATGAGAGAATTCAAAAGTGGCGTTTAATGGTGGAAAATGGGGTTGGTGGTGAGGCATCCAAGTTCAGTATTCATACCGACGGTAGTTTGAGATTCAGTGGGCGATGGTGTGTACCGAATGTTGAGGAGCTAAAGAAGAAGATCCTGACTGAAGCTCATGCTACTCCTTATTCTGTTCACCCAGGGGGTGATAAGCTGTATAAGGACCTTAAGAAGACGTTTTGGTGGCCGAACATGAAGAAGGAGGTCGCAGAGTTCGTCTCGAGGTGTTTGACGTGTCAACGAGTGAAAGGGGAGCATAAGAGACCTCAAGGGAAGGTTCAGCCACTAGATGTGCCAGAGTGGAAGTGGGAGAATATTTCGATGGACTTTATCGTGGGGTTGCCTCGGACTCAGAGGGGCAACAACATGATTTGGGTGATCGTGGATCGTTTGACTAAGTCAGCTCACTTTATTCCCATGAAAGACACCTGGAGTAAAGCCGAGTTGGCTAAGTCATATGTTCAGAATGTAGTCAAACTACATGGCGTACCCAAGGACATTGTTTCAGATCGGGACTCGAGGTTTATATCCAGATTTTGGCAGGAGTTGCAGGCTGCTTTGGGTACCCAGTTGAAGATGAGTACGGCTTGTCATCCGGCTACTGACGGTCAGACTGAGAGGACGATTCAGACTCTTGAGGATATGTTGAGGGCGTGCGTACTTGAGTTCGGAGAATCTTGGGAGGACCGACTGGGGTTGATAGAGTTTTCGTATAACAACAGCTATCATGCCAGTATTGGGATGGCTCCTTTTGAGGCGTTGTATGGGAGGAAGTGTCGGAGCCCTGTGTGTTGGGATGATCGGGCTGATGTTGTGACTTTAGGGCCAGATATGATCCAGGAGATGGTGGAGCAGGTTCATATTATTCGACAGAGGATGAGGGCCGCTCAGGATAGACAGAAGAGCTATGCCGATCTGAAGAGGAGCGATATTTCATTTGAGGCCGGAGAGAAAGTACTACTTAAAGTCTCTCCGATGAAGGGTGTGATGAGATTCGGCAAGCGTGGCAAACTGAGTCAGAAATTTATTGGACCATTTGAGATCTTGGACAGAGTTGGAGAGGTGGCATATCGCTTAGCTTTACCTCCAACCCTATCCAAGGTCCATAATGTGTTCCATGTGTCTCAGTTGAGGAAATATGTGAGTGATCCATCGCATGTGCTTCAGCACGAGGTGATTGAAGTAGATGAGCAGTTGGCATACATTGAGACACCGAAAGAGATCCTGGACAGGAAGGTACGAAAAACTCGCAATGGGGAGACGTCCTTGGTGAAAGTTCTGTGGACCAATCATAATCAAGAGGAGGCTACGTGGGAGCCTGAGGCAACAATGAGAGAGCGTTATCCACATTTGTTTGATTGAGGTAACTTACGCGGACGTAACTTTTCTTTAAGGGGGGTGGAATGTAACATTCGATGTTTTAAGTGAACTTTTGTGATGTTTTGTGTTCCACGTTCGTATGGTTTGATTGTTTTGTCATTTGTGAGATGTTGAACTTCGGGACGAAGTTCTTTTTAAGGGGGAAAGACTGTAGTACCTCGAATTTTAGTTACGATTTTTTATCTTGATCATATATTGTGGCTACACGATCGAGCGATTAGCTTAGCGATGGGTTAATAAATTGATTGTACTAGTTCACTTGTACTCGTTTTATGTGGAGTGTCTTGGTCGTCGGTGGGGCTTGAAAGGGGGATCTATCCACCCTAGGTTAATATTTGTAGTAGGTCGTTGGTGTGGCTCGAACTCTGGACCTAGTACAGCTCGGCCATGGGCCTCGAAATCAGTGTAAACAGCCCACACCCATGTTTTGAAAAAAAACAAACCCTCACATCAGTGTAAACAGCCGCCTTATTAGAAGGATATCGACACAATATTCTGACCTATCTACAAATTCTAACCTACCCCGTTTTGCTCAGCCGACACCACACTTCAGGAAGGTCAGATCCCCACGGTGGTTTAACTCTGTTTAAACCCTTCGAAATAGATCAGAAAACAGGTATGCGCAGCCTGTGTTAATTTGTTGTATTTTGTTCAGGGTCACTTGTTTTTGTCACCGTTTTCGAAAGGGGTTTGAGTGTCGGGTTTGGGTTCGTTTTTGTGTTGTTGTGTTGCTAGTGTCTGGAGGTTGGTCAGGAGGTTAGTCTGGGTGGTTGTAAGTGTGACATGTGGCGTCAACAGGGGTGTTTATCACCCCTGGTTACAGCAGTTCCAGTCTGGTTGTCGGGTTTATGGGTTGTGTTGTCTTTCGTGTCTCTGTTTGTGATAAAAGAAGGAGTCGTGGGTGGTGGTTCATGTCAAGGGGAAGTCAGGGGGTGGTCTAGTAGTTGTCGTAGTGGTAAGGAGGGTGTCGTATGGCGGTCAAGGGGGTTGTTTTCACGGTGGTTCTGGAAGGGAACAGGGAATGGAGTGCTGGCAGGCTGTTGTTGTTTTGGTTAGATTGGTTTGGGGGTGGTACCACCGATGACTAGGGGGAGGTCGGTGCGGTGGTACCACCACAGTCTGAGGGTCCAAGGGCGGGGGTGTCGTTAGTGGTGGTCTCGGTGGTCTGATGGGGGAGAGTGGTGGCCGTGGCAGGTTGTTCAGATGTGTGTCACGGATGGAGGGTGAGGAACCAGGGATGTTTGAGTCCCTGGTCCACCTGGTCGGAGGGAGTCGAACCACCTGGTGGTGGTCGCTGGTGTAGCCGCCGTAGTGGGGAGTGGTCGGTGGTGGTTGTCGGCCTAATTTAGGGTTGAGTGCGGCTGGGGTGTTAGTGTTAAGGCGTGGGGGTTGCTAGAGTAGGTTAGTTTTGTTATGTTTATTATTATTATTATTATTATTATTATTATTATTATTATTATTATTATTATTTGGTTTTAAATAGATGTTATTTATGGCAAATATATTTAGTATTTGTGGTGTAGTATTTTATTATTGGTAAAGATTTAGATTTGAATTTCAAAACCAAAGTGTTTATTTATTTTTAGGAGTTACTATTTTTAGAAGCTACTATATTTAGAAAGTTGCTATTTTGGGTAACCTCGGTTGTTGGGAAGCTTTCTAAATATAGGAAGTGTCTATAAATAGTATGCGTATACGTATTACGGGGATTAGGAAGTTATTAATTTATATAATACATATCTAGGTGGAAGTTTTCGTGTGGAGCATTTTTAGAGGCAGTCGCGCAGTTATCTTTCTTCTACGGTTTTGAGGTAGGGGAAACTACTAATGTATGATGATGTGTAAACCGTTCATAATTGATATCAAGCATGTTTGTTATATATTATCATGTGATCTTTATATTGTGCATTTATATCATACTGTGATAACGATGAGGCGATGAGATGATGGGTCTTTTGATTGGCGCGGAGATAATGGGTCTTGTGATTGGTGCGGAGATAATGGGTCTTGTGATTTGGTGTGGAGATAATGGGTCTTGTGATCGGTGCGGAGATAATGGGTCTTGTGATTCGGAGTGGAGATGATCGATTTTCTATTTTTAGTAATGTGGTTTGTTTACAGGTTTACTCTACTCAACCTCGTGGTTGACCCTGTGTATTCGTGATCACCTGTGATGAACCAAATTATTGGGGAGCAGACTGACAGGTATAAAGACTATGGGAGCTTAGGGAAGGGAGAAGCATGGACCCGGACCTGTTTAGAGTCTAGACCACGTGATAGTAGTCTATGAGTTGTACTTTTATTTTTATCAGAACAGTTTTATATTCGGATATGTAAGAACATGTTTTGAGTTTAAATTTAATTTAAAGTACTGTTATCTTCCTTTGTATCTACTGCCTCGGGAAACCGAGATGGTAACACCTTTATTTATCTGAGGAGTCCTAGTACAGGGCCTTAAATAAATGGGGGTGTTACAACCTTTTGGCACGCATTTCTATGTTTTATAGGTGATATTATATCACTTTATGCCCCGAACACGCTACTTTGTGTTTTTCTTGCTATTTTGAAGGAATAAGCGCGAAAGTGATGAAAACCGAGCCAAAGTTGTCCCAAGTACACTCTTTTAGAAGATGGAAGTTGAAATAGGCCTTACAAGCGTTGGAAAGTACCAACCGTCCAAGTGAAAAGCTACTTGAGGTGCGCACAATGGAGGAAGGAAGTTAAACAAGCATGAAAGAGCTTCAATTTGCTAGTGCCTAATTTGAAGAGACTTATCTCAAGTTATACAACAGATAATCTGGTGATTCTAATTGGAGATGAAACCTTGTCCTCTTAGCGTTCCAAATCCACCAAAAACGCTTAATTTGGACAAGTAATGAAGAAATGACAGCCGTTTGAAGTTCAGTGCGCAGTGCAGGAAATACGCGCTGAGAAGTTCTCGATCGAGTACTATTTCTACTCGATCGAGGAGTTGCCAGAAGAAAAGTGATCGATCGAGGAGTTGACAGAAGAAAAGTGTTCGATCGAGTCATTGCCAGAGAGAAAGACCTCGATCGAGTCCTTGCTTAACTCGATCGAGGGGATTTTGGAGATTTTTTCTCGATCGAGTGAAATTGGAACTTGATCGAGCACTTCACTTATGGGCCTCGGTTTGTCGTTGGACTTTAGGTTAGAAATTTGAGATAGCTTGATCATCCTTATAAAAGGAGATCGACTATCACTCAAAACACACATCTCACACTACACATCACTTTGGTATTCTTCTTTCCCTTCTAGAGTTCCACAAACTTTAGGATTTAGCTTTCTTCTTTCTTTCTTGCCTCGGATTCCGGTTTAATCTGTAATCTTTCTTCCCCTCTAATTTAATTTCTTTTGTTTTATTTCTTGTTTCTTTTATTCTTTACTACTCTTAATTAGTTTTTATCATGTGTTTGTATACATCCGTCACAACTGTTAGTATAGTCCTCAAAGCCATGCGTAGCTAATTTTCGAAGTATGTTAGGATGAGGGAAATCACAGGAATAATGTTTTAGGATTCACATGTTAGTCTTTTCTGCGACGAGGTTTATTTATAAGCAATTTAATCATAAAATTATTAATTGAATGCATGCATTAGATCGGATTATTTATTAAAACTCCGCCTGAATCGAAAGATTGGTAGAGTATGCTTACTTAGAACAATTGATATAACCTTCCTGGATCGAAAGATTGTTTGGGGAGTCTAGCGGGCGATTTGAGACCGAAAGGAGATAATCACTACCCACCATATCAAAGAATTGACTGACCTAGTAATTTCGCATGACGTGAACTACCGCGGTGACCCGATTCCTGACATACTCCCATTTTCCTGCTAGACCTATATTTTTCTCTCGCTTTTTTACCCTCTTTCAATCTTCTTATTAGTTTAGAAAAACCAAACAAACATACCCCCATTTTGGTTACTTGGTAGACTTATTTAGCTTATAGGATTCCCTTCTCCCTGTGGATACGATACCCAACTGCCTCTATCACATTTAGCTGGAACTAGTTGGTTTATTTTGATAGGGTTTCAACAACCGTGTCAAATTTTGGCGCCGTTGCCGGGGAGACGGTGTAATTTTATTAGCTTCTTGAGTTTGTTTTTGTCTCAAAGGAGTTTACTCCCTGGGGCCGTTCTCATTCTTTTTGCAAGTTTTTAGTATTTGCAGGATCATTTTTTTCCCGGATACCTAGCATTGTTAGTCATTTTGAGCCAAATGCTGAGACCCTACCCAGGGTATCAATACTCTCTGTTGCTGACAAGGGAATTTTTATGATCCATCCCTCCTTCATTTATTGGGTGGAGCGGAACCAATATAAAGGATTGGTAGATGAGGACCCAGCTAGGCATATGGAGCTGTTTGTAGATGTTTGTTCAACCATCCCTTTAGCATTTGGTGTGACACATGACATGGTGAAGGAATTTCTCTTTCGTTTTTCATTGACGGAGGATACTAGGGACTGGTATAAGGATACGGGGGTTGTTGGAGTGTCAGATTGGAATTATCTAGCTTTGGCTTTTTACAGACGGTATTTCCCTCGCCAACGAACTAATTCCTTGCGTGGCCAGATTATAAACTTTGCTCAATCCGTCACAGAGATAATTTGAGTACTGCTTGGGCCAGATTCAAAAAGTTGGTACGTTCAGTTCCTCACCACGGTTTCGAAGGGTGGTTCTTGTGTTGTCAATTTTACAACGGGTTATCATATGAGGCGAGATTTATTTTGGATTCCGCCGAGCAAGGGCGATTCCTAAATAACACAGAAGATGATAAGGGTTGGCGGTTGATTGACACTATGGCCGCTCATGTAGCTGAATACGGTTGTTTAATACGTTGTTGAGTTCAAGTTTGGCTTAAGTAAATCTCCTGCTTTTTTTAGTCGTCTGGTCACTATGATGCGTTCCATTGTTTTTGGTTAAACTTTTTCAGGTAGTGGAAAGAGATTTGCATCCCAACTTGGCTTTTGTATCTGTTTTGGTCGTATTTTTACAGGCAGAGTACCATTCGAAGTTCTTTTAACTTCTATAGCATTATTGGTCATCTTAACTGAAGCCCGTATAGTGTTTTTGACGTTCCCAGGTTGGTCACTTCTGCTTCTACCTTGACTCTTTTGTGGCTTGGGAAGTAATTTGTACAATCGAACCAACTAAAGCCGTGACTAACAAAATTTCTGGTCAATCCACCAGCCAACTCTCAAAGCATTAAGAAGCATGAAATGGCCGAATTATGTCTGTCTTTAAAAAGTATCACTGATGACGAGACTGCTATACTTGAATGGGAGAGCTTTCCTGCAAATACACATATCGACATTGCCCTTCACTGCTACAATAATCAATATCCACCAGATATTTACTTATATTGTAGTTCAGTTTTACGATTGAGTATTGTCAATCAGAAGTTATATTCTTCTTTCTCAGCTACGTATACTATTATTTGTTGTGTATTGATATGCCTTGGCTTCCTTGCACGGTTGTCATACCACAATTAAAGTAGAGACCTAAAGTTGAAACTAAGCTCATGAAGGAAGCGATCCGTCTGGCATAGGATGATTTGAAGGAAAGGTATAGTGGCGCTCTTCTCGGTGCCCATGCTGTCAAGGTTCGTTTTTTTTCAAAATCCTTCTGTTGCTGTATAATTTTCTTTGTCGGATAAAGAAGCCAGAATTGCTATATTCGGTGAACACGAATCTCATTCATCTATCAAGAAAACAATCTCAAAGTGTCTCATAAAAGCAATTTTGCTCAAAGAAATTGACGGCAACAAGCTGTAAGGTCTCTCATGGTCTCATTTATTTCTAGTCTAAAGCAATTTAGAAGCCATGATCATTGAGTTTGTTTATCTCAACAAATACGAAAACTAAACTGTCTGCACTTTTTGATTCTTAAGTCTTTGTTGACCCTTTAATTTCGCGCATGCCCTAACTTTTTTTTTTTTTTTGGTAAAGGGTAAGTATTATATATTATAAATCAAAAGAGATTACAAAAATCACCTAGATAAGGCCTCGTAGAAAGGCCTGATCTCGGTTACTATAATTACATTGCATACGACTTTTATAGAGAGCACTTAGTTCTTGTTTAATTCTGCCTACAACAGTTGAAGGTCTATCCAACGTGTTCTCACATCTACTTCGATTTCTTTGATGCCAAACATGATAAACTAGAGCATTTAGAGCCCCATTTCTCACTGCCCTCTGGAGTTTAGAGCCTTTGAAACGCTTTCTTCTCTGCCAAGTCAATGAATTATCAATGCTGAAAGTCATCCACTCCTTAATCTCTTTCAGAATGATTCTGCTATACTGGCATTGACAGAATAAATGTTGAATCTGCTCCACTTCAGCTGCACAAATGCAGCACTGATCATCATTGATGAGGTTGATAGTTTTCAATTTGTGTTTTGTGTTCATTGCCTGATGAAAGTACATCCAAGCAACGATGCTGTGCTTAGGAACTGACCACCTGTTCCAAACTAAATTATGCCAGTCCACTGGTTCAGATTTATCTCTCAGAGCCTGGTAACCCTTGGCAACCGTGTACTTATTCCCACCAAACCAGGACCAGTCACCAGCCTCAAAACCCTGTTGAATCACACCCCTGAGCTTGCAAACCCTCTTCCAGTACCAGTTTGAATCCGCAGGAGGAATATAATCCTGCCAAGCCTTTCCTTTCAAGTAAAGGTGGTGGACCCATTGAACCCAAAGCCTGGTTGCATTACTGCTTACCCATACAGTAAGCTTCCCCACAGCAGCAGTATTCCAGACCTTCGATTATTTCAGATTCAGTCCTCCTTCTCTGAAAGGTTTACAAATTTTATGCCAGGCAAAAAAAGGAACCTTCATGTAGTCTGCATCTCCAGCCCACAGGAAGTTCCTGCAGATGGAGTCCACCTGTTTAATCACAGCTGCTGGTAACATAAAGATTGAGGCCCAATAATTGGTTAAGGTAGCCAGGACAGATCTGACCAGGACCAATCTGCCAGCATAGGACAGTTTTTTGGCTCCTAGGCGTCTGATCTTCTCCACAATTTTATCTATTAGAGACTGGCAATCTTTGGCATTTAATTTAGCTGCTTTGATAGGTACCCCAAGGTATTTGAATGGCAAGGACCCTTCTTTGCAGCCAGAAACTTGAATAATATCATGTTTGATATGGTCCCTTACCCCTGCAAAATAGACATTTGATTTGCCTTGACTCATTTTCAGGTCAGAAGCCTGAGAGAAAGATGAGAATGATCTGAGTAGAACCATCATAGATTGAGTGTCTCCTTTGCTAAACATAGCAAATCATCCGCAAACATCAAGCAAGAAAGCTTCATAGGGTTACACATTGGATGAAATTTGAAGGGCATATGGGTAGTAGTATAAGCCAAAATTCTTGTCAGATACTCCATGCATATAGTAAACAGAAGTGGGCTGAGAGGGTCCCCTTGTCTAAGTCCCCGCTTCCCTTGAAAGAATCCAAAGTGCTCCCCATTCAAATTAAGAGTATAAGTGGCAGAGGAGACACATTGCATCAGTAACTGTCTAAAATGGGCAGGAAACTTCAGTTCTTGCAACATTTGTTCCAAGAAAGACCATTCAATAGTGTCGTAGGCTTTTTGCATATCCAACTTGAACAAGCATCTAGGGGTTAGAGCTTTCCTATGATAAACCCTAACCAAATCCTGGCAGATCAAGATATTTTCAATTATACTCCTTCCCTTAATGAAGCCCCCTTGCTCTGGGCCAATCAAATCAGGAAGGACTTGACTCAGTCTGTTGCAAAAGAGCTTGGAAATACATTTATAGATGACATTACAACAGGCAATTGGCCTATACTAAGTGACATTCTGAGGTCTAGCAATCTTTGGCACCAGAGTGAGAATAGTAGTGTTTAGTTGCTTGAGCATCTGGCCTTGATTAAAGAAGTCATGGACAGCAATACAGACATCATTACCCACAATGTCCCAAGTATCTTTGAAGAACTTGCTTGTGTATCCATCTGGTCCTGGAGATTTATCATTAGGGATACTGAAGAGCACTTCTCTGATTTCCTCCTTAGTTACTGGCTTTAACAGGAGTTGTTCATGATCTGCAGTACAGATAGCACCTTGCTGAATGATTTGACGATTCACTTTAACTGTTGGTGTTCTTCAGGTATATGTTTGTTGTTCCAAGTGTAAAAAGCCCCCATAGCAGGACAGTCTAATAACTCACAAGCAGCCACACAATCCTTGAAAGGGGTAGCCTCAGCAGGATCAAACCCCCCCTCCCAAGCCTCTCTTCTTGATTCATAACACAATTAAAATCCCCACATACGTACCATCCATGCACCCTGGATGGTACCAGCAATACTTACCAAGTCTTCCCACAGAATCACTCTTTCTTGAATTTTATTGAAAGCATATACATAAGTGATGTAAAACTGCTTATTGGATAACAAATCAGTGACAAGGCAGTGGATCAATTGAGAAGAATACTTCAAAGGAAGTACACTACACTGAGTATGATCCCATATTACCCATATTCTGCCCCCATTATGCATAGCTGAATTAGAAGTAATACTCCAAGCTTTGAAGCTACTACTAGCTACCTTATTATGCTTACTAGCTTTTATTTTTGTTTCTAAAAGGCCAAAAAGACCTACTTTATTCCGAGTAATAAAATTATTCACATCATGCTGTTTAGTAACCTTATTCATCCTCTTCACATTCCAAAATCCTATTTTCAACTTCATGGATTACTGGTAATGTGAGGGTCTACTACTTGTTGCAATGTGTGCCCTTGAACACCATCAGTAAGCATTTGTTTATATGTTGGACTACCTGGAACAGTAGAGGCAGAATGAGCCCCTGGATCTGAAGTAGAACCCTCCACTCTAGCAGCCATTGGCTTATCAAACCTTACAGTTGTCTGGACAGGCCTGGTCTCCTTTTCTCGCTGGGGTTGATTTTTTGCCTCAGCAGCTACAACTTTAGGTTTCCAAATTTGCTTTTGCTTAGTTAGTACCTGCTTAGTCTGTGGTTTCAACATCCTACAGTCCTGCTTATCATGGCCAATTTTATTACATGAACCACAGAGAACTGGTTGCCATTCATATTCCACTTCCACAGTAATAATAGTTCCCTTCTCATCAAGAAGCTTAATGCTTTTCCCCAACTTCTGTCCTATTTTCATCTCAACCATGATTCTTGCAAATCCCAGACGAGTTTTTGATGCAGTATAGGTATCAGATTTGATGTATTTGCCAACTAAACCTGCAATACGAGGCAAACTATCTCCCCAAAATTTTAATTGCAGATTATGTAACCTAATCCACACTGGCACCACTTTAACCTCTTCTTTTTCTAATTTAGCATCCTCAGTCCATTCCTTTATGATTACTGGTTTATTATCAAAAAGATGATAGCCATTCTGTAATACTGACTGTTGCATTTCAATAGTAGCAAACCTGACCACAAAGACTCCATTAGGCAAGAATGAAATTGTGTCCATTGTATGCTGACTCCATATTCTTTTCAGAAATCCCTCCATAATTGTCCATGGTGGATGAGCACCTACCACAAATCCATACACCACAGACTTCCAGTATTGTAATTCTTTAGATACTTCATCCTCTGTAATCTGTATCATAGGGATTTGATCCTGTTCTGGTTCCTCTGCTCTCACCACTTTGTTTCCCTGAATTGTGAACCAGGGACCAGCCTCCTGAACCTCCTCTTCCACATCTGCAACAAAGCCTTCATCATCGGAGCATAATTCATAGGGAGGGATCCCTATCAATTCCTGCATCAATTTTTCCTTTCCTTGTCTCTGTTTTCCGCCATCATCCTGTTTGGATCCTTCCGAGTTACTATCCTCATCCAGTAATTGGTGTCTTTTCTTTTTGGATTGCCTTTGAGTGACATTTCTAGGAGGCGGTGTCATGGTGGAAGCCCTAGCCATGGATGCCAAGGAATCTCTGATGATCGCCTCAGAGGAAAATCTCTCTAGTACGCATGCCCTAACTTATGCGTGTAATAATCTTTCTTTTTTATAAAAGCAGTATTTTAGTTGAATCAAGATCTATGCCATAAACCAAGTTAGGAAATTTTATTGGCATGTGTAATCACAGTTTTATCGTATGTAGTTATGTACATCATCTGATTCGTCTATCTTTTATTTGGTTGTCAGATCAATACATATGCACCTGATCTCGCAAGAAGCATCACTGGCCTAATTTTGTCTTCTAATGATCCTAACTTTCAAGGCGAATGTCTCGGGATACTTGGAATTCAAATGGGAAATATTGAACATGAGTCGGTGGAAGAATGCATTAAACAAAAGATTATGTCTGCAATAGATATCAATGACCGGAGGCCTCCAAGCCTAAAACGCAGTGAGGACATACCGTTTCTTTTTGGAGTTGAACATGATGATGAACCCAGAAACATATGCCATGATTATGAAGGAGAGGAAGAAGGGTGCACTATGATGGATTTCTAATCATCAATTTCATCAGCAAATTAGTTGTCAAACAAATAATTTGTGTTGGGTTAGGTATTTAACTGACACATTTTTTTATTCGATTTTGAATTAGTCACATCTGTTTTTAGTTTTCTTCCAGGCATTTGTCATCCGAAAATGGGTTTGGTGATAGATGATCGGTTAAAGGTGTGGGAGGAGAAATATCAGCCTCGAGTGCATGATGTACCTGCATTTGCTCCATATTATTCACCCCAGCAGAGGTAATGTATTTCTTGTTTGTCTGGTGTACCCAACAAGCATATATTACTGAATTTCCTTTCTCTTAACGGGTCTAACTCCGTATTTTAGGAAAATAATGCCATTACAGTTCTCTGTATCACTAGAAACGTAGTGTGCATTGTCCGAGGTGTAAATTATATGTGAAATATTATTATTGTATTGATAAAGTAAAGAAGAGTACGTACAAATGAATATATAGGGGAGTACATAAGCTATACTAGAATACAAAAGATATTTACCTAAAGTAGTAGAGTTAAACTAGGTAACTAAGCTAATAAACAAATATCATAAAAGTAGGAAAGGGAATATATTCATAAGGAAGTTATCGTATGCATGGAAACTTGCATGAATATCTCCCACAATATAGGATTGCATATCTTTGAATTATTGACTTGGTGAGATATTGTTTTGACCTGAATTATTCTCTTTGACATTCCCGCTCAAGATGGACGGGCGATAGCGAAGGCCAATCTTGGAAGATAGCAATAAGAACCGTGGCTTGTGGAGCGGTTTTGTGAGCGTGTCCGCGAGTTGGTCCGACCCATTTATGTGTTGCACTCGAATATGCCCATTTCGAATTTGTTCTTTGACAAAGTGGAAAGCAAGGGCAACATGCTTCATGCGCGAGTGAAATACCGGGTTTGCCGAGTATGTTGTGGTACTAAGGTTATCACAATAAATGAGGGGCGGTTTAGTGGGCTTGATTCCGAGCTCGAGCAGGAGATTTTGGAGCCATATAAGCTCCGCACAGGTGCTTGCGACAGCCCTAAACTCGGCTTCGGTCGAAGAGCATGAGACCACCTTTTGTTTCTTAGCGGACCACGATATAGGATTACTACCTAAGTAGATAAGATAACCAGTGGTGGATAGGTAGTCTTGTGGGTCACCTCCCCAATCCGCATCGCAGTAGGCGTGTAGGCAAAGAGGGGACGAATTGGATAGGTGAATGCCGAGGTTTAATGTACCGTTTAAATAGCGTAATAGTCGTTTGAGAGCGGTCCAATGAGCCGCGGTTGGGTGGGTTAAAAATTGGGCTAATTTGTTGACAGAGAAGGCAATATCGGGTCTTGTAAGTGACAAATATTGAAGACTACCAACGATAGAGCGATAGTCAGTTTCGTTTTCAATTGGTGCGTGTGGCTCTTTGAGTAAGGGTGGATGAGTGAGCATTGGAGTGTGGCTGGTTTTGAATTTTCCATGTGATATTTGGCTAGAAGGTCATGTAGATATTTTGTTTGGTTGAGATGTAAGCCATTTTTTGTGGGTGTGACCTCTATGCCTAAGAAATATGATAAGGGTCCTAAATCCTTTAGAGAGAATTTGTGTGAGATTTGATTGATAAAGTTTGTGATGTGAGTTTTATTTGGTCCGGTGACGATAATATCGTCTACATAAATTAAAACAAATAAGGTGATTTGAGTGGTTGTTAAAATAAAAAGTGATGGATCAGATAAGGAATTTCGAAAACCTGATGAGATGAGATAATTTTTTAACTCGGTATACCATGCCCTTGGGGCTTGTTTGAGGCCGTAAATAGCCTTGGTGAGCCTGCAAACATAGGTTGGGTTAGTCGAGTCGATGAAACCAGCTGGTTGACTCATAAAAACGGTTTCAGTAAGTCGGCCCTGCAAAAAAGCGTTGTTAATATCTATTTGATGTAAATGCCATTTGTTTGAGACAGCGAGGGTAAGAATTAAACGAATTGTAGTTGGTTTTATAACTGGACTAAACGTTTCCGAATAGTCAATTCCAGGTCGTTGATGAAAACCTTTGGCAACGAGTCGTGCTTTGTGTTGCTTTAGACTTCCATCCGGATTATATTTGATGCGATATACCCATTTGCAACCCACAACATTCGGGGCTTGGTTTGGTGGGACAAGAGTCCAGGTTTCGTTACGGGTTAGGGCTTCGAATTCATCAATCATTGCCTGGCGCCATTGAGGATCAAGTAAAGCCTGTTTAATGGTGTTGGGTGTGGTTTGCGTGAGTACGATGGTGGCTAGATGGGCTTGGGGCGGTTGTTTATAGTATTTAGGGTTTGGTTTAATAATGTTATTAGAAAGCCTGGTGCGATGGAGTGGGGAGGGTGGAGGAGGCGGTGGGGGTGGGGGGGAGGTCGTAGAGGCTGTAGGAGTGGGAGTGGTGGACGTAGTTGAGGAGGGTGAGGGTACGGTGGTGGGCTGGGGGGTTGAGACAGTGGGTGATGGTGAGGGAGTAGGGTTTGCGTGAGGTTGGGCAGTAGGTGTGGGAGTTTGAGCAGAAGGTGGAGCAAGGGATGGGAGTAGTTGCACGGTTAAATTACACCATTGAGTGGGAGTGTGAGACGGCAGTGGGGTGGTTTTGGAGAGACTTGGATAAGGAAACTCGAGTTCGACAAACCGTACGTGACGCGAGGTGTATAATCGTTTGGTGACGGGGTTATAACATAGATAAGCACTTTGGGTTTGTGAATAGCCAACGAAAACACAGGGAGCGGATTTGGGTTCAAGCTTGTGGGTAGTATAGGGTTTTAACCACGGGTAACATAGACAACCGAAGGGGCGTAATTTATGGTAGTTCGGGTGTTGGCCAAAGAGAAGGTGATACGGAGATTGATTATTAAGGGTAGAGGTTGATAGTCTATTTATTAAGTAGGTAGCAGTTGAGAAAGCATAACGCCAATAGGTGGTCGGCATACGGGCTTGTGTGAGGAGAGCGAGACCGGTTTCAACAACATGTCTATGTCGTCGTTCCGCAAAACCGTTATGCTCGGGAGTGTGTGGTGGAGACGTAAGGTGGGTTATGCCATTATTTTGTAAGTCAGGATTAAATTTTATATATTCCCCACCATTATCGGAGTAGAATTGGCGGATGGGTCGGTTAAAAAAATTTTCAACAATGGCTTTGAAACGATGAAAGGTGGTTGCTGTGTCAGATTTATTTTTTAACGGATATAGCCAAAAATAGTGGGTGAAATGGTCAACAAAAATGACATAGTATTTAAATGAGTCATCGGAAATTATTGGAGATGTCCATACGTCAGAGAAGATGAGATCGAGTGGTGCATTAGAACGTAAAGTTGAAATAGAAAATGGTAACTTGTGGCTTTTGTTAATTAAGCATGAATTGCAATGCGAAAGATTCGAAACAGAAATATTGAAATTAAAACTTGAATTTAACACACTTAAAACGGAATTGGAAGGGTGTCCAAAACGAGTATGCCACAAAATACTCGAGGATTTATTGACGACTAGGGCTTGAGGCGGCTTGGTGTAGGGGTGCCATTGGTATGACCCATTGAGGAATGGTCCTTCAAGCAGAGTTTCCCCCGTCTTGATTTCCTTAAAACAAAAAGAGGTAGAAGAAAAAATAGCGTAAGCATGGTTGTCTTTACAAAATTGTGAGACAGAAATTAAAGGTCTTGCTATTTTTAGAACGAAAAGCACATTTTTAAAAGACAAAGAATGATTAGAATGAAGGATAGAAAAAGAACCAAGGTGCGAAATGGAGAGAGACGATCCATCACCAATCACGAGATCGTCGGGACCATCATACGGGGTGTGAAAGGCTAGGGTCTCTAGGTCGTTGGTTATGTGGTTGGAGGCCCCGCTATCGATGAGGTAAGAGGTGGAGGCGTTGTTGGAGGTTGTGGCGGTGTTGGCTGTGGGACGTGGTGTTTGGCGAGTCGGAGGGGGTGGGAATACGACATTAGGATAGTCTCTTTTAAAGTCCGGGCAATAGCTAATTACATGACCGGTGGCTCGACAATATTGACATCGACCTCGGAATGTGTTGTTCGGCGAATTGGTGGCACGGGTTTGATATGAATTTTGATTGTTTGAATTGTGACGTGGCTGACTTTCGTTGGAGTATTGATTACGGTTGGTGTATGTGTTATTGGCAGTGTTGGGGTGGGAGTAGTTACGGGTGTAAGCCGCGTGAGTCGAGGGAGTAAAGACGGTGGTGTTGGTTGGATTGGGTTGGTTTTTGATGGTGAGTTCGTGTTGAATGAGTTTTTCGTGAAAGAGTTCAAATGATATTGGTGAGTCACGAGCACGAACGGCATCAATGACGGGTTTGTAAAGATTATAGTCTAGGCCATTAATTATTTGAGAGGTTATGTCTTCGGCGTCAAGCGGTTTCCCTAGTTGCGCGAGTTGAGTGGTGCATTCCTTAATGGCTAACATATATTCGGAAATTGTTTTACCGGTGTGTGAGATGGTTCTAAGGCGGTCTTTGACTTGAAGGATGTGGCCACGAGACGGGTTAGCATAGGTTGTTTTGAGTGTAGTCCATGCCTCGTGAGACGTGGTGGCATAGAGGAGGACGGGTGCAACGGTTTCGTCAAGGGTTCCGGCAAGCGCGCCTAGGATTAATTGGTCCTGACGGAACCAGGTTTCGTAGGCAGGGTTGGATTTGGGTTGTGGTTCAGGCGTGGTAGTGGTGGCCGTGGGAGTGACGGTTTTTGGTGGTGGTGTGGTGGTTCCGTCAAGGTAAGAGAAGAGGCCGAATCCAAGAAAGAGACGACTGATTTGGTAATGCCATGAGCGGTAATTTGTCGGGGTTAATTTGGTACATGTTGGGAAGGAAACAGAGAGGAGCGGTTTGGTTGGTTCGGCATTGTTCGGGATTTGAATGCTTGTGGTTGCCATGGGTATATCAGTGAGGTTGAAGGCAGCGGAAATGGTTAGTAGTATAAGGATCGGTGTGACTCCTGATACCATGTAAATTATATGTGAAATATTATTATTGTATTGATAAAGTAAAGAAGAGTACGTACAAATGAATATATAGGGGAGTACATAAGCTATACTAGAATACAAAAGATATTTACCTAAAGTAGTAGAGTTAAACTAGGTAACTAATAAATAAATATCATAAAAGTAGGAAAGGGAATATATTCATAAGGAAGTTATCGTATGCATGGAAACTTGCATGAATATCTCCCACAATATAGGATTGCATATCTTTGAATTATTGACTTGGTGAGATATTGTTTTGACCTGAATTATTCTCTTTGACACGAGGTGGCTTTTTCAAGTGAGTTTTTGGCTGTTTTAGAATATTTGCAAATATTACTGCCTTTGGGAGTACATCTTGTGTTTCAACATTGTTTTTGCTTTACAATCTTTCTCTGTTACTTCCTTGTTGCCTTAAATGGCATATAGATTTATTGTGTTGTATTTATTTATGTTCTATTTCATGCTTTACATGACATGTGAATTTTGGCAGAGAATTCGATGATGTTCGCTTGCCACGGATTAATAAAGTTCACTTTGAAGATAATCCGAAAGTGTCCCAATTCTTCCTGATGTCAAAACTTATTTGGTGGACGAGGAAATTGATTTTTTTTGGGGCTGGTGACAGAAAATTTGATCTTTTTAGTTTGATTGTTGCCTTTTACTCTTGCTCGCAAGATGCTAATACCTATGTTCCGGCATACAGGATGATATCTCTGGTTCCAATGGGAATAAGGAACTCGGTTTTTAAGGAATGGCAGATGCAGAGGTTGAAAGAAGGCTTAAGGTAAATCTTGTATGATGTCTTTTGGGGGTATTTGATGAGTTTTAAAGTTTATCTACCGTATGGAAAAGAAAGCTCCCTATGTTTCATTATTTCTGGTTCTCCTCAGGTAATTTATCGTTATCAATTAGTCTCTTGAAAGATGGCCCCACACAGTTATAATTTGAGATCAACTCATTTAATTATTAGCTCTACCTATCTTATACCTATTAACCTACCGGCTCTACTACCCCGTTAAATTTTCATAGGAATTAATCTCATTGATTAAATTATTACTATCATAAGAATATGAATGTTTTATTTTTATTTCTTTAGTAACACAAAACCTAATTTTTTGTGTTTCTGTTAACAGGAAGCAGCTTTAGTTTCAACATCATTCCCTTCTGCACCTTCTCTGACGAATGTTACTCTTGATGGCTGCGTACTCTAAAGCACACAGAAAGGTTGTACTAACGAAATCGGATGGCTGCGTACTCTAAAGGTTGGATATGGTGATATCGACTTTGATGAAGAAAAACTTGCAGTAGATGCTCATCTGGGATCTCCCTGTGATATGAGAGAACTGAAGCTAACCCTCTCATTTAGGATACTCTCTAGATCACCTTTTTCGGCTTTACTTCATGGTTTATCTGAACTTGTCACCCTCGTACTTTTTCTTTACGAGTTAATCTAAAAGCTCCTAATGTGACGATCGAGGTATGGCCCGTGTTGTATCTTTATGACTTTATCTCAAATTCAGTTGAATTAGGGATTAATTACTCTTTATACAATTTCGGTAAACATGTTCATATATGTTACCTGTCTAAGCAAGCAAATTGGTCTGCTTATTCATATTTTTTTCATAGACCAATAAGAGATATTTATGTTTCTTCTCTTAACAATGGCTATTTACACTGAGGGAGTGGGTTGTGTGTTGTGGCTTCTTCCACTACTCTTTCTGTCTCAGTATCAATCATTTGTTTAGGTTTTTATTTGTTATGAGGATTATTTTAGGCTCACATATAAATTGCTCTTAATCTTTACTTTCTGGACCACACACCTACTTCCGCTCTATTTGAAGCCAATAGGGCCACTTCACATGATACATCTGCAAGATCTAGAAGTGGTGACAATACTTATGATTCTTTATGCGTTAATTTCTGTATTGTGGAAGGTTTTCACTGTTTTATGGATTAGCTAGCATGTAATGATGTTGACATTAGAAGCTTTAAATTTAGCGGGGTAATCTTTACACCGAGAAAATAAAGAGTTAAACTTGGATGTTTCCTTATTTCTGCTAAAACTTTCCAGGCAATGAGTATTATGGGTCTCTTTGATACTGCATATTGGCTATCATGGCTGGCTTGGGAGGGCCTTGTCGTTGCAATCTCATCTGTTTTCATCGTATTGTTCGGGATGAAGTTTCAGTTTGATTTTTTCATGCACAACAATTTTGCAATATTGTTACTTGTTCTTCCTTTTTCAGTTGAACATGGTCAGTTCCTTTTATTCACTATTTTCAGACTTTGTATACCAGTTTGTTCAGTTTGTGCATTATAACTGTTAGAAATTGCAGCAGCCACTAACATCTTAACTGATCTCCATTCTTACCATGTTTCTATTTTAGACAACCTTTGCCTTTGTGCTATCGGCCTTCATCAACCAGCCATCTTCAGCCACAAACATAGAGTTCTATAACTTCATTATTGGCTTGATCACCAAGGCAAGTTCCATTCCCGTGTGATAGTCTTAACAAAAAACTATGCATTATCTCACATTTTTACACTCTTACATATGAGACAAACCCACTAAACATAGATGGATTAATCAAATTTAGAAGACATTAGTGTTTTAGGGAAGAAAATGAGAAAGAGAACACTAGCACAGTAGCACTCTGCCATTACAGGTATAATGTTTCACATCATTGACATCAATCCCGCTTGTGCAGGTTGTGACATAAATTGGATTTCCGTATACTGAGAGGTTCTCTGTGTAAACCATACTACTATACATACAAGCCCAACTCGAGATCCATCTCACGAGTCCCACGCACAAGAGCAAACAAACTACACTACAAACTCTTCAAAGATAAGATAATTATAATATCTTGTAATTGTAACCTAATTGTATTTAGCTTAGTCTTCTATCCTTGCTTAAACTCTTGTAACTACTATATATATGTATCCTCATATGTTTCAGAAATAAGAAAACATTCACACAAATATTATTGCTTTACATGGTATCTACGAGTCTCTCACGATCCAACACCCTACGCCCTAAACGACCCACATTCAAACGCTCAAAAAACACCCTCCTCACCGTATCAACCGCCATGAACAACAACAACGAAGTCGTCATCCCTAACCCCCATGAGGCTGCCCGTCCCCTCACGGCACCCAATCTCACCAACGTCATCAAACTCACCTCCGTCAACTATACTAGTTGGCGCTTTCAACTAACCAACATGCTCTTCGGCCTTAGTCTTCTTGGCTTCGTCGATGGCACCAACCCAGCACCAAACGCCACTTCACCCGGACCCGACAACACCGAGATTCCCAACCCGGCCTACATGTCGTGGCTGAAGCAAGACGGTCTTATTTTAGGCGCACTCATGGGCACTATCACCTCCGCTCTTCAATCTCTCATTGTACGAGCCAAATCCTCCAAAGAAGCTTGGGATATCTTAGCCCAAACCTATGCAATCCCCTCTCGTGTTCACATCCAACAACTTAAAAACCGCTTTGATTCTATCACCAAAACCGCCAACCAATCTATCACCGACTACATACACTCACTCAAGGCATGTGTTGACCAACTAGCCCTTATGGGCAAATTACTTGACCCCGAAGACGTGATCTCACGTGTTCTCCATGGCCTCGACTATGAACTATATAAACCCGTCATTGATCAAGTTAGGGCTCGCGACACACCCATCTCCTTTGAAGCCCTTCATGAAAAATTATTACACCAAGAACTCCTAATCCAACAACACCACTCCTCTACTCAATATCCCCTCTCCGCCAATGCCACCTACAAAAACAGCGGCTACAACCGTAACTACTCTCGCACCACCAACTCCTACCCGAACTCCTCCAACACCGACCCCTCCACGCACTCGAACCCTCGTCCCTTTAAAGGTCGATGCCAATGGTGCCGTGAAACGGGACATGTCATCTCCAATTGCCCACTCTTCCGCAAACAATATCCCAACATCACCTTTCCCGCTCCTTCCACCAATCGCTACAACCACTCCACTCCCCAAGCTCACGCCGCCACCGTGCCTTCGGACTGCCCGCCACCATCCCACGACTATCTTCTTGATAGTGGAGCAAGTCACCACGTCACCAATGACCTTGACACGCTTGCCTTTCATTCTCCTTATTCGGGTCTAGATGACCTCATAATTGGTGATGGATCCGACCTTCACATCACCAACACAGGTACATTAAAATTAAATGGTCTTACGTTTAATAATGTTTTACATGTACCTCAAATATCGCGTAATATTATCTCTATTTCCAAATTATGTCGCGATAATAATGCTTATGTTCTTTTCTCCAATGATTATTTCTGTGTTAAGGCGAAGGCAACGGACCAACCACTTCTCCAAGGTCAACTTAAAGATGGTCTCTATGCATGGAGCCCCCCACCAAAGCGTGTCAACAACGTCACCAAAGGCTCCACCGCGTTATCATTACATCATAGATTATGACATCCGTCACAAGATGTAATGCAAATAATGAATAAAACTTTTCCTTTTCGTAGCTTTAATTACTTACATTGTAGTGCGTGCAATATAATAAAGAGCAAAAAGCTCCCCTTTTCGTTATCTTCTTTCACCACAACCGACTCATTACAACTTCTTTTTTCTGATTTATGGACAAGTCCAATACCTTCCTTTGATCACTACAAATACTACATCATCTTTGTCGATCATTATAGCAAGTATACATGGCTATACCCCTTAAAACACAAATCCGACACCACTCAAGTATTCAACCAATTTACACCCATAGTAGAAAAATACTTTAACAAAGAAATCAAACACTTTTTCTCGGATAATGGAGGCGAATACGTTAAATTAAACAACACTCTCCTCAACAATGGTATTTCTCATTCGACATCCCCACCCCACACCCCCGAACACAATGGTTACGTTGAACGCCGACACCGTCACATAGTTGAAACGGGTCTTGCACTCCTTAAACACGCCAATCTACCATTAAAATATTGGCCCTTTGCATTCAATACCGCAACCTACCTCATCAACCGAATGCCCACCCGCTCTTTACACGGTAAATCCCCCTACTCCATCATCCATAACAAAGATGTCGACTATACCAACCTACACAACTTCGGCTGTCTATGCTATCCATGGTTGCGACCATATACCAAGCATAAACTCGAAGATCGATCCACCCCGTGTATATTTGTCGGCTACTCCACCACCCAAAGTGCATACCACTGCCTTGACCCTAAAACCCATCGCATCTACACATCCCGTCACGTCAAATTTTATGATACCTTATACCCACATCATACTCCTACACCTGACACGCCTAACACTAATGACATTGATACGTGGACTGACTTCAACCTTCATCTCGTCCCTTCCGCTGCCTCGACATTCACCACGCCTGACCCTCCCACGCAACCACCACCAGCTACACGACCACCCATCTCCCAGGTCTATACTCGACGGCCACCCAACATCCCAAACCCCAACCCTTCGACCTCTGCCTCCACCTCAGACGAACCCCCTCCGCAACAGCCTGTTCCCGCACTCACACCGCAAACACCCCCTGTTGACCACTCCATCGACACCACCACCACACAGCCCACCCCATCTCCAGTCACCTCGCCCCTTCCCCACACTGCACCCTCTCCACCCCCACCTTCCACGACCTCCACCTCAGCCCCTAAGCCAGGCCCCACCACTTCTCGATACCACCCCTCCCAACCCAAATCCGTAACAACGCGACTAGACAATAACATTCGTAAACCCAATCCACGATACGCCCAAACGTCAGTTAAAGCTCCCCCACCCACGGCACTCCCTAACACGGTCAAACAAGCACTCGTACTTCCTCAATGGCGTCAAGCTATGCAAGACGAATTTGACGCATTACAACGGAACAATACTTGGACGCTTGTCCCACGAGCCAATGCTCACAATTTGGTAGGTTGCAAATGGTTTTTTCGAAACAAATTCAACACCGATGGTTCTCTCAAACAAAACAAAGCCCGTCTAGTTGCCAAAGGATTCCACCAACGACCAGGTATTGACTATCAAGAAACCTTTAGTCCAGTTATCAAACCAACCACAGTCAGACTCATCCTCTCCATCGCCACCTCCAAACAATGGCCACTAAGACAACTCGACATCAACAATGCGTTTCTCCAAGGCACCTTAACTGAAGATGTCTTTATGGCTCAACCACCTGGCTTCGTAAATCAAAACAACCCAGACTATGTCTGCAAATTACGCAAAGCTATTTACGGTCTCAAACAAGCTCCTCGAGCTTGGTACACTGAACTAAAAACCTATCTCCTAACTACAGGTTTCAAACAGTCAGTCTCCGACCCCTCCTTATTTACTATCCAAACTCCTACTCACACCATCTACATGTTAATCTATGTCGACGACATCATCGTCACCGGCCCCAACCCATCGCACATTCAAAACTTCATCACAAACCTCGCCACTCGTTTCTCCCTAAAAGATCTAGGGCCTCTCTCCTACTTCCTCGGCATTGAAGTTACTCCAAACAACCAAGGCATCCACCTTAGTCAATCAAAATACATTCATGATCTACTAACCAAATATCATATGGCCGATGCCAAACCAAATAACACACCTATGGCCACTTCCCCACCCCTCATCCGTGAAGACACTCACCCTATTGTAGACCACAATGACTATCGCGCCATAGTAGGGAGCTTACAATATCTCTCCCTAACACGGCCCGATACTGCCTTCTCCATCAACCGCTTAGCTCAATTTCTTCATCATCCCACATCGACCCATTGGACCGCTCTCAAACGCCTCCTACGGTACCTACAAGGGACCCAAACCCATGGCATTCAACTCTTTCACCACTCTCCTCTTTGCCTCCACGCCTACTGTGATGCTGACTTTGGTGGTGACAAAGACAACTACCTCTCCACCACTGGCTATATAACCTATCTAGGCCGCAACCCCATTGCTTGGTCATCCAAGAAACAAAAAGGCATAGCTCTTTCCACCACAGAAGCTGAATTTCGTGCCATTGCCTCTGTCACTACTGACACTATCTGGTTACGAAACCTACTCACTGAACTTCACATACAAGCTACATCATCTCCTGCCATCTTCTGCGACAACATTTCTGCCACACTCTACGCTAAGAACCCAGTCTTCAACTCACGCATGAAGCACATGGCTCTCTCCTTCCACTATGTCAAAGAACAACTTCAAAATGGTCAAATTCGTATCTCTCACATCGCAAGCAAAGATCAGCTGGCCGACATTCTTACCAAGCCCTTACACAAGCATCAGTTCCATGAACTACGTGACAAGCTTGGACTCATCATCCGACCGTCCAATTTGAGGGGGCGTGTTAACCATACTACTATACATACAAGCCCAACTCGAGATCCATCTCACGAGTCCCACGCACAAGAGCAAACAAACTACACTACAAACTCTTCAAAGATAAGATAATTATAATATCTTGTAATTGTAACCTAATTGTATTTAGCTTAGTCTTCTATCCTTGCTTAAACTCTTGTAACTACTATATATATGTATCCTCATATGTTTCAGAAATAAGAAAACATTCACACAAATATTATTGCTTTACACTCTGAAGGGTACATGATCATAGGGTCCTTCTACTCTCCAAATTTGCTAGCCAAAGCTTTAAAGATGCTCATAGATTGGACTGCAACACATCAAGACCCCGGTCTCAGCTAGAGTGGTAGGACCAAATGTTCTTCGAATAACGATAATTGTATACTTACAATGGTATGAAAAACAGTCCCCTTAATTTGTTAGAAATTGTCTTCATTTTTATCTAACTATTCTTTTATATCAATGATGCTCAAGTATTGTGTCGGTAATTGTAGAATGATTCTTTCATTTGGTTTGTTGGATCATTCATCCTTTGGTTTGTCTTGGCTCTTTCCTTCGACAACATAATCCCGAATCCGTTTGGAGTGACAAAATCCGCATTTTACTTTTTGTATCCTGGTTATTGGATTGGCAGAGGAGGGAGTAAGGTTCAAGGTACCGGTTCTTATCTACCCCATATATTTCAGTCAATGAGCTCCAGTATTCAAAATCCGTGTCAAAGAGAAAGATAGATGAAGCTTCTTGAACAAAATGGCAAAAATATGTCTTTTTAGGCTTAGTTTAATCAAAGGTAAACAAATGATACAAGCGTAGGGAGTATATTTTTCCATGACTATGTTTTCTTATGTGTATTTACTATAGGGCAGCATCTGTACCTGCTACCGCTCTTCACTGGAACTTGAGAATGTCACACTGATGACGAGGATGTACTTGGAGAAGATAATATTGTGAAACAGCAAATAAGGGAAGGGGTTGTTGATCCAAACGTTGTTTTCCAGTTACACGACTTGCAAAGGTTTACCCTAGATCAACAGCTCTGGGTGGCTGTAAATGCAAGACGACTTCTGCTTATCATGCACTCAGGGTAAACAATGGTTATAGATAAATATAAGTAATTTCTATGATCACTTATAAATTAGAAAACCGTGTTAAATTCGATTTTTGTGTATCTGTTCAGGGTTTATGGGTTAACTTTGCAAAGGATGAACTATTTTGCCTATTGGGACCGAATGGTGCAGAAAAAGCCACTGCAATTAATTGTTTGACAGGAATTTCACCCGCGACTGGCGGAGATGGTAATCATTTGCTTGGAATTTGGAGACTTTTTTATTAAGTTTGTACTGAATAATCTACATATTCTTACAATGGTGCTTTTCTGCACAACACTGATTTACGGGAATTCCATCCTTAGCTCTGTAGGCATGACGTACATACGAAAGAGAATAGGCTTGTGTCCACAGTTTTCGAAATCGCGTAACAATGGCGACGATGGTGAGTTCAGCTGGAGCATTGCTTGCTATGTTATACGAGAATCATCCACCTTTGAAGGTTCATGCTCTCTCGAATCTCAATACTCTTGCCCAGTTTTTTTGGCCTAAGATCTCTACTAGCATCCCTCTAATGTAATTATTATTGTTCCTGATTATTAATTTTATCTTAATTAAGTTTGATGTGGAAACTACTAAACCAGTCATGAACAATAATGACTCAAAGACTTCTCAAAAAAAAGGTAAATGATGTGTCCCTCTCTTTATTCTTTCCCTTTTCATAGCTAAAGTCTTGTCCCTCTCAGTAGAGTGATACATCTACAGTTTCAGTTGGGATGTGTATTGCAATCAGTTCCTTGAACATTTAGAAGTCATTGTAATTAGCTCATGTTGCGAAACTGAGCTTCTAGGATTTAAATGTTATGTGTATTCAACTGTTATGAGTGTTTGTTTTAAGGATGGTTTTATGATTTAAGTGACAACGTGGGTTGTTTTGCGTTCAATATTTTTGCAGATTTAGCTGTAGATTTAGTTGTTGATCAATATTAGATACTAATAGCGACTTTGGTGGCTGCGTTGCAAGCGATTGGTTACTCAATTGAGGTAATTTATTGGTTAGTTTTATTATATTGCTGAGCCTACCTCTTTCTGGATTGTACGAGTAAAATTGTTAAAAATCAGATCCGACAATATTGGTTTCATGATTATTTTATGGCGAATGAACTGCATGTAGTATAAAATGGTAGCATGGTTTGAGTTAATGAAGGAAGTACTGGCGTACTGGCGTTTGAACCTTGGACATTAATGATAGACAGCGCGATACTTGAACTCTTGCACAAGGGAAACTTGGTATGATTTTAGTGAACAATGATGCAGGGAAAAATGGTAGGGTTGGGACCTGGCTTTTATAAGTCTCTACTATGATTAGAAACTCTTACACTGTCTACGTTTATTCGTGTCTTATAGTTGACGTGAGGAGTTCAGAATAGGATTTATGTGTACCCCTTCTATGAGTTGTTTAATGTATTATGTGGTTGGTATAGGGAGATGACGCTTCTTCTTTCTTGTAGGATGGTGAAACTCAACCTATACTGAGAAAGGATTACTCCATTTGTCTCTTCAGTCTTCTCTATTCACATCCCACACGGACAGACTTTTGAGGAAGTTCTGCGATTCATTTCTAATGCAATTATCATTATGGATCATCTAAAAACAGTCTCTCTAGGTTGTTAACATAGTGATAAAGTTGATTGTTGTTAACACAATTTTATAGAAAGTGTATACTGCTCTAATAGTGGTGGCATCTGAATTCTGATCTACTGATATTATTAATCTTATGCTTAGCTCTGTGTACTCTATTAAGATTTGATTTAAACATAATTTTTTTTAAGATTGTGGGTACCTTGCCGAGTCGTTTATATTTCCTACCACTGGCTTGCAAGGAAGGGAATCTTTTCAGAAATTCATTTGTACCTCATTCAAAATTATTATTATTATTATTAATTATTGATTTGGTTGAATATGCGATTCAATAAATGTATCTCCTGACACTCAATTGAAGCCAGAGTGATCACATTAAATAGGATTCTTGTCAGATGATACCTATTATTTGACCTTTCAGATGGTGTGTGCAAAAATATTACGGAATTTAATAGCTTTGGGAGCGAAATTGTATTGAATTTTTTTATAGACATTTCAGGGGTGAATTAAGACTATTTTGGCTTTGGACTATGACGGACTAAGAGAGAGAGGCTCACTTTTGGTCTGCGCTCCTTTGTTCTTGAGGCAATTCTCATCTCGTGTCATCCGGAATAGCTTCTGCTTGTTTGTTTTGTTCGCTGCGTTAGGGTTGTTTATATCTGACCCTTTGCCTCGCTGTGGAATGAGCCTTTGAGGCTCTACCACACATTGGTAATATTTTTGGTTTGTCGGTCGACTAGCCTTAGAGGGTCTTATTGATACCCGTCGCTGAGGGTACCAATGATAAAATTTATGAACCTTATCTTAAACTAGATAGAGTAAGTCAAGGGTCGAACCACAAGGAGGTGGGGAGTGTTTATTGTTCTAAGTCAATGTTTTAAGGTAACAAGTTGGGGGTTTATGGTTGATTGTTTGTCACTAAGTCTAATAAAAATAAAAGGGCAAGATAAAACTGAAACAAGATATGAATAAAACTAATGATAAAAATAAAGGTTGTTAGGATGATTGGTTCATAAAAGCTGCGATGGTATAAATTTTAGGTCAACATGTATTGCAGTCGCGTAAGGGGTGTAACAAATCCCCTCGGTCTATGTTACCTAATAGCTCATTTCGGCCTATGCTATTAGTTCCTAGGTCTCACGAATATTGGGTGTCAACAATAAGGGTGATTCCTAAAGTCTAGGTCACATACCTTTCAGTCTTAGTAACCTAGCCGTCTTAAACTGCAATAGCTCGTATTTTATTATTAAGGTTATTGTTTATTTCGACGTGTTGGTCACCATTTAGCGTTATACTCGATAATTTATTTATCGAACAAGTGTTATATTTCTTTATATGTTGTTAAGTGAAGGGTCGAGTATAAGAGTTAGTTAATAGATCGTGTTTTGAATAGACGCTCGGGCCTCGATATGTGTGTAATATCTCGTATTTTCATAGTTCGTATTAACGAGTCATTTTATATTATCGTCAAGACGGGGTATAATCATGTTCTATTCGATACGTATTTTGTTATAATAATAATATTAATTATTTATACTCGTTAAGTGTAATATTTTTTATGTACATCGACATTTCGATAATTAAGTTATTATCGAAACTCGGGTTGTGACTCGGAATTTATTGTTATAAGTTCTATATATAATTTTATCGTACTATGCAAATCACTATCGTAAGTATATCAACTAAGCTAATAATATTACGTGTTATATTTATATTATCGCGTTGAGGTCGGTTCGTATTATTTAAGACGAAGCTCCTATTTGTAATGGGTCAAGCCCACGACATATACTCCATACGCAACCCTACCTTGGCTCCCCTTACGTTGTAACCTACCACCCAAATTAAACCCTAAACGTAAATAAGGAACTACTCCTTGTTCCTCATCCTTGTGACGGCTGCATCAGAACGAAAGTGGGAGAGGGTGACGACGGTAGTCTAGGGCGGTTATGGTGGTACTCAACCTAGCCAGGCGGCGAGTGAATGGTGAGTCTCTCGTTCACGTTAGTGTTTTATGTATATAGTGTTCTCGTCGTGGTTTATGTATGTAGTCTCTCGCTCCCGTTCACGTTAGGGTGTCGCCGGAGTCAGGTCGACTTGGTGGCTGCGGAGTTGCGAGTGTGAGGGCGAGGGTGTTGGCGTGGGTTGAGTGTCAGCGGTGGTCGTCGGTGTCGGCGAAGTTTATCGTTCTTTTGGTCTGTTTCGGGTATAAGGTTGGGGTGGTGCCACCGTCGACTCGGGGGAGGTCGACAAGGTGGTACCACGGTTGTCGTCTGGTGTTAGGGGTCGTATTAGTGGTGGTTTTGGTTGTTGTCGAGTGCGAGTGGTGGCTGCGGGGTTCGGCAGTAGACAGGTCACGGTAGTCGGGTGGCTAACCGGGCTTGGTTGCGGCTTTGGTGGGACACGCGGGTTGAGGACGAAGAGTACGGTTGGTGGTAGTTACGGCAATGGTGATCTCGGCAGTAGTCAGGTGGTTGGTTTTCGCGGATGGGTGAAGACGTATATGTTGTATGGTGTAAAACCCCTCGCGAAAGCAGAAATATAAACATACAAAAGTACTAAAAATGCAGCGGAATTAAAACATTCTAAAGTAAACAACATGCGAGAATAATTAAACTGAAACGAAAACTGGAACTGAAATAGATAAGTAACAGTTCTAAGTATCAAAACTAAATTTGTACAACAGCCTGGGATGGAACATCCCTACAGGCACCAACAACCTGTATCAAAAGAAGTAAGAGTCTAGCTTCTCGATAAATGTGTAAGTCGTATGATGACAACAGGATCATCACTCGCTAGCTCTCTCGTGAATCCCGCTCCAACCTGCATGTACCTACATACATGAAAACATGTACGCCATAATCAGTGGGGAGTGACTAGAGTTCTCCTAGCCACCTTTTGTGACAACACGTAACACATAAAGAAATACAGAATACTCCAACATATATGAACATGTGAAGCATAAACATCTCATCAACTGTCCTCATACTATCATGCAAACTCTGGTGCACGGCTCTCAACCAACTTCATAAACCGTTAGGAAGGAGAGCCGGTTTCCCTACTGGTTACCCAGTCGGGGGGGTCTTTCAATCCAACTATTTATGAAACCGAACTAAGAGTCATCCAATGCCTTGGATGATCAAACCATAACTCAAACGAACATTCATTTACTCCTCATTATCAATATCTATATCTGACACGTGCCAACTCAAGGCAAGCAGATAAATCTCAGCAAATAAAAGGTTCAGCGGACAACTTAAGACATAACCTAATACTAATCAATCAGCAGGTGTAAAGGATCAGCGGTCAACTTAAGACATAACCTAAACACCAAAACATTCAGCAAGCAAGGACTCAGAGGCCAACTTAAGGCATGGACCCGCCAATCAGCAAGACAGTAGACTCAGCGGCCAACTTAAGGCATAGACTAGCATCCAAAAGTAAAGGACTCAGAGGCCAGCTTAAGGCATGTCCCTTCACCACATCACAAGGTACTAGACTCAGAGGCCAGCTTAAGGCATGTCCTAGCACCAAACATCTGCACTCCGGGCAAGGTGTCAGTTCCTTAGCTACCCCGTTGTGCAGCTGCTCTACTCGTCAGACTCAGAGGCCAACTTAAGGCATGTTCCAACGCGATCACTATCAAACATTTCTGGACTCAGAGGCCAGCTTAAGGCATGTCCCAGACACGACAAACATACACATATAGGGCTCAGAGGCCAGCTTAAGGCATATCCCCATATATGACAAACAACTCACGTATTAAGTTCAGAGG
Organism: Silene conica; assembly: GCA_029255685.2. Lineage (NCBI taxonomy): Eukaryota > Viridiplantae > Streptophyta > Magnoliopsida > Caryophyllales > Caryophyllaceae > Silene > Silene conica. The sequence goes on from CM055315.2 coordinate 42,896,351, forward strand.
CCAGCTTAAGGCATAACTTAATACGCATCAATACAATATCAATCAAAGTCTATGAACTAATCTATAGTTCTACTTTCTTAACTTCTAATCAACACTTAATTGATCCCGGGAACTAAGTTGAGGGAGAGCCGGTTTCCCTTTCGGTTACCCGACCGGGGGGGTCTCTATCCTCTCTCCATTCCCGAACCCAATATAGTGTCGCCCATCCTCCGGGGACCTCAAACATATATTAAAGGTACACAAAACGAGTTTCAATCAAAACCGATCAACCGTTTAAAAGTTATACGCGAATTACAAACCAAACAGCCTACAGCGATCCCCAGCCGGTCGGCAGGCAGACGGTCGGCCGGCTAGTGATCCTCTCAGCCTTCCTTTCTTTGATAAAAACAACACAACACAAAGGGACTCCCAGCCGGTCGGCAGGCAGCCGGTCGGCCGGCTGGGAACCCAAGTTCCTAGCCTTCACAAATTCGTAACCCACCCCAAATGTACTCCCAGCCGGCTGGCAGGCGGCCGGTCTGCCGGCTGGGCTCCCCTTTACTTATGGTCTCGCAAAAATCACAAAACAACACAAAGAGACCACCAGCCGGTCGGCAGGCAGTCGGTCGGCCGGCTGGCAGTCCCAAGCCAGTTTCAACAAAAATTCGCAAAAACACAATAGAAGCGCTCCCAGCCGGTCGACCGGCGGCTGGTCGGTCGACCGGCTCAGAGAGCCTGATCACCAAAACGTGATTTTTCAGATTATTCAAAACATCAACAATCGACACAAATCCTTATGAATCGCTACAAATGGTGTTTCCCCAACATTACCAATCATCAAATACTACTATCTAACAGCAAACAAATCCCATAACAATCCTCAAACAATTATATCAAGTATCTGTAAGCTTAAGAACATACAACAACATCACCAAGCATGAATTCTTCACATAAGAACAATCTTAAACATGATACTAAGTCCTTTGATCATTAAACATTAACAAAAATCAGAAACAAATATAAGAACACATCAAAACTTGCTAATATTCACAATAAGGCCGAGTTTCTCATTATCGTCACCTTTACTTAGCGAAACCTTCAAGATCTTGTTCAATAATCACCAAGTCCTCTTCTGGCTAACACAAACACCGCCTAAAACGACAAAACATCAAAACTAATCACGAATTTCGAAATACCCCAAACAGGCCGAAATTTAAACTGTCACAAAATGCAAGATTGATTACCTTAAAACGACGGGCTCGAGACAAGGAATCCGTAGCCGCGAAAATCGTCTCAATCGGATAAGAAACAAAGATTTTATGAACGTTTTAAGGTTGAAGGAGAAAAGATGCAAAAATGGTGTTTGCTAAATGTTTGCAAATCTGAAAAATGAAATGAAGGAGAGATGTGGAGGATGGTGGGGTTAGGGTTTTGTGAGGAAAAAGAGGGAAAATGGGTCCATTAACAAGTTAGACCCATAAGACAAGTTTTAAGACGGTTTAAGTTAAAAACACTGACTTAAGGTAACTATAAACTCACGACGATATAAATATTTCCGAACTATGAAATTAAATTGCTAAGACGTAAATTAAGCAGTTAAATGAAACCTTATTTAAATCCTTTAAAATATTCTCGTATAAATTAATCAGTTATTTAAATGAATTTCCACAAATTACGAAATATAAATTATTTCTCGAACTTGAACTTAAAATCTTTAAACTTCCAAGTCCCGAAATATTGGGATGTTACAATCACCCCATATTTCAAAAAGTTTCGTCCTCGAAACTTGAAAACAGAAGTAAGTACGGAAACAACTCTAGCTATCAAAACGTACTACCCGGGTTATGGTAACCCAAAACTTTAACTTTCGAAAAGGTTTAAAAAAGAAATGTGTCTAAGGCACAAGTCTTGTCAATGGACATTGGGATTCTCGTTACGTATTCAAGAGTTCGACGTTCCAAATCTGAGACAAGTCCCAAAATTAAATCGGTAAGGTTCAAAATTTAGATTGATTCGGTGTTGATAAGCACATCACATGTTATCAGACGTCTCCAATAACAAGTTGCAGTGGCAGTCAACGCTGAAATCCATCAAAGTTGTAAAACGTTCTGCTCTTTAAAATCAAGTTTTCCTCAAAATCAACCTTTATTTACTTTCAACAAAAGAGGGAGCAGTTTCCAAATCTTCAAAACAATTAGGATTTTCCAAAAATTACAACTTTTAGGGTTAACAATAGAGAACAAATTCCAAAAACAGTCGCCGGGAGCATAGAACCGATCACAGAGATTACTTTCGACACGAAGGATTAAGAGTTTCTAGTTTCACAGCTGACAGAACACGCGAGGAAGGATCGAAGGAATGAAACAACCAGGTTAGAGGTCAAGGACGACGGTAACTCTTGCCGAATCATGGGTACACTAACCGCTCAATCCGTAATCAAAACATCGTTACTACGATTCCTAGTATATCCCAAGAATGACAGTTCAAGTGATCTCTAGACTCTCAATGGTTTCACGATCCCTCTTACCATTATCTCATCCACTGAACAAGGTATTCCTGAACAAGAAGTCTTCCAAAACTCTGAACCGGAATTCTATCACCATAACAACGAATACTCAAAACCCAAGATCTGGTATTCATCATCCTATAACCTTAAATTTTAACGGTTCGATCCTGACAAACCCATTCCACAAGGTTTGACATCCTAAGTTCCCAAATTTTATTACTACAGTGAACATTCAGATCAAGACCTTACTAAGGCAACAACTCTTAAATCCTCTGGTTTCTAACCACTTACCAACAATATACATCCCAAAGAAAAGTTCCATAAGGTTTAGTTATTCACATTCCGAACTCCCCGAATGATATTCACGAACACTTATAAGTTACAAATTTCTACTCTATGATTACTTCAGACATCAACGGTTACCTGTCAACCACTAATGAAGTATTATTAAGCCAACAGGCTTTCATTATTCCACAGCTATCTAAAACGATCGACCTAACAGTGGGGCATCTTAAAATTTCCTTAAGTATCCCAATAGGTAAACGCTGAGGTTCAATAAGTAACCTAAGGTCAAACACTCAGTCAACTCCATAAGTCAAATCATAAATGTCTCAACATTCTCACACCGTTACCAATAACTCTCGTTCCTCAAGTATGTGGTCCTTTCTGCATTACAAAAATTCCTCAAGATTAAGTAGCACTAACTTACATAATTCATCAATTTAACCACATCATCATCATCTTAAGCATGTACCTCCAAAATAACCTAAGACTCCAAGTATCGTATTTAAATCCTCAAATGGTACTTCCAAATTCACAATCACCACGTACATCTAGCCATCTAACATGAAGCTTTCAAGACGACACACTATCCAATATCACCCAATTATTAGTATCACAACTCTCTCAACCAAACTTTGACAACGCAAAACCAAGCATTCCTCAAGGCATGTATCTCTACCCCAAGAACAGGTCGATCTCGCGACTATTCTAAATGAAAAGGAACAAGTCTCACAGAAGAGGAGATGAGATGCGAACTTCAGGGATAAACACGACACGGTCTCGAGAGAGACAAACGGAAGATGGCTCAAGGGACAACAAGATGACAAGGTAAGGAACTTTAGGCTATGGACTCCAATAAAATTGAAGCCAAGATCAGAAGGAGAAGCAAAGGAGAGGAAAGGAGAGAAGCGATATGAAAGAAACGATTACGGAAATCTCCCAAGGTGCGGGTCTCTCGCTATTCTTATGGGGTTCTCCCTTCCTACTTCCCAAATCAGGTCATCCAATTATCGGTTCTCGCAAACAATTCCTCCAATGATTTATATACCCTAATATTTCAAACTTTAAACGGTATCATCATTACAACTACCTATTCCTAAAAGTTTGAGATGTCTCATCTCTACTAGTCCCTCAAATGACAATTCAATAACATTTTCAGGTCATCACCCCTATATGCTATATCCACTTTACTTAACTCACTGTCCACAAGTTAACAATTTTTAACCATCAAGTTCCTGAACTTCCATCTCTCAAAAAAGTACTTCATTCCATCCACATACTGGTGGTGCAACCTCAAATTTCTCTTAAGTTTTTTTTTTAAATAAATAAACGCTAAGATTTATTAAGCAACCTAGGGTCACATAGTGATTCACTTCCTCTAAGCTTAAGTCAACCTCTTCGAGTATTCCACTATTATAGCAAATGATTCGTATTCCTCAACAACGAGCCTTTCCCAGCTCAATCACTCACCTTAGTCAAGTGATACTAACTCACTTCACTCATCCACTCATCATCCTTAGCATTTTAAGCCTATTCTTCTAGGTCGCTCTATATCCTCAAGTATCTTATCTAACTCCTTAAACGGTACTCTTCAATCCACATATTTTCACAATCTAAGTATGGTTCTCAAGATTAAGCTCCACAAAAGACTACGTATGCAACTCACCCTACAAACAAGCATCCTATCACTCACTTTCATTCTTCCAATTGGATAGACACTAGACCCTTGGATCACCAAAACATGTCTCTCGATACCTCTTAAGTTATTCCTCAAATAACAATATTTCACATAACACAGCTTACGGTTATCCTAAGACTAGTTCCTCCAAAACCAATAAAAGGGAAGATTACTTAGAGGGCACCTTAAGAAAGCAAGCAACAAGGTTAAGCTGAAAGATATGAAGATCTGTTCAAGTGAGATAGACAAATATTCTAAAAGAAGGATGTGCATCCGGAGTTATCAAAGAAGGTGGTGCACAAAGAAAGAGGAGTATCTTCAAGGCTCAGAAGCATTCTCCAACAGTAGCACGAACCTTCTATCTTCGGTAGAAACTCCGATCTCCACCGTCAAATGGATAAGCCCACGGTTCGTCGATTGAAAGATATAAAAGTGAAATCGATGACAATCAACAAACACGTTAGAGCCTAATAAAAGCAATCACAAAACAGACTACAATATAAGTCCTTAAATCTACCCCATCTCTCATTCATTATTCAATTAAATGGTCAAGTTAAGGTTGGGGGTTACATGAGTGCGTCGGGAGCAATAATGCTCTGATACCAACTGTAAAACCCCTCGCGAAAGCGGAAATATAAACATACAAAAGTACTAAAAATGCAGCGGAATTAAAACTTTCTAAAGTGAACAACATGCGAGAAGAATTAAACTGAAACGGAAACTGGAACTGAAATAGATAAGTAACAGTTCTAAGTATCAAAACCAAATATGTACAACAGCCTGGGATGGAACATCCCTACAGGCACTAACAAACTGTATCAAAAGAACTAAGAGTCTAGCTACTCGATAAATGTGTACGTCGTATGATGACAACAGGATCATCACTCGCTAGCTCTCTCGTGAACCCCGCTCCAACCTGCATGTACCTACATACATGAAAACATGTACGCCACAATCAGTGGGGAGTGACTAGAGTTCTCCTAGCCACCTTTTGTGACAACACGTAACACATAAAGCAATACAGAATACTCCAACATATATGAACATGTGAAGCATAAACATCTCATCAACTGTCCTCATACTATCATGCAAACTCTGGTGCACGGCTCCAACCAACTTCATAAACCGTTAGGAAGGAGAGCCGGTTTCCCTACTGGTTACCCAGTCGGGGGGTCTTTCAATCCAACTATTTATGAAACCGAACTAAGAGTCATCCAATGCCTTGGATGATCAAACCATAACTCACACGAACATTCATTTACTCCTCATTATCAATATCTATATCTGACACGTACCAACTCAAGGCAAGCAGATAAATCTCAGCAAATAAAAGGTTCAGCGGTCAACTTAAGACATAACCTAATACTAATCAATCAGCAGGTGTAAAGGTTCAGCGGTCAACTTAAGACATAACCTAAACACCAAAACATTCAGCAAGCAAGGACTTAGAGGCCAACTTAAGGCATGGACCCGCTAATCAGCAAGACACTAGACTCAGCGGCCAACTTAAGGCATAGACTAGCATCCAAAAGTAAAGGACTCGGAGGCCAGCTTAAGGCATGTCCCTTCACCACATCACAAGGTACTAGACTCAGAGGCCATCTTAAGGCATGTCCTAGCACCAAACATCTGCACTCCGGACAAGGTGTCAGTTCCTTAGCTACCCCGTTGTGCAGCTGCTCTACTCGTCAGACTCAGAGGCCAACTTAAGGCATGTTCCAACGCGATCACTATCAAACATGTCTGGACTCAGAGGCCAGCTTAAGGCATGTCCCAGACACGACAAACATACACATATAGGGCTCAGAGGCCAGCTTAAGGCATATCCCCATATATGACAAACAACTCACGTATTAAGTTCAGAGGCCATCTTAAGGCATAACTTAATACGCATCAATACAATATCAATCAAAGTCTATGAACTAATCTATAGTTCTACTTTCTTAACTTCTAATAAACACTTAATTGATCCCGGGAACTAAGTTGAGGGAGAGTCGGTTTCCCTTTCGGTTACCCGACCGGGGGGTCTCTATCCTCTCTCCATTCCCGAACCCAATATAGTGTCGCCCATCCTTCGGGGACCTCAAACATATATCAAAGGTACACAAAACGAGTTTCAATCAAAACCGATCATCCGTTTAAAAGTTATACGCGAATTACAAACCAAACAGCCTACAGGGATCCCCAGCCGGTCGGCAGGCAGCCGGTCGGCCGGCTGGTGATCCTCTCAGCCTTCCTTTCTTTGATAAAAACAACACAACACAAAGGGACTCCCAGCCGGTCGGCAGGCAGCCGGTCGGCCGGCTGGGAACCCAAGTTCCTAGCCTTCACAAATTCGTAACCCACCCCAAATGTACTCCCAGCCGGCTGGCAGGCGGCCGGTCTGCCGGCTGGGCTCCCCTTTAATTATGTTCTCGCAAAAATCACAAAACAACACAAAGAGACCACCAGCCGGTCGGCAGGCAGCCGGTCGGCCGGCTGGCAGTCCCAAGTCAGTTTCAACAAAAATTCGCAAAAACACAATAGAAGCGCTCCCAGCCGGTCGACCGGCGGCCGGTCGGTCGACCGGCTCAGAGAGCCTGATCACCAAAACGTGATTTTCCAGATTATTCAAAACATCAACAATCGACACAAATCCTTATGAATCGCTACAAATGGTGTTTACCCAACATTACCAATCATCCAATACTACTATCTAACAGCAAACAAATCCCATAACAATCCTCAAACGATTATATCAAGTATCCGTCTTAACTTGTGAAAAACTGAAAATAAGCTTAAGAACATACAACAACATCACCAAGCATGAATTCTTCACATAAGAACAATCTTAAACATGATACTAAGTCCTTTGATCATTAAACATTAACAAAAATCAGAAACAAATATAAGAACACATCAAAACTTGCTAATATTCACAATAAGGCCGAGTTTCTCATTATCGTCACCTTTACTTAGCGAAACCTTCAAGATCTTGTTCAATAATCACCAAGTCCTCTTCCGGCTAACACAAACACCGCCTAAAACGACAAAACATCAAAACTAATCACGAATTTCGAAATACCCCAAACAGGCCGAAATTTCAACTGTCACAAAATGCAAGATTGATTACCTTAAAACGACGGGCTCGAGACAAGGAATCCGTAGCCGCGAAAATCGTCTCAATCGGATAAGAAACGAAGATTTTATGAACGTTTTAAGGTTGAAGGAGAAAAGATGCAAAAATGGTGTTTGCTAAATGTTTGCAAATCTGAAAAATGAAATGAAGGAGAGAGGGGGAGGATGGTGGGGTTAGGGTTTTGTGAGGAAAAAGAGGGAAAATGGGTCCATTAACAAGTTCGACCCATAAGACAAGTTTTAAGACGGTTTAAGTTAAAAACACCGACTTAAGGTAACTATAAACTCACGACGATATAAATATTTCCGGACTATGAAATTAAATTGCTAAGACGTAAATTAAGCAGTTAAATGAAACCTTATTTAAATCCTTTAAAGTATTCTCGTATAAATTAATCAGTTATTTAAATGAATTTCCACAAATTACGAAATATAAATTATTTCTCGAACTTAAACTTAAAATCTTTAAACTTCCAAGTCCCGAAATATTGGGATGTTACAATCACCCCATCTTTCAAAAAGTTTCGTCCTCGAAACTTGAAAACAGAAGTAAGTACGGAAACAACTCTAGCTATCAAAACGTACTACCCGGGTTATGGTAACCCAAAACTTTAACTTTCGAACAGGTTTAAAAAAGAAATGGAGTCTAAGGCACAAGTCTTGTCAATGGACATTGGGATTCTCGTTACGTATTCAAGAGTCCGACGTTCCAAATCTGAGACAAGTCCCAAAATTAAATCGGTAAGGTTCAAAAATTAGATTGATTCGGTGTTGATAAGCACATCACAGGTTATCAGACGTCTCCAATAACAAGTTGCAGTGGCAGTCAACGCTGAAATCCATCAAAGTTGTAAAACGTTCTGCTCTTTAAAATCAAGTTTTCCTCAAAATCAACCTTTATTTACTTTCAACAAAAGAGGGAGCAGTTTCCAAATCTTCAAAACAATTAGGATTTTCCAAAAATTACAACTTTTAGGGTTAACAATAGAGAACAAATTCCAAAAACAGTCGCCGGGAGCATAGAACCGATCACAGAGATTACTTTCGACACGAAGGATTAAGAGTTTCTAGTTTCACAGCTGACAGAACACGGGAGGAAGGATCGAAGGAATGAAACAACCAGGTTAGAGGTCAAGGACGACGGTAACTCTTGCCGAATCATGGGTACACTAACCGCTCAATCCGTATTCAAAACATCGTTACTACGATTCCTAGTATATCCCAAGAATGACAGTTCAAGTGATCTCTAGACTCTCAATGGTTTCACGATCCCTCTTACCATTATCTCATCCACTGAACAAGGTATTCCTGAACAAGAAGTCTTCCAAAACTCTGAACCGGAATTCTATCACCATAACAACGAATACTCAAAACCCAAGATCTGGTATTCATCATCCTATAACCTTAAATTTTAACGGTTCGATCCTGACAAACCCATTCCACAAGGTTTGACATCCTAAGTTCCCAAATTTTATTACTACAGTGAACATTCAGATCAAGACCTTACTAAGGCAACAACTCTTAAATCCTCTGGTTTCTAACCACTTACCAACAATATACATCCCAAAGAAAAGTTCCAAGGAAGTAACAACTTTCACTCCTACAGTTTCCATAAGGTTTAGTTATTCACATTCCGAACTCCCCGAATGATATTCACGAACACTTATAAGTTACAAATTTCTACTCAATGATTACTTCAGACATCAACGGTTACCTGTCAACCACTAATGAAGTATTATTAAGCCAACAGGCTTTCATTATTCCACAGCTATCTAAAACGATCGACCTAACAGTGGGGCATCTTAAAATTTCCTTAAGTATCCCAATAGGTAAACGCTGAGGTTCAATAAGTAACCTAAGGTCAAACACTCAGTCAACTCCATAAGTCAAATCATAAATGTCTCGACATTCTCACACCGTTACCAATAACTCTCGTTCCTCAAGTATGTGGTCCTTTCTGCATTACAAAAATTTCTCAAGATTAAGTAGCACTAACTTACATAATTCATCAATTTAACCACATCATCATCATCTTAAGCATGTACCTCCAAAATAACCTAAGACTCCAAGTATCGTATTTAAATCCTCAAATGGTACTTCCAAATTCACAATCACCACGTACATCTAGCCATCTAACATGAAGCTTTCAAGACGACACACTATCCAATATCACCCAATTATTAGTATCACAACTCTCTCAACCAAACTTTGACAACGCAAAACCAAACATTCCTCAAGGCATGTATCTCTACCCCAAGAACAGGTCGATCTCGCGACTATTCTAAATGAAAAGGAACAAGTCTCACAGAAGAGGAGATGAGATGCGAACTTCAGGGATAAACACGACACGGTCTCGAGAGAGACAAACGGAAGATGGCTCAAGGGACAACAAGATGACAAGGTAAGGAACTTTAGGCTGTGGACTCCAATAAAATTGAAGCCAAGATCAGAAGGAGAAGCAAAGGAGAGGAAAGGAGAGAAGCGATATGAAAGAAACGATTACGGAAATCTCCCAAGGTGCGGGTCTCTCGCTATTCTCATGGGGTTCTCCCTTCCTACTTCCCAAATCAGGTCATCCAATTATCGGTTCTCGCAAACAATTCCTCCAATGATTTATATACCCTAATATTTCAAACTTTAAACGGTATCATCATTACAACTACCTATTCCTAAAAGTTTGAGATGTCTCATCTCTACTAGTCCCTCAAATGACAATTCAATAACATTTTCAGGTCATCACCCATATATGCTATATCCACTTTACTTACCTCACTGTCCACAAGTTAACAATTTTTAACCATCAAGTTCCTGAACTTCCATCTCTCAATAAAGTACTTCATTCCATCCATATACTGGTGGTACAACCTCAAATTTCTCTTACGTTTTTTTTTAAATAAATAAACGCTAAGATTTATTAAGCAACCTAGGGTCACATAGTGATTTACTTCCTCTAAGCTTAAGTCAACCTCTTCGAGTATTCCACTATTATAGCAAATGATTCGTATTCCTCAACAACGAGCCTTTCCCAGCTCAATCACTCACCTAAGTCAAGTGATACTAACTCACTTCACTCATCCACTCATCATCCTTAGCATCTTAAGCCTATTCTTCTAGGTCGCTCTATATCCTCAAGTATCTTATCTAACTCCTTAAACGGTACTCTTCAATCCACATATTTTCACAATCTAAGTATGGTTCTCAAGATTAAGCTCCACAAAGGACTACGTATACAACTCACCCTACAAACAAGCATCCTATCACTCACTTTCATTCTTCCAATTGGATAGACACTAGACCCTTGGATCACCAAAACATGTCTCTCGATACCTCTTAAGTTATTCCTCAAATAACAATATTTCACATAACACAGCTTACGGTTATCCTAAGACTAGTTCCTCCAAATCCAATAAAAGGGAAGATTACTTAGAGGGCACCTTAAGAAAGCAAGCAACAAGGTTAAGCTGAAAGATATGAAGATCTGTTCAAGTGAGATAGACAAATATTCTAAAAGAAGGATGTGCATCCGGAGTTATCAAAGAAGGTGGTGCACAAAGAAAGAGGAGTATCTTCAAGGCTCAGAAGCATTCTCCAACAGTAGCACGAACCTTCTATCTTCGGTAGAAACTCCGATCTCCACCGTCAAATGGATAAGCCCACGGTTCGTCGATTGAAAGATATAAAAGTGAAATCGATGACAATCAACAAACACGTTAGAGCCTAATAAAAGCAATCACAAAACAGACTACAATATAAGTCCTTAAATCTACCCCATCTCTCATTCATTATTCAATTAAATGGTCAAGTTAAGGTTGGGGGTTACATGAGTGCGTCGGGAGCAATAATGCTCTGATACCAACTGTAAAACCCCTCGCGAAAGCGGAAATATAAACATACAAAAGTACTAAAAATGCAGCGGAATTAAAACTTTCTAAAGTGAACAACATGCGAGAAGAATTAAACTGAAACGGAAACTGGAACTGAAATAGATAAGTAACAGTTCTAAGTATCAAAACCAAATATGTACAACAGCCTGGGATGGAACATCCCTACAGGCACTAACAAACTGTATCAAAAGAACTAAGAGTCTAGCTACTCGATAAATGTGTAAGTCGTATGATGACAACAGGATCATCACTCGCTAGCTCTCTCGTGAACCCCGCTCCAACCTGCATGTACCTACATACATGAAAACATGTACGCCACAATCAGTGGGGAGTGACTAGAGTTCTCCTAGCCACCTTTTGTGACAACACGTAACACATAAAGCAATACAGAATACTCCAACATATATGAACATGTGAAGCATAAACATCTCATCAACTGTCCTCATACTATCATGCAAACTCTGGTGCATGGCTCTCAACCAACTTCATAAACCGTTAGGAAGGAGAGCCGGTTTCCCTACTGGTTACCCAGTCGGGGGGTCTTTCAATCCAACTATTTATGAAACCGAACTAAGAGTCATCCAATGCCTTGGATGATCAAACCATAACTCAAACGAACATTCATTTACTCCGCATTATCAATATCTATATATGACACGTACCAACTCAAGGCAAGCAGATAAATCTCAGCAAGTAAAAGGTTCAGCGGTCAACTTAAGACATAACCTAATACTAATCAATCAGCAGGTGTAAAGGTTCAGCGGTCAACTTAAGACATAACATAAACACCAAAACATTCAGCAAGCAAGGACTCAGAGGCCAACTTAAGGCATGGACACGCCAATCAGCAAGACACTAGACTCAGCGGCCAACTTAAGGCATAGACTAGCATCCAAAAGTAAAGGACTCAGAGGCCAGCTTAAGGCATGTCCCTTCACCACATCACAAGGTACTAGACTCAGAGGCCAGCTTAAGGCATGTCCTAGCACCAAACATCTGCACTCCGGGCAAGGTGTCAGTTCCTTAGCTACCCCGTTGTGCAGCTGCTCTACTCGTCAGACTCAGAGGCCAACTTAAGGCATGTTCCAACGCGATCACTATCAAACATTTCTGGACTCAGAGGCCAGCTTAAGGCATGTCCCAGACACGACAAACATACACATATAGGGCTCAGAGGCCAGCTTAAAGCATATCCCCATATATGACAAACAACTCACGTATAAAGTTCAGAGGCCAGCTTAAGGCATAACTTAATACGCATCAATACAATATCAATCAAAGTCTATGAACTAATCTATAGTTCTACTTTCTTAACTTCTAATCAACACTTAATTGATCCCGGGAACTAAGTTGAGGGAGAGCCGGTTTCCCTTTCGGTTACCCGACCGGGGGGTCTCTATCCTCTCTCCATTCCCGAACCCAATATAGTGTCGCCCATCCTCCGGGGACCTCAAACATATATCAAAGGTACACAACACGAGTTTCAATCAAAACCGATCATCCGTTTAAAAGTTATACGCGAATTACAAACCAAACAGCCTACAGGGATCCCCAGCCGGTCGGCAGGCAGCCGGTCGGCCGGCTGGTGATCCTCTCAGCCTTCCTTTCTTTGATAAAAACAACACAACACAAAGGGACTCCAAGCCGGTCGGCCGGCTGGGAACCCAAGTTCCTAGCCTTCACAAATTCGTAACCCACCCCAAATGTACTCCCAGCCGGCTGGCAGGCGGCCGGTCTGCCGGCTGGGCTTCCCTTTACTTATGTTCTCGCAAAATCACAAAACAACACAAAGAGACCACCAGTCGGTCGGCAGGCAGCCGGTCGGCCGGCTGGCAGTCCCAAGCCAGTTTCAACAAAAATTCGCAAAAACACAATAGAAGCGCTCCCAGCCGGTCGACCGGCGGCCGGTTAGTCGACCGGCGGCCGGTCAGTCGACCGGCTCAGAGAGCATGATCACCCAAACGTGATTTTCCAGATTATTCAAAACATCAACAATCGACACAAATCCTTATGAATCGCTACAAATGGTGTTTACCCAACATTACCAATCATCCAATACTACTATCTAATAGCAAAAAAATCCCATAACAATCCTCAAACGATTATATCAAGTATCCGTCTTAACTTGTGAAAAACTGAAAATAAGCTTAAGAACATACAACAACATCACCAAGCATGAATTCTTCACATAAGAATAATCTTAAACATGATACTAAGTCCTTTGATCATTAAACATTAACAAAAATCAGAAACAAATATAAGAACACATCAAAACTTGCTAATATACACAATAAGGCCGAGTTTCTCATTATCGTCACCTTTACTTAGCGAAACCTTCAAGATCTTGTTCAATAATCACCAAGTCCTCTTCCGGCTAACACAAACACCGCCTAAAACGACAAAACATCAAAACTAATCACGAATTTCGAAATACCCCAAACAGGCCGAAATTTCAACTGTCACAAAATGCAAGATTGATTACCTTAAAACGACGGGCTCGAGACAAGGAATCCGTAGCCGCGAAAATCGTCTCAATCGGATAAGAAACGAAGATTTTATGAACGTTTTAAGGTTGAAGGAGAAAAGATGCAAAAATGGTGTTTGCTAAATGTTTGCAAATCTGAAAAATGAAATGAAGGAGAGAGGTGGAGGATGGTGGGTTTAGGGTTTTGTGAGGAAAAAGAGGGAAAATGGGTCCATTAACAAGTTAGGCCCATAAGACAAGTTTTAAGACGGTTTAAGTTAAAAACACCGACTTAAGGTAACTATAAACTCACGACGATATAAATATTTCCGGACTATGAAATTAAATTGCTAAGACGTAAATTAAGCAGTTAAATGAAACCTTATTTAAATCCTCTAAAATATTCTCGTATAAATTAATCAGTTATTTAAATGAATTTCCACAAATTACGAAATATAAATTATTTCTCGAACTTGAACTTAAAATCTTTAAACTTCCAAGTCCCGAAATATTGGGATGTTACATATGGTGCGTAATTATTATTATTATTATTATTATTATTTTTTATTTTTTTTTTTTTATTTTTTGAATTACGTGGGAACCCGCAGCCGCTACCTTTGGTGCGCACTTGGTAAACCCCCGAGCATACGTGATAGCCTGCAAACCACGTACACTAGGTTAACCACCCTTTTTTACGGGGTGACAGGCTCGAAATCTAGAAGGCATAGCCTCAAGCCAATTTACCCACCACTAGACTCCACCCTTGCGGGCTATTATTATTATTATTATTAATATTATTATTATTATTATCTTTATTATTATTCTCATCATTATTGTTATTACTAATTATTTTTATTATCTTTGTTAGTGTTGATATGGTTACAACCATGTTTATTGTTTAGTATTCGTTAGTAAAGCGTGTCACCATCACTTTTGGTTACGGTTTTGTGTTAACCTAAGTTATGAGTCGGGAAAGCTAGTGAGTCATAATAATTTCTACTTTGGGAAAGTTTCTATTCTTGGAAGCTTTCCATTTATAGTAAATTCCATTTATAGTAAGTTCTATTTATGGTAAGTTGGGTTGTTAAGGGGGTTTGGGAAGTTTATTAATCCATTCCATAATATATGTTAGGTGACTGTTTTCGTGTGGAATACTTCTAGCAAGCTTGTGGTTGACTATTCTCCTGCAATTTGAGGTAGGGGAATTACTGTGATTATAGTGTTGAACATGCCGTTAATATTTGGTGATTTCCGTGTTATTCTTATGCTAGAACATGACTGTTATATGAGCTATTCAATTATATCTTTCTGTGATACGTTATGATCGGTGCGGAGTTTATTTGGCGTTGGATCGGTACGGAGTTTATTTGGCGTTGGATCGGTGCGGAGTTTATTTGGCGTTGGATCGGTGCGGAGTTTATTTGGTGTTGGATCGGTGCGGAGTTAATGGCCTTGGGAGCGGTGCGGAGTTATTGGCCTTGTGATCGGTGCGGAAAAGGGATGATTGAATCCCTATTTATAATATTGTTCGTTTATTTGCTTTCCTCTACTCAACCTCGTGGTTGACCCTGTGTATTCGTGATCACCTGTGATGAACCAATTTATTGGGGAGCAGATTGACAGGTGTTTGAGACTATGGGAGCTAAGGGAAGGGAGAAGCTTGGATCCGGACCGGCCTAGAGTCTAGATCACCATAGTTGTTTTTTCATGAGTTGTACTTTAGTTTCACAAGACTGTTTTATAGTTGGTTGTATGAACTTGTTTTTGAGTTTAACTTTTATTAATTAAAGTACTGTTTATCTTTCCTTTGTATATACTGCCTCGGGAAACTGAGATGGTAACACCCTTATTTATCTGGGGAGTCCTAGTACAGGCCCTTAAATAAATGGGGGTGTTACAAAGTGGTATCAGAGCGAACGATCCCAGGCCTAAACCAAATGAATAATAATAAACGTAGGAAGAGTCAAATAAAATGAACCTCGAGATGAAACTGATATGAGCCCCAAAAAGGAACGGGAAGAGTTAGGGGCCCCTCACACCAAACCATGGGCGCTTTTGGTTCTGTCTCGGGAACCCAATGAGAGTAATTGAAGAGTGGGGTAGGTTATATAGTGACCTAGTTATCTTGTACTAACATTCTTACAGGAGAAGAATGGGGTAAGTACTATTTGAGTTATAATTAAGGACGTGTGTTGGAAAGATATGTGTGATATGAAATGTGGATCAATCTGGATGATGGAATTGAAATTTTAAGAGTTTAGAGACGTAATTGTTGAACGATGGTTAGAGTAATGTGGTCATAGTTATGTTGGCGCATGGAATGTTCATACGATTATCTGGTATTTAAATGACTATCGTTATTATATGACATTCATGTTTAACTCCTTGTAAGGATGAGTATTTATGTTGATCTTATGATTATATGTTATAGTAATCCATGTCTAATGATATGCGGAAGGTGTTTCCCTAAGCCATGAACGTACATAGTCATGTGTTGCATATATCGTACTTAAGATTTTATGCCTATTTTACGCATTTAAAATTTGTTATGAAGTTCGTAATCAATAAGTGACATTGTAATAGCTCCTAGTTTATATTTCCGTATTTGAATAAGTTGTGATTGTGTGATGGTAGAAATTAATTTATTTATATACCCCCGTATAACTATCAAGTTATACAGTTGAGCCTATCTTCAGTTTCAGAATCTTTACCGTTTTTCTAGATGATAATTGTTGTTGAAATGAGGAATGAATGTTAATATGATACAAAGGAATGTCTATGCTTCAAATGTATGTCAACGTGTTTCGGAAGAAGGATGGTTGAATTTCGATGTAGTAATGTGAAATAGTAACGGAACCAAATTTTCAATAAACTTCCAGAATGTTGCCTTGTTGGTGCGGGCTACCAATGTAAATGTGTTCCATATTTTAGTATGAAAACTTCATGTATGATAACCCCCTGAGATGGGTTACAATGCTTTTGTTTTATGTTGATATGAGTTATATTTTTTGGGAGAAATAAACCTTTTAGTTGACAGTAGTCAGATTGTTTCTGCACAGTCCCGTTTTGACCTATCTTTTGTAAAAGAAACCATTTAAAACTTGGTTTTTGCTTGTGCATAGTTCCAATTCTACTATCCAGAATGTTCGTTCACGTTTTCAAAATGATACGCCCTATAAAATCTTAACGAGTCGCTATTCAATTTTGATTTTGCAAGTTGCCTAAAATTTTGTTGAAATGCTGTGAAGTTATTGTTCAAACCGTTTAAGTTGTAAATACTGTATTAAATAATTTCCTTGAGGTATGCATTCGATATTTTTCCTCTGTTTAGCTAATTCCTTATATTTTCTAAAAGACTATATTTGCTCGCACGTTAGCTAAGCTGTTATATAATTAAGACTTTTGTAAGTTGTTGCATAACGTTTAATTGGTGAAGTTGTGAGGTATGTAAGCTTCGTATAAAAGTTTAATCAAATGTGAATTATGTAATTGACCACGTGATATCCTGATATGGCTTTAGTAACATGAATAGTAGGTATAAGGTATGAGTATGAACCCCACTATATGATAGCGTAACCTTGTTTATTTCGTCAAGTTTAATATAAAACCATTTCAGTTATATGTCTAATTTTAATGATGTGCTGCTCGTATGTGATGTCAAGGGCATGTTTATCTAAGAAGAGTCTTGTCAAATGGCGAAATGAAATGTACCTGGTGAGCTTATTAGCATGATATAGCAATCTAATGGTTATAAGTAATTGTGATTGTGATTATTTGAACAATGTGAATCTTGTTGATGTTCTTTCGTCTATTGAGGGTTATCTCTGTTCCCCGTGAATATAATTTTTATAATTTTTTTTAGTGTATTGTTATATCATATAGTGACTTACATATTGTTATATTAAGAATTTGATCACGATATGTGGAATTATTAATTGTTTGACATATGATTTATGGAAGTACTGGTCTGGTGAATTTGTTTACTATCATCGTTAAAATTCTTTTAATTCAGGAACTACATGAACAATGTTTTCGTAAAGAGAGGTCAGAATGTCTCAGTGTAGTCTTGTTTCGGTCTATAACTTGTAAAATTGTCTTTGTTTCGTGTTTATAAATTGTCACCAACTACCTTTTCAATGCTTCAAATATTTCAAAATATTTCTTTTCATAAACCAGGGTAAAGCTTCATGTTTGACAATTATGGTGATGGTTTGCAATATGATAATTTTGTGCCTAAGTGATTTTAACTTTTAGATGTCTTGGAATGTTAATCGATCTGGTCAGTCTATGATTTGGCGTATATCTCGTGTAATATGTCGGTGTGCCATATGTGATTATGTTAATTAATTTTGCTCTATGACCTTCCTAAAATGGTTTTTGCTTCAAAAATATGATTATGAACATGAAACTTTTAAATTTTCAAGTATGAACTATAAGCTTCTTGATTGTTTACATTGATGTAAATATATTCAATTTGTAATAAAAATTTCAAAGGTATGTAAGTGTTAGCTACCCTGATTTTGCTTTACTGCGTAATACGGTTTCTACTGATCCTAGTACTCTTGTTTTGCTCGAGGTTATATATGTTTGCATAATAATTGCTATGGATTTCTTACGAGTACTTCTTGCGTTGAAATTAGTAATTGTTCCCTTGTTTTGATAGTTAATATTTCTAGTGATAAAGTAATCCTTTTGTTGTGAAGCGGGTTGAGTTGTGAGATGGATAACTTTTGGTAATTGCTTAGTTGTTTATGCATAATGGTGTTGTATTAGGTTGGTTTAGTATAGCGTCCAGATCCTTATGTTATGAACTATGGAACGGTATTTATCCATACAATTATGTCAAAGAACTTGGAAGGTAAGTACTGATGAGATTGAGTTGTCGTGAGTCTAGAACAAAGGCCATGATTAATTTGTATTGAGATTGAGATTGCATTTCAGTATTTTATCGAGTTTTCGTATTCTTTGACCTTGACTCGTGGGAGAGTAGCTTAGAGTTTGACTCTCTAAGTGTGGAACTGTAACATCCCAATATTTTGGTCTTGGAAGTTTGAAGATTTTAAGTTAAATTTTGAAAATAATTTATATTTCGTAATTTCGTAATTTCATTTATTTAACTAGCTAATTTATGTGGAAATATTTTAAATGAGTTTTATATGAGATTTTATTTAATTTCGTAAATTATGTCTTAACAATTTAATTTTTATGGTCCGGAAATATTTATGTCGTCTTGAGTTTATTGTGACCTTAAATCGTTAAATATAACTTAGACCGTCTTAAAACTCGTCTCATGGGCCTAACTTATAATTGGGTCCATTCCCTCATCTTTTTCCTCACAAAAACCCTCTCACAAACCCTAATTAACCTCCTCCTTCTTTACTCATTTTTCAGATTTGAGAACATAAAACAATGTCCTTTTTGTATACATTTCACTTTCAATCTTAAAATGCTCATAAAAACTTCGTTTCTTATCCGTTTTGGACGATTTTCGCGCTCATGTTTTCCTCATCTCGCCCTCCATCTTTCTAGGTAAGTTTCATACCAAAATATTTCCATCTTAATTTCTGGTCGTGCCCCTTTATGCACGTTTTTCGAGTCTAATACCGTCATTGGTGTTTCTAATTGTGGGCAAGGTCGATTGAAGTTGCTTGGAGGCGATTCTTGGTGGTTTTGTGAAGCTAAAAGGTGACGATAATGAGAAAAGCTCGGCCTTTCTCTTAAATTAATTGGACATATATTTCTTATTGTTTAAGTGAATTAAATGGGGATTTGATGTCTAATAAATAATGGGTAACTTAAAATCTGAATTTTACATAAGAATCAAGTTAGGAAATGTTGAATTACTGGTTTCGTTTCAATCGAATTGTAAGTTATGGTTGTGTGGTACTTGTTGTTATTGTCGATTATTATTATTGCTGGTCGTTGTTATTGTAGTTACTGCTCACCAATTCTGGCTGTCACTCCTATTGTTATTATCGTTGCTGCTCGTTATTGCGAAGTGGTGCTGTCCTCTGTTCATTTCTTGCATTTTAATTCCTTCGTGTTGCTGCTGCTGCTTGCGTTAAAATGTGTTGTAATCAACCCACACTCTTGTCAATTGTTAATGTTGTTGTTGGCTACTGCCAGCGTTCTTGATTAATGCACTTTACGTGCTATTTCAATTAGGTTACAATTATGTACCTCTATTGTTTGGTAATAATAATAATATTATTATTTTATTATTATTTTACGTACGTGTTTGCTAACCTGCTTGAATTAATTAGATTACGTACGTACTTGCTAGCTTGTTTACGTTTAAATATAATACGTTAAAAATCGTTACTAATTAGTAATGAGTTACAGTTTTATTTTAAGAAGCATGTCTAAATGATTAATTTGTTAATCGGTTGCCCGAATAATTAAAATACGACTTGTTATATTAATTTCTCACATGTTAATTTTATATAGAAAATATGACGATGTAATATGAAATGTTAAATTAGTTCTTGTTTCTCTTTTCCGAATGAACTATATATTTAATTTACGATTCTTTTGTTATTTTATTGACGTAATGATTTCCGTAAAGAATATACGTTATATATAATATGACTTGTATGTTTGTTTGAAGTCCCATAAATTGGGCGGCACTTATATTGGGTTCGGAAACGAATTTGAGGAGAAAGACCCCCCGGCCGGGCAACCGGAAGGGAGACCGGCTCTCGCCTCAAATTATTTTCCGAAGTCGGCTAAGTGTTGAATGTATGTTTAGTAGTGAAATATATATGAAATGATTGTCATTCGAGTTTGAGTTGTTGTAAATCTTTGAGATGACATATTGGGATTTGTGTAACCTGCTGTGCGCTGCTTTAGTACTCGAGTTCTCACCTGATTGCATTGTGTAGCTGGTTGGCCGTAGTGACTTGGTCTCACGGCCAGGTCTTAGATTGTCTACCCGCCTTCGGGCATATCTCGTTCCTAGCTAGTTCGGGTCTTGGGGGTGCCTTGTGCACTTGTCGAATCGGGGATCGTGATTCGTTTGTGCTCCGAGTGTCTGGCCAGGTTTAGACTAGGACAGTCATTTGATGTCGTCCTACCAGGGGGTTTTATAGTCTGAGATTAGGGATGTCGTAGTATATAGACGAGTCGATTGTCGGCCTGCTCATAGTAGTCTAGTCGAGTCAATTGTTGACCAATCTAGTTTGAGTCGAGTCAATTTTTGACCTATCTCTTTGTTGGTGGAGTCGAGTCACTTGGTGACCTATCTCTTGTTTGTAGAGTCACTTGGTTGACCTATAGTTGTTGGAGTCGAGTCACTTGGTGACCTATCTCTTGTTGATGTAATTGGATGTTGAGCATGCCTTAGTTTGTGTATATGAATGTATGATTCTTGGTTATCTTAGTATTGTTCGTCCAAGGCATTGGACGACTCTTAGTCCGGTTTCGTAAATGGTTTGGACTGAAAGACCCCCCGGCCGGGCAACCGGAAGGGAAACCGGCTCTCCTTCCAAATAGATTCCGAAGTTGGTTGAGAGCCTTGCATAAGTATTTGCATGTTGAATTGAGATTTTGATATTGAGATTTGTATGCTTCACATGTTCTATATATGTTGGAGTAGGTTGGATGCTTTTGTGTTATGTATTATTGACAATAGGTGGCTAGGAGCCACTGACTGTGGCGCACATGTTGTGTGTGTAGGTATATGAGGCTGTTTGCAGGGGGTTACGTTGAGGCTAGCGAGCAATGATCCAATCATCGATGACTTACCTTTATCGTGTAGCTAGACCTTAGACTTATGATTTCAGTATTTTGTGCCTGTAGGGATATGCTATCTCGGGCTGCTTTTGTATTGTACTTATATATTTAGTTATGTTTTCTTTCTTCCGCATGTATAATATTGTTAAGACACCTCGCATGTTGTTCTTGTCATGTCAAAAGTTTTAATTTCCGCGTATTTTTGGCATGTTTTGTATGTTTACTTTTCCGCTGCCGCGAGGGGTTTTACAGTTGGTATCAGAGCGTTATCGCTTCCGACGCACTCATGTTACCCCCGAACTTAACTTGACCAATAATTCAAATAATGAATGAGAGATGGGGTAGATTTAAGGACAAGAGGTAGTGTGTTTTATGATTGCTTTTATTAGGTTCTAACGTGTTTGTTGATTGTCACTGATTATACTTTTATGTCTTTCAATCGACGAACCGTGAGCTTATCCATATGAAGATGAAGATGAGAGTCTAATACCGAGGATAGAAGATCTGTGCTACTATTGGGGGATGCTTCTGGATTCCCGAAGATTCTTCTTATTCTTTATGCATCACCTTCTTCTGTATCTCTTGATGCATTTCCTTTCTTTTTGAATTCATGTCGGTCTTACTCCGAAAAATATCTTCTTATCTTTCCGTCTTATCCTTGTTGCTCGCCCTCCCGAGGTACCTTGTAAGTAAGCTTCCCCTTGATTGAGTTTTGAGGAATTAGTTCTAGGATAACTGTGACCCGTGTGTTGGAGAAATCTTGTTATTTGAGGGAATTGTAACAGGTATCGTGAGACATGTTTTGATGATCCTAGTGTATAGTTGTTTATCCAATGGGAAGAGTGAGAGTGAGTGATTGAATACCTACCTTAAGGTTGTGTTGTAATTGTGGTATTCGGTGGGACTTAGCCTTGAGAATCATACTGGAATCGTGAAATTTAGTGGGTTGAGAGGTACCATTTGAGAAGTTAGATGAGATACTGGAAGTCATAAATGAAATTGGAGAAATAGGTCCGAGAGCTAGTGATGATAAATGGAAGAGTGGGGTAATTTGGTTTTACTTGACCTTGAGAATATGTTGGATTTAAGGAAAAACTTTACATTGAGAATAAAAACCGTTGATAGTAATGAATGAGTGTTGGAAGAACCTGAGATGTAAACTCAGAGGAATTGATCGTCGATTGAGGAATTTTAAGGATTCGTCCCTTGTGGGTGGTTAGCATAGAGCGAATCGTTGGTGGGTAGAGGTTCTGAAACTTGATAATGTCTGAATTTTCCTGAGAATCGAGTTTAAAGGTTTTAGGACTCGTTTCCTAAGGTTGTGTGAGGATCGTTGTGATAAGGTTTCAATTGTGGATTGAGTGGTTAGTACGTGCTTTATGTATCCCGAATAGTTCTCATCCTCCTTTACTCGATCTCTGTTGTTTTTGCTCCTTGGTCTTTCGTCGTTTGTCCCTTTAGTTTTGAAACTGGTATCTTGTGATGCTTTATGCTAAGTATAATCCGTGTTGTTATATTCGTGCTTTCTGTAACCGTTTTGAATTGTTTTCCTTTCTGTTGATTGTAAACTTTTGTCACTTTTGCAAACTTTACTCATTCTGAGAATTTAAAAAATAAAAGTTTATTTTTGGAAAGTCTGGTTTTAAGAAGTTGAATGTTTTACGACTTTGACTGATTTCAGCGTCGGTTTGACGTAAGAGCTTGTTATCGGAGACGTCTGATGAGTTGTACTATGCTTATCGGCGCCTAATTGGTTTGGTTTTGAATTTTAGATTTGGCTTGGCCTTGGACTTGCCTCTGATTTGGAATGTCGAGCTCTTGAATGCGCAACGAGAACCCCAACGTCCCATAACGAAGACTTGTGCCTTGTAAATTGTTTTCAAAACCTTTGAAAGAAACCTAAGTTTTAAAATATCAAAATTTCAGTAAACGTTTTGGTTGGTAGCTTTGTCTTTGTAACTGCTTTCAAGTTTCGAGGACGAAACTTTTTGAAAGGTGGGGTGATTGTAACATCCCAATATTTTGGTCTTGGAAATTTGAAGATTTTAAGTTAAATTTTGAAAATAATTTATATTTCGTAATTTCGTAATTTCATTTATTTAACTAGCTAATTTATGTGGAAATATTTTAAATGAGTTTTATATGAGATTTTATTTAATTTCGTAAATTATGTCTTAACAATTTAATTTTTATGGTCCGGAAATATTTATGCCGTCTTGAGTTTATTGTGACCGTAAATCGTTAAATATAACTTAGACCGTCTTAAAACTCGTCTTATGGGCCTAACTTGTAATTGGGTCCATTCCCTCATCTTTTTCCTCACAAAAACCCTCTCACAAACCCTAACCTCCTCCTTCTTTACTCATTTTTCAGATTTGAGAACATAAAACAATGTCGTTTTGTATACATTTCACTTTCAATCTTAAAATGCTCATAAAAACTTCGTTTCTTATCCGTTTTGGACGATTTTCGCGCTCATCTTTTCCTCTTCTCGCCCTCCATCTTTCTAGGTAAGTTTTATACCAAAATATTTCCATCTTAACTTCTGGTCGTGCCCCTTTATGCACGTTTTTCGAGTCTAATACCGTCATTGGTATTTCTAATTGTGGGCAAGGTCGATTGGAGTAGCTTGGAGGCGATTCTTGGTGGTTTTGTGAAGCTAAAAGGTGACGATAATGAGAAAAGCTCGGCCTTTGTCTTAAATTAATTGGACATATATTTCTTATTGTTTAAGTGAATTAAATGTGGATTTGATGTCTAATAAATAATGGGTAACTTAAAATCTGAATATTACATAAGAATCAAGTTAGGAAATGTTGAATTACTGATTTCGTTTCAATCGAATTGTAAGTTATGGTTGTGTGGTACTTGTTATTGTCGATTATTATTATTGCTGGTCGTTGTTATTGTAGTTACTGCTCACCATTTCTGGCTGTCACTCCTATTGTTATTATCGTTGCTGCTCGTTATTGCGAAGTGGTGCTGTCCTCTGTTCGTTTCTTGCATTTTAATTCCTTCGTGTTGCTGCTGCTGCTTGCGTTAAAATGTGCTGTAATCAACCCACGCTCTTGTCAATTGTTAATGTTGTTGTTGGCTGCTGCCAGCGTTCTTGATTAATGCACTTTACGTGCTATTTCAATTAGTTTACAATTATGTACCTCTATTCTTTGGTAATAATAATAATATTATTATTTTATTATTATTTTACGTACGTGTTTGCTAACCTGCTTGAATTAATTAGTTTACGTACGTACTTGCTAGCTTGTTTACGTTTAAATATAATACGTTAAAAATCGTTACGAATTAGTAACGAGTTACAGTTTTATTTTAAGAAGCATGTCTAAATGATTAATTAGTTAATCGGTTGCCCGAATAATTAAAATACGACTTGTTATATTAATTTCTCACATGTTAATTTTATATAGAAAATATGATGATGTAATATGAAATGTTAAATTAGTTCTTGTTTCTCTTTTCCGAATGAACTATATATTTAATTTACGATTCTTTTGTTATTTAATAGACGTAATGATTTCCGTAAAGAATATACGTTATATAATATGACTTGTATGTTTGTTTGAAGTCCCATAAATTGGGCGGCACTTATATTGGGTTCGGAAATGAATTTGAGGAGAAAGACGCCCCGGCCGGGCAACCGGACGGGAGACCTGGCCAGGCTAATCGCACACCTGCCAAAGATAAAAGTCCCTAGACTTGACTAACATACAAATTAATGTAGATAGGGAAGAAGGGGTCGAACCACAGGGAGACGGTGATGTAATTGTAATTAGCTATGGAGAGAATTCTATCAAGGTCGGTTACGTGTTGTTTGTTGTTTTGATTGAAGATTTACTTAAAACGGAAATTATAAAAATGAAGATGTAAACGATTATAGGGAAGAATCTAGGGGGTTGGGGTTACTCATGCATATAGGAGCTTAGTCATGTCAAATTAAAGAAATACATTGTCGATAGTTGATTAGGTTTATAACAATTTCCTTTCGGCCTAGAGTTTAACCGTAGATTGATTACCAATTAGCTCTCGCGTATATTAGAACAAAATACTATAACATGCCATGCCTAATTCTATCCCGACTTTCGATCTTAGGATAAGAATAACACAATTAACGATTATGACTATGACTACAATTATCGAATGATCAAGTTCTATCCCGGCTTTCGGTCTTAGGATGAGAATAATGATTTATCAATAATCATGGTCAAAATCATATATTAATCAAATGAAACAAGCATGTATATAACCAACCATCCGACAATGCAAAATCAATAACTTAACATGACCTAACAACTAATCTAGCATGGTTTCCCCCCTAGATATAAAAACTACTCACACATGGTTTTATGAACTAGATTATCTATTCTATTAACTAAGATAAACAAAATGACGATAACGAAATAAAACCGTAAAGAAAGATAATACCGGGAATTAACGGAATAAGAACTCGGAAGATGAAATGCGAATAGCTTCGGAAAATGCTTGAATAAACAAAGAACTATTTTATATAGAAAATAAGGAAAGACTTAGAATATTTTCTTACAAACTTAATGTAGCTACAAGTTCCTAATTTTGATGATTTTATGCTAAGTGATCCTCTCCAAATGAATGAAATCAAGGGGTATATATAGTGATGAGGAGACGGGGTAGATTGCAGCCACCCCGGACCGAGGCAAGAGCATAATGATTGCATTCCTTGAATCTGGACCAAAAAACACCGTGATCAAGGCCACCCCGGTATACCGGGGCAGCCCACCCCTACCGGGGTGAGAACACTGTCCAAATACTCCGCATTTCTTCAATTGTTTACATTTGGGAACATGGGTGACGTTGCAAGAGTGATGTAATGCTTGAGTTGTCATGCTTTGCACATTATGCTCTTCAAGGGTTGACTTCTTTGTTGACTTTCTTTGACTTTCTTTCATTTTCCGTCATCTCTACTACCCGAAGAATGCTTGTCTCGACTTTGGTTAGCTCCGTTGCTCGATAAATGTCAAAATGCAAGAGAAATCCGAAATTCCTACAAAAACCGCTAAACCACATACAAATTACCTAGAACACGGAATTAGCTCAATAAACATTGAAGAATAATGTAAACGATGATAAAACATGAGCTAAAATGGGGACGAAAAGTATATAAAAATAGAGCATATCAAATTCCCCCAAGCTAAACCCTTGCTTGTCCTCAAGCAAGCTAAAATAAATCAAGATAAGCAAATGAATCTCCATAATCCCATCAATTACAAATCCCAATTTTAGCTAATGAAATAATTGTGAGACGAAATCCCGAAGACAACATGGGCATAGGAAAGATGCAATACATGGTTGAGATTTATACGACGGCGTAGCGTATAGAATTTCATCTAGACTCTTTGGCTTTTGCACGATCATTTTGACAAAGGACTATCATGGTACACTCAAGCACACATAAAAATGTCAAGGAGGTTTGTATGTGAAAACACTCTCCTAACCTCGACTCATGAAGTTGTGCCGGCAATCTAATATGGTAAGCATTCCAATCCACTAGCCAATGCAATCAAAATGCAAGCATGCAAAAGAAGCCATAAGAAGGAAGCAATATGTGATGGGTAAGAAAGGGAACATGTGAGTTATGGTAATTGGAGCTAATTCAAGCTAGCAACTAACCATTAATGCAAGGATGCTCAATCCAATATCGAACCCAACTCATTACCAAATGTCGAAGTCAAAACTAGCAAAATGACTTCTTTTATCAAGACAAAGCATATGAGAATTTCCCAACAATATTTTTATGATGAATGTCATGGAAACTTTTCTCTTCTTCCTTTTCTTTTCAATTCATGCTTCTTTTCTTTCTTTTCTTTTGTCTCTCTCTTTTTTTTTTTTTTTGGATGGTAAATATTTTTTTTTTTTTCGACTTTTTGACCATCATTTTTTTCCAATGCCAATCACAATGATAGAAGGCAACATTAAAAACATATCCCAATTGAGCACCCAAACACCAATGAATAAGCTACTAACTTGACAAGGTAGGCAAATTTTGAATGTAGCTTAGAAAATCAATAAAAACATGTGTAAAGGGGCAAAAATGGGCAAATAGAATCATGTGAAAGGCTTACAAATACTCACAAGATGAATGCAATGCTTATGAAGTTGAACAAAAACCATATTTATGCCTTTTGGTGTAACACAAAACCATGAGGAGACCTACTCACACACCTAGATGAGACCGAAAAAGATATAACGGTCTTAGGAGGTTCTAAAACTCTCGATTTTTGTAGGTTGCCAATGCCAAAAGATCAAGCCAAAAACATCAAAAATCCATTCTCTACCTACTATGTCAAGACATCCCCATGTAAGCCAAAATTCCGTCATAGAAGACTCACAAAAAATTTCAAAGAGCATGAAATTGGGAAATGCAAGAGGAAAACAGTAGGTGATTCATTCACATCATCATGAAACTTGCCATCATTAAACTTATACTAACCTATAAAAAGAAAAAGCAAAGCGATCCCTCCCCCAAGCTAAACTTCACATTGTCCTCAATGTGAACCAAAGAGACAATCAAACAACAAGTTTAATGGGGAAAGGGAAACTACAAACAAAAGTAAAAGAAAACTTACTAAACCAACTAGCTTCCCCCAAGCTAGTATGTACAAGGGGGGCAACAACCATTCATGTAGGACCATCAAAGAAATCGGTGAAGTTGACATTGCGAGGTGGATCATCAACTTCTCTTTCTCCACTTCCACTTCCGCTAGCAAAATGAGGGTCAGAATAAGGGGCAACATGAGGAGCAACGTGAGGAGGAACTTGAGGTGCGGGATAACCTGCATAACCACCAGAAAAACCACCCTCGGGCCAAGTGAAGAAGGACGGGTGAGGTCCTTCTTACTGGATGACCCCTTGACGGGCAAAATGAGTATAAATGGGGTTCAAAGCAAGTCTTTGATCGTCCCGCATTGTGTCCACACTAACCTGCAATCCTCTCATCATACTATAAAGATCCGCACTAGAGTGGCGGGGAGGTTGAAAAGATTCATGTTGATGAGAGGATTGTCCTACCTCCTCCTGACGTGAAGAATTACCCGGATTCCCCCGACGAGTATAAATACTAGCATAAGTCATAGTCGGGGCAATGGGCGATAGGCCTCCAATAGGCAAATGAAAACTTTTACGAACAAATGGTACCCCTCCCCCAGCAGGTTCCCCTTGTGTTAGAACAGGAATTAAAGGCAAATCATCGGGTAATCGAAGAGAATCATACTTGCCTATTTTCCAAATCATTTGAGGCGGGGCACTCCTAAACCAGTCAAGTGAAACAAAGTAATCATAATCCAAACCATTTCCCACATCCCTAGGTCCGGGTAATAAAGGTGGAAGCTCGGTGGTCTCTTGGTTGAACCGACAGAGATTTTGGGCTATTCGGGTTATTAACCCACCTAGGACCACACATTTGGAGCGGTCACTCACTTGTTTGGACAAGTGATTGGCAAAATGGTAAGGGATGTTGATTTGGCATTTGTCATGTCCTTAAACATTCAAGAAAGACCCAAGAATCTGAACCTCTATTAACCGCACTGAGTGAGGTTCAAGTCTCCCGAAGAAAGTCCACCCCATAGACTGTTGCCAAATACGAAAGTCCGGTCTATGGAGCAAGGCATGGGGGAGATGGTTCCAATTACCGGGGTAAGGGAAATGGGAAATGGCATTCCAAGTCACGACTGGGTTATAATGATCGGGAGGGTCAATAGGAATCCCTTCCGCCGGTAAGCCAAAGATCGAAGCGAATTGGTTAAGGGTTTTATTATAGTCTCTATTGAACAGCCTAAAACTCACCGAATGGATATGTTCTTGCATCCTAGATTTATGAAATTCGAAGGAGCTTAGAAATTCAAGTGTGAGTTGTGGGTAAGTTCGATAGTTCATAGTTAAGGCATAACCCATATTTACCCCTTTGAACAAGGCTTTGACATGCTTATCTAATCCTATTCGCCTCAAAGAATCAAAATTAACAAAACGAGTTGGTCTCAAACCTTTGGCTTTTAAGGCATCCTAATTGTTGAATTGTTTTTCAGAAACAAACACAACGGTAGGATAGTCTTCATCTTGCCATACCGACGGTGGTGATCTTGGTACCTCCTCTACTTCTTCTTCTTCCTCCACCTCAATTGGGTTGCTAGGACCGGGTTCCGCTCTAGCCCTCTTACTACGACGAAACAAGTTCTTCAAGGGAGCCATAAATCTGAAAATTTCAGAAAAATACCAACCACAAAGAAGAAACTCACAAATTTGCTAAAACAATGTAAATGGCACTCAAGTAAGGGGAATTAACACTAGCAATGACATAAACTAACTCTACAAAGCATTAATTCAAACTAGAAATTGAATTCCTCACCCAAAAAGAGCAAAATCAATTTTCCCCAATTTGAAGTTAGGGTTAGTGAAAAATTCAATTTCTAAGCAAATGAAGGATAAAATAGAGTAGAATATGCAAAATAACTTACTTGAGAGTGGAAATGGAAGTAGAAATCCTTGAAGAATGATTGCTAAGATGAAATTTGATGGTATAAAGAGAGAAAAGAGTTACCTTGAGGAGGAAGAGGAAAGAGGAATAAGAATGAAAGAATGAAAAGAAAGAAATTCGAGCAGCCTTTGTTATGTAAAAACCGAGCACGATTGCTCCTGCCCCGGTCGGGGTGGCTCGCCCCGGTGTACCGGGGTGGGTTTCTTCATTTTTCTCTAATTCCAAATTTAAATTTTTTTCCACAAATGCCGAATGATGTTGCTTTGGCCCCGGTCGGGGTGGCTTGCCCCGGTGTACCGGGGTGAGACTGATCTGTGCCCTCTTTTCCGTATTCAGCATTCTTTTTCCTTTCTTGCCTCGTATGGTACCTGCAAATTCAATTCAATAAACCACAAATCTACTTATTCCTATACTACCTAAACCGAAACATTATTCAAAAAGGGAATAAAAGAGTAAAACACGGGTTGCCTCCCGAGAAGCGCAATTTTAAGTCTTGCTAGACGTCACGAATCCTTGATGAATTAAGCTTGAACGGACGGAAGTTCCAAGAAAACTTCCTCCACTACTCCGATAACAACATTCTCACGATAAGCTTTCAACCGATGGCCATTCACTTTGAATCTTTCGCCGTTCGTAGTCATCACTTCGACGAAACCAAGCTTGTTCACATTAATGATGGTATATGGACCGGACCACCGTGATCTCAGTTTTCCCGGAAAAATCTTCAAACGAGAATTGAACAATAGTACCTTATCACCAATCTCAAAATCTTTCTTGAGAATCTTCTTATCATGCCACCGTTTTGTCTTTTCCTTGTAAAGACGGGAACTTTCAAAGGCTTGAAGCCGGAATTCATCGAGTTCATTGAGTTGTAATAATCTCTTCTCTCCACAAAGAGTAGCATCGAAATTGAGCTATTTGATAGCCCAAAAAGCTTTTTGCTCCATCTCAATCGGCAAATGACAAGCTTTGCCATAGACCAACCTATATGGTGAAGTACCAATAGGTGTCTTAAAAGCGGTCCTATATGCCCACAATGTGTCATCGAGCTTTGTACTCCAATCTTTCCTTGATTTTGCAACAACTTTTTCAAGAATGGATTTGATTTCACGGTTTGAGACTTCGACTTGGCCACTCGTTTGCGGATGGTAAGCCAAACCTCTTCTATGAAAAACCCCATATTTAGCAAGCAATGTATCAAGTTGTTTTTCACCAAAGTGAGTTCCACGATCACTAATCACCGCTCTAGGTACACCAAAGCGTGGGAAAATGACCTTCTTAAACAATCTTATGACATGACGGGCATCATTAGTGGGAGTGGCAATGGCTTCTACCCATTTGGAAACGTAATCAACGGCTACCAAGATATAACGATTACCTTTTGATGAAGGAAAAGGGCCTTGGTAGTCGATACCCCACACATCGAAAATTCCAACTTCAAGAATTCCATTTTGAGGCATCTCATGCCTTCTTGAAATAGAACCGGTTCTTTGGCAAGCATCACATGACGTCACAAAATTCTTAGCATCTTGGAACATAGTAGGCCAATAGAAACCGGATTGCAAAATCTTAGCAACAGTTTTAGATGGTCCATGATGACCACCATAGGGAGAAGAATGGCAACCTTCTAACACTCCTTTCACATCCCATTGTGGGATACATCTCCGGTATAACCCATCGGAGCAATGTTTGAACAAATTAGGATCATCCCAAAGATAGAATTTGGCATCATGCATGAACTTCTTTCTTTGTTGATATGAAAGGTTAGGTGGCAACTCATGACTA
The DNA here is from genome assembly GCA_029255685.2 of Silene conica. Taxonomy (NCBI): domain Eukaryota; kingdom Viridiplantae; phylum Streptophyta; class Magnoliopsida; order Caryophyllales; family Caryophyllaceae; genus Silene; species Silene conica. The sequence continues at coordinate 42,928,298 of CM055315.2, forward strand.
ACAAGAGAATTGGCGATATCGGCATACCACGGTGTATTTTTCTCGACCATCATCAAGGACTCATCGGCAAAAGAATCATCAATAGGTATATGAATACCTTCATCATCAAACCTCAAACGAGAGAGGTGATCGGCCACAACATTTTCAGCTCCTTTCTTGTCACGAATCTCAAGGTCAAATTCTTGCAAAAGCAAGATCCATCTAATGAGCCTCGGCTTCGCCTCCTTCTTTGAAAGTAGATGTTTCAAGGCGGCGTGATCGGTATGGACAATGACCTTAGAGCCAACCAAGTAAGAACGGAATTTGTCTAAAGCATAGACAATAGCAAGAAGTTCCTTCTCGGTAGTGGCATAATTGACTTGAGCTGCATCCAATGTTTTACTTGCATAGTAAATGGCATGAAGCACCTTATCTTTCCTTTGCCCAAGAACGGCACCCACCGCATAGTCACTAGCATCGCACATTACTTCAAATGGCAAATTCCAAACCGGTGATTGGATGATGGGTGCTGAAATTAAAGCTTCCTTAATCCTGTTAAAAGCCTCAAGACAAGCATCAGTAAAAACAAATGGAGCATCCTTCAAAAGGAGCTCGGTAAGAGGCTTTGCAATTTTGGAGAAATCTTTTATAAAACGGTGGTAAAATCCCGCATGTCCCAGAAAACTTCTTTTACCTTTGACATTTATGGGAGGGGGAAGTTGCTCGATCACTTGGACCTTGGCACGGTCCACCTCTATACCTCTTTCTGAAACAAGATGACCGAGTACCACTCCTTCATTTACCATGAAGTGGCACTTTTCCCAATTCAAAACTAAGTCCACTTCTTCACATCTTTTCAAAACCTTAGTCAAATTGGCCAAGCAAGCATCAAATGTAGTGCCATAGACACTAAAATCATCCATGAAAACTTCCATGATGGACTCAATGAAATCTGAAAAAATACTAGTCATGCAACGTTGGAAGGTTGCGGGGGCATTACATAGACCGAAAGGCATCCTACGGTAAGCAAAGGTACCATAAGGGCAAGTGAAAGTGGTCTTTTCTTGGTCATCGGGATGAATGGGTATTTGAAAGAATCCCGAGTAACCGTCTAAGTAACAAAAGTACTTGTGACATGCCAACCTCTCCAACATTTGGTCAATGAATGGTAAGAGATAGTGGTCTTTTTTAGTGGCCAAGTTCAACCTCCTATAGTCAATACACATACGCCATCCCGTCACAACGCGAGTAGGGATGAGTTCATCTTTATCATTTTTGACTACCGTGGTTCCTCCTTTCTTTGGGACCACTTGGACCGGACTAACCCATTTGGAGTCGGAAATTGCATAGATAATTCCCGCATCCAAGAGTTTCATGACCTCTTTTTTGACAACTTCTTGCATGTTTGGGTTTAAGCGACGTTGACCTTGTACACATGGCTTATGATCTTCTTCTAAGTGAATCCTATGCATACAAAAATCGGGGCTTATTCCCTTCAAATCATCGAGTGAATAACCAATAGCCTTCTTATGGGTTCTCAACACATCTAACAACCTAGACACTTGACTTTCATCTAGATGGGTACTTACAATGATTAGGCACATTTCTGATTCATCTAGAAAAGCATACTTTAAATTCAGTGGGAGGGGTTTTAGTTCGGGTTTTTGTACCTCGACCGTAGTAGAAGTAGCAACCAAACCTATGAAATTAGAGTTTTCCTCCAGGGCTAGCTCCTCTCCATCAAGCTCCAATTCCAAAGCATCTATCTCATCACCATTAATGTCATCATCACCTGCAAAAGATTCTAGCAACAAAAGAGCCTCCAACGGATCTTTGCTCAAAGATCGGGGCAATGAATCTTCCACAATAATATCAATTAAATCTGAGACCTCTATGGAATAACATGGTTCTTCTAACATTGGACTTTTCACAACATTGTTCAAATTGTAAGTTACTTTGTCATCACCAACTTCCAAAGTCAATTTACCGTTTTTAACATCGATGACCGCACCTGCAGTATGTAAAAATGGTCTTCCCAAAATAATTGGGATTTGCGAATCTTCAGCGATGTCAAGAACAATAAAGTCAACTGGAATGAAAAATTTGCCGACTTTGACGGGAACATCCTCCAAAACACCTAGAGGGTGTTTTACAGAACGGTCCGCCATTTGCAATGTGACACTTACACTTTAACTCTCCCATGTTTAATTTTTCACAAATGGAATATGGCATGACACTAACACTAGCACCTAAATCACAAAGGGCTTTGTCGATAGTATAGGTACCAATGGTGCATGGGATTGAAAAACTTCCTGGATCTTTTAACTTAGGTGGGGACAAATTTTGCAAAAGGGCATTACACTCAGCGGTGAAGGCCAAGGTTTCAATGCTATCTATTGTCCTTTTCCTAGTTAAGATGTCTTTCATGAATTTAGTGTATGAGGGGACTTGGGTGATTAACTCGGTAAAAGGGATTGTTACCTGCAAGTTTTTCACTACCTCCATGAATTTACCAAATTGAGTTTCCTTGTGAGCTTTTGCCAACCTATGGGGAAAAGGCACTTGAATCTTTTCCGGCTCCTTAGCTTTATCTTTACCCTTTGGGGGCTTCTCCTCAATCTCTACCAACACAGGCTCATTGATTTGGTTGGGCTCCTTCTCAACTTCTTTTGAGCTAGTAGCTTTGTTCCCAACGTCATCTTTCTTACCCATTTGATCATTTTCTTTAGTGGGCATTTGGGGTCCCTCATAAGTAGTACCACTCCTTAAAGCGACAACGTTAGCTTGCTCGTGAGGTTGTGCTCCTTGTGGTGGCAATTGACCTTGTTGTCTTTGAGGGTTGGATGTAGCAAGTTGAGCAATTTGTGTCTCAAGCATTTTGATTGAAGCATCTCTTGCTTGATCGGTCTTTTGAATGTGAAGGACCATGTTCCTTTGAGTCTCGGCCACTTGGGCCAACAGAGCTCCTATCTCACTCAATTGTTGTGGATGTGAGGGTTGACTTTGTTGATTTTGGGGATTTTGAAATGGTGGTGAATTTTGTGAAGGATTTTGGAATTGTTGATTTGGAAATGGTTGTGGGTTTTGAAATTGTTGTTGACGGAAAGGTTGAAAGTTTTGTTGGAACTGGTTCTTTTGTCCTTGATTTTGGAAACCTGGTGGTGCAGTGTTTTGTGGTGGTCTTGGTGGTGGTGGGTTAAGGACATTTGTACTTTTTTAGGAGAAATTTGGATGGAACTTTGTACCCGGATTGTAGGTATTAGAGAAAGGGTTGAAATTTTGCCTAAAGCTTTGGTAGGCATTGACTTGTTCCATGTTGCTTCTACATTCTTGGAATCCGTGACCCGCACTTCCACAAGCTTCACATACCACAACTTGACTTGTCACGTTTACTTGTTCATGAGGTTGAGAGGAACTTGATCCTTGATTTTCGACTTGTCTTTGGAGAAGAGCTACTTGAGCTTTCAAGAGATTAATTCCGGGATCTTCTTCCTTTGCCTTTAATGGGATGTTTCTCGAGTTGACATATTGAGAGTCGTGCACCGCAATAGATTCTATGGTTGAGTGAGCTAACTCTACATCTATATTATCGAATCTCCCATTGTTTGCGGAGTCCAAAACTCGACGAGACTCTGCACAACACCCACTGTAGAACGTGATGGCAAGAAACCATGAATCCAAACCATGATGAGGACATTCCCTTAGAAGTTCTTTGTACCTTTCCCATGCTTCATGTAGACTTTCATGACCACTTTGGCGAAAACCGGTGATTTGGCTTCTTAATTGTTGTGTTTTCTCAGGAGGGAAATACTTTTGATAAAATACAAGGGCTAGACTATCCCAATCGTTGATTCCCAATGCAACTCGATCAAGGCTATTTATCCAAACTTTGGCCTTGTCCTTTAGGGAGAAAGGGAATAGTATCTCCCTTATTTGCTCTTGTGTGACACCCGGTTGCCGAATCATGGAGCAATAGTCACAAAAATTCTGTACATGTAAGTTGGGGTCTTCCGTAGGAGTTCCCCCAAATTGGTTTCTTTCAACAATGCTTATAAAGGCCGGCTTGATTTCAAAGTTTACCTCACCAATTTGAGACGTGACTATTCCTCTTGGGAGCATAGCCGCAGTGGGCTTGGAATGATCAGACAAACGCACCATCTTTTCCGTTGGTGGTTGAGAAGTAGAGGCTTCTTCCTCAAGATTTCGGAGATCCTCTAGATAAAAACTTCGAATGTTATCAAGTTCCGCAAGAGTTGCGGCTTCGGAAACCTCCTTAAGGAAGCGTAATCTCCTACGCAAAGACTTCTCGGGTTCGGGATCAACGGGAAGAAGTTCACCAATTCGAGAGGACCTGGGCATAAGACAACAACCTAGGGGAGATTGTAAGTAACGGTCTTAAGGAACAAGTGTTCCTCAAGACAAAAGAAAACAAGATAGAATTCTACTAATCACAAAAAATAAAACCGTGCGTCCCCGGCAACGGCGCCAAAATTTGGCCAGGCTAATCGCACACCTGCCAAAGATAAAAGTCCCTAGACTTGACTAACATACAAATTAATGTAGATAGGGAAGAAGGGGTCGAACCACAGGGAGACGGTGATGTAATTGTAATTAGCTATGGAGAGAATTCTATCAAGGTCGGTTACGTGTTGTTTGTTGTTTTGATTGAAGATTTACTTAAAACGGAAATTATAAAAATGAAGATGTAAACGATTATAGGGAAGAATCTAGGGGGTTGGGGTTACTCATGCATATAGGAGCTTAGTCATGTCAAATTAAAGAAATACATTGTCGATAGTTGATTAGGTTTATAACAATTTCCTTTCGGCCTAGAGTTTAACCGTAGATTGATTACCAATTAGCTCTCGCGTATATTGGAACAAAATACTATAACATGCCATGCCTAATTCTATCCCGACTTTCGATATTAGGATAAGAATAACACAATTAACGATTATGACTATGACTACAATTATCGAATGATCAAGTTCTATCCCGGCTTTCGGTCTTAGGATGAGAATAATGATTTATCAATAATCATGGTCAAAATCATATATTAATCAAATGAAACAAGCATTTATATAACCAACCATCCGACAATGCAAAATCAATAATTTAACATGACCTAACAACTAATCTAGCATGGTTTCCCCCCTAGATATAAAAACTACTCACACATGGTTTTATGAACTAGATTATCTATTCTATTAACTAAGATAAACAAAATGACGATAACGAAATAAAACCGTAAAGAAAGATAATACCGGGAATTAACGGAATAAGAACTCGGAAGATGAAATGCGAATAGCTTCGGAAAATGCTTGAATAAACAAAGAACTATTTTATAAAGAAAATAAGGAAAGACTTAGAATATTTTCTTACAAAATTAATGTAGCTACAAGTTCCTAATTTTGATGATTTTATGCTAAGTGATCCTCTCCAAATGAATGAAATCAAGGGGTATATATAGTGATGAGGAGACGGGGTAGATTGCAGCCACCCCGGACCGGGGCAAGAGCATAATGATTGCATTCCTTGAATCTGGACCAAAAAACACCGTGATCAAGGCCACCCCGGTATACCGGGGCAGCCCACCCCTACCGGGGTGAGAACACTGTCCAAATACTCCGCATTTCTTCAATTGTTTACATTTGGGAACATGGGTGACGTTGCAAGAGTGATGTAATGCTTGAGTTGTCATGCTTTGCACATTATGCTCTTCAAGGGTTGACTTCTTTGTTGACTTTCTTTGACTTTCTTTCATTTTCCGTCATCTCTACTACCCGAAGAATGCTTGTCTCGACTTTGGTTAGCTCCGTTGCTCGATATATGTCAAAATGCAAGAGAAATCCGAAATTCCTACAAAAACCGCTAAACCACATACAAATTACCTAGAACACGGAATTAGCTCAATAAACATTGAAGAATAATGTAAACGATGATAAAACATGAGCTAAAATGGGGACGAAAAGTATATAAAAATAGAGCATATCAAGACCGATTCTCGCCTCAAATTAGTTTCCGAAGTCGGCTAAGTGTTGAATGTATGTTTAGTAGTGAAATATATATGAAATGATTGTCATTCGAGTTTGAGTTGTTGTACATCTTTGAGATGACATATTGGGATTTATGTAACCTGCTGTGCGCTGCTTTAGTACTCGAGTTCTCACCTGATTGCATTGTGTAGCGGGTTGGCCGTAGTGACTTGGTCACGGCCAGGTCTTAGATTGTTTGCCCGCCTTCGGGCATATCTCGTTCCTAGCTAGTTCGGTTCTTGGGGGTGCCTTGTGCACTTGTCGAATCGGGGATCGTGATTCATTTGCGCTCCGAGAGTCTGGCCAGGTTTAGACTGAAAGACAGTCATTTAATTAGTTAATCGGTTGCCCGAATAATTAAAATACGACTTGTTATATTAATTTCTCACATGTTAATTTTATATAGAAAATATGACGATGTAATATGAAATGTTAAATTAGTTCTTGTTTCTCTTTTTCGAATGAACTATATATTTAATTTACGATTCTTTTGTTATTTTATAGACGTAATGATTTCCGTAAAGAATATACGTTATATAATATGACTTGTATGTTTGTTTGAAGTCCCATAAATTGGGCGGCAACTATATTGGGTTCGGAAATGAATTTGAGGAGAAAGACCCCCCGGCCGGGCAACCGGAAGGGAGACCGATTCTCGCCTCAAATTAGTTTCCGAAGTCGGCTAAGTGTTGAATGTATGTTTAGTAGTGAAATATATATGAAATGATTGTCATTCGAGTTTGAGTTGTTGTACATCTTTGAGATGACATATTGGGATTTATGTAACCTACTGTGCGCTGCTTTAGTACTCGAGTTCTCACCTGATTGCATTGTGTAGCTGGTTGGCCGTAGTGACTTGGTCACGGCCAGGTCTTAGATTGTCTGCCCGCCTTCGGGCATATCTCGTTCCTAGCTAGTTCGGGTCTTGGGGGTGCCTTGTGCACTTGTCGAATCGGGGATCGTGATTCGTTTGCGCTCCGAGAGTCTGGCCAGGTTTAGACTACGACAGTCATTTGACGTCGTCCTACCAGGAGGTTGTATAGTCTGAGATTGGGGATGTCGTAGTATATAGACGAGTCGATTGTCGGCCTGCTCATAGTAGTCTAGTCGAGTCAATTGTTGACCAATCTAGTTTGAGTCGAGTCAATTGTTGACCTCTCTCTTTGTTGGTGGAGTCGAGTCACTTGGTGACCTATCTCTTGTTTGTAGAGTCACTTGGTTGACCTATAGTTGTTGGAGTCGAGTCACTTGGTGACCTATCTCTTGTTGATGTAATTGGATGTTGAGCATGCCTTAGTTTGTGTATATGAATGTATGATTCTTGGTTATCTTAGTATTGTTCTTCCAAGGCATTGGACGACTCTTAGTCCGGTTTCGTAAATGGTTTGGACTGAAAGACCCCCCGGCGGGCAACCGGAAGGGAAACCGGCTCTCCTTCCAAATAGATTCCGAAGTTGGTTGAGAGCCTTGCATAAGTATTTGCATGTTGAATTGAGATTTTGATATTGAGATTTGTATGCTTCACATGTTCTATATATGTTGGAGTAGGTTGGATGCTTTTGTGTTATGTATTATTGACAATAGGTGGCTAGGAGCACTCTAATCACTCCCCACTGACTGTGGCACACATGTTGTGTGTGTAGGTATATGAGGCTGTTTGCAGGGGGTTACGTTGAGGCTAGCGAGCGATGATCCAATCATCGATGACTTACCTTTATCTTGTAGCTAGACCTTAGACTTATGATTTCAGTATTTTGTGCCTGTAGGGATATGCTATCCCGGGCTGCTTTTGTATTGTACTTATATATTTAGTTATGTTTTCTTTCTTCCGCATGTATAATATTGTTAAGACACCTCGCATGTTGTTCTTGTCATGTCAAAAGTTTTAATTTCCGCGTATTTTTGGCATGTTTTGTATGTTTACTTTTCCGCTGCCGCGAGGGGTTTTACAGTTGGTATCAGAGCGTTATCGCTTCCGACGCACTCATGTTATCCCCGAACTTAACTTGACCAATAATTCAAATAATGAATGAGAGATGGGGTAGATTTAAGGACAAGAGGTAGTGTGTTTTATGATTGCTTTTATTAGGTTCTAACGTGTTTGTTGATTGTCACTGATTATACTTTTATGTCTTTCAATCGACTAACCGTGAGCTTATCCATATGGCGATGAAGATGAGTGTCTAATACCGAGGATAGAAGATCCGTGCTACTATTGGGGGATGCTTCTGGATTCCCGAAGATTCTTCTTATTCTTTATGCATCACCTTCTTCTGTATCTCTTGATGCATTTCCTTTCTTTTTGAATTCATGTCGGTCTTACTCTGAAATATATCTTCTTATCTTTCCGTCTTATCCTTGTTGCTCGCCCTCCCGAGGTACCTTGTAAGTAAGCTTCCCCTTGATTGAGTTTTGAGGAATTAGTTCTAGGATAACTGTGACCCGTGTGTTGGAGAAATCTTGTTATTTGAGGGAATTGTAACAGGTATCGTGAGACATGTTTTGATGATCCTAGTGTATAGTTGTTTATCCAATGGGAAGAGTGAGAGTGAGTGATTGAATACTTACCTTAAGGTTGTGTTGTACTTGTGGTATTCGGTGGGACTTAGCCTTGAGAATCATACTGGAATCGTGAAATTTAGTGGGTTGAGAGGTACCATTTGAGAAGTTAGATAAGATACTGGAAGTCATAAATGAAATTGGAAAAATAGGTCCGAGAGCTAGTGATTATAAATGGAAGAGTGGGGTAATTTGGTTTTACTTGACCTTGAGAATATGTTGGATTTAAGGAAAAACTTTACATTGAGAATAAAAACCGTTGATAGTAATGAATGAGTGTTGGAAGAATCTGAGATGTAAACTCAGAGGAATTGATCATCGATTGAGGAATTTTAAGGATTCGTCCCTTGTGGGTGGTTAGCATAGAGCGAATCGTTGGTGGGTAGAGGTTCTGAAACTTGATAATGTCGGAATTTTCCTGAGAATCGAGTTTAAAGGTTTTAGGACTCGTTTCCTAAGGTTGTGTGTGGATCGTTGTGATAAGGTTTCAATTGTGGATTGAGTGGTTAGTGCTTTATGTATCCCGAATAGTTCTCATCCTCCTTTACTCGATCTCTGTTGTTTTTGCTCCTGGGTCTTTCGTCGTTTGTCCCTTTAGTTTTGAAACTGGTATCTTGTGATGCTTTATGCTAAGTATAATCCGTGTTGTTATATCCGTGCTTTCTGTAACCGTTTTGAATTGTTTTCCTTTCTGTTGATTGTAAACTTTTGTCACTTTTGCAAACTTTACTCATTCTGAGAATTTAAAAAATAAAAGTTTATTTTTGGAAAGTCTGGTTTTAAGAAGTTGAATGTTTTACGACTTTGACTGATTTCAGCGTCGGTTTGACGTAAGAGCTTGTTATCGGAGACGTCTGATGAGTTGTACTATGCTTATCGGCGCCTAATTGGTTTGGTTTTGAATTTTAGATTTGGCTTGGTATTGGACTTGCCTCTGATTTCGAAGGTCGGGCTCTTGAATGCGCAACGAGAACCCCAACGTCCCATAACGAAGACTTGTGCCTTGTAAATTGTTTTCAAAACCTTTGAAAGAAACCTAAGTTTTAAAATATCAAAATTTCAGTAAACGTTTTGGTTGGTAGCTTTGTCTTTGTAACTGCTTTCAAGTTTCGAGGACGAAACTTTTTGAAAGGTGGGGTGATTGTAACATCCCAATATTTTGGTCTTGGAAATTTGAAGATTTTAAGTTAAATTTTGAAAATAATTTATATTTCGTAATTTCGTAATTTCATTTATTTAACTAGCTAATTTATGTGGAAATATTTTAAATGAGTTTTATATGAGATTTTATTTAATTCCGTAAATTATGTCTTAACAATTTAATTTTTATGGTCCAGAAATATTTATGCCGTCTTGAGTTTATTGTGACCGTAAATCGTTAAATATAACTTAGACCGTCTTAAAACTCGTCTTATGGGCCTAACTTGTAATTGGGTCCATTCCCTCATCTTTTTCCTCACAAAAACCCTCTCACAAACCCTAACCTCCTCCTTCTTTACTCATTTTTCAGATTTGAGAACATAAAACAATGTCGTTTTGTATACATTTCACTTTCAATCTTAAAATGCTCATAAAAACTTCGTTTCTTATCCGTTTTGGACGATTTTCGCGTTCATCTTTTTCTCTTCTCGCCCTCCATCTTTCTAGGTAAGTTTTATACCAAAATATTTCCATCTTAATTTCTGGTCGCGCCCCTTTATGCACGTTTTTCGAGTCTAATACCGTCATTGGTGTTTCTAATTGTGGGCAAGGTCGATTGGAGTAGCTTGGAGGCGATTCTTGGTGGTTTTGTGAAGCTAAAAGGTGACGATAATGAAAAAAGCTCGGCCTTTGTCTTAAATTAATTGGACATATATTTCTTATTGTTTAAGTGAATTAAATGTGGATTTGATGTCTAATAAATAATGGGTAACTTAAAATCTGAATTTTACATAAGAATCAAGTTAGGAAATGTTGAATTACTGATTTCGTTTCAATCGAATTGTAAGTTATGGTTGTGTGGTACTTGTTGTTATTGTCGATTATTATTATTGCTGGTCGTTGTTATTGTAGTTACTGCTCACCATTTCTGGCTGTCACTCCTATTGTTATTATCGTTGCTGCTCGTTATTGCGAAGTGGTGCTGTCCTCTGTTCGTTTCTTGCATTTTAATTCCTTCGTGTTGCTGCTGCTGCTTGCGTTAAAATGTGCTGTAATCAACCCACGCTCTTGTCAATTGTTAATGTTGTTGTTGGCTGCTGCCAGCGTTCTTGATTAATGCACTTTACGTGCTATTTCAATTAGTTTACAATTATGTACCTCTATTGTTTGGTAATAATAATAATATTATTATTTTATTATTATTTTACGTACGTGTTTGCTAACCTGCTTGAATTAATTAGTTTACGTACGTACTTGCTAGCTTGTTTACGTTTAAATATAATACGTTAAAAATCGTTACGAATTAGTAATGAGTTACAGTTTTATTTTAAGAAGCATGTCTAAATGATTAATTAGTTAATCGGTTGCCCAAATAATTAAAATATGACTAGTTATATTAATTTCTCACATGTTAATTTTATATAGAAAATATGACGATGTAATATGAAATGTTAAATTAGTTCTTGTTTCTCTTTTCCGAATGAACTATATATTTAATTTACGATTCTTTTGTTATTTTATAGACGTAATGATTTCCGTAAAGAATATACGTTATATAATATGACTTGTATGTTTGTTTGAAGTCCCATAATTGGGCGGCACTTAAATTGGGTTCGGAAATGAATTTGAGGAGAAAGACCCCCCGGCCGGGCAACCGGAAGGGAGACCGATTCTCGCCTCAAATTAGTTTCCGAAGTCGGCTAAGTGTTGAATGTATGTTTAGTAGTGAAATATATATGAAATGATTGTCATTCGAGTTTGAGTTGTTGTACATCTTTGAGATGACATATTGGGATTTATGTAACCTGCTGTGCGCTGCTTTAGTACTCGAGTTCTCACCTGATTGCATTGTGTAGCTGGTTGGCCGTAGTGACTTGGTCACGGCCAGGTCTTAGATTGTCTGCCCGCCTTCGGGCATATCTCGTTCCTAGCTAGTTCGGTTCTTGGGGTTGCCTTGTGCACTTGTCGAATCGGGGATCGTGATTCGTTTGCGCTACGAGAGTCTGGCCAGGTTTAGACTGAAAGACAGTCATTTAATGTCGTCCTACCAGGGGGTTGTATAGTCTGAGATTGGGGATGTCGTATTATATAGACGAGTCGATTGTCGGCCTGCTCATAGTAGTCTAGTCGAGTCAATTGTTGACCAATCTAGTTTGAGTCAAGTCAATTGTTGACCTCTCTCTTTGTTGGTGGAGTCGAGTCACTTGGTGACCTATCTCTTGTTTGTAGAGTCACTTGGTTGACCTATAGTTGTTGGAGTCGAGTCACTTGGTGACCTATCTCTTGTTGATGTAATTGGATGTTGAGCATGCCTTAGTTTGTGTATATGAATGTATGATACTTGGTTATCTTAGTATTGTTCGTCCAAGGCATTGGACGACTCTTAGTCCGGTTTCGTAAATGGTTTGGACTGAAAGACCCCCCGGACGGGCAACCGGAAGGGAAACCGGCTCTCCTTCCAAATAGTTTCCGAAGTTGGTTGAGAGCCTTGCATAAGTATTTGCATGTTGAATTGAGATTTGGATATTGAGATTTGTAGCTTCACATGTTCTATATATGTTGGAGTAGGTTGGATGCTTTTGTGTTATGTGTTATTGACAATAGGTGGCTAGGAGCACTCTAGTCACTCCCCACTGACTGTGGCGCACATGTTGTGTGTGTAGGTACATGAGGCTGTTTGCAGGGGGTTACGTTGAGGCTAGCGAGCGATGATCCAATCATCGATGCCTTACCTTTATCGTGTAGCTAGACCTTAGACCTATGATTTCAGTATTTTGTGCCTGTAGGGATATGTTATCTCGGGCTGCTTTTGTATTGTACTTATATATTTAGTTATGTTTTCTTTCTTCCGCATGTTTAATATTGTTAAGACACCTCGCATGTTTTTCTTGTAATGTCAAAAGTTTTAATTTCCGCGTATTTTTGGCATGTTTTGTATGTTTACTTTTCCGCTGCCGCGAGGGGTTTTACAGTTGGTATCAAAGCGTTATCGCTCCCGACGCACTCATGTAATCCCCGAACTTAACTTGACCAATAATTCAAATAATGAATGAGAGATGGGGTAGATTTAAGGACAGGTGGTAGTGTGTTTTATGATTGCTTTTATTAGGTTCTAACGTGTTTGTTGATTGTCACTGATTATACTTTTATGTCTTTCAATCGACGAACCGTGAGCTTATCCATATGGCGATCAAGATGAGTGTCTAATACCGAGGATAGAAGATCCGTGCTACTATTGGGGGATGCTTCTGGATTCCCGAAGATTATTCTTATTCTTTATGCATCACCTTCTTCTGTATCTCTTGATGCATTTCCTTTCTTTTTGAATTCATGTCGGTCTTACTCTGAAATATATCTTCTTATCTTTCCGTCTTATCCTTGTTGCTCGCCCTCCCGAGGTACCTTGTAAGTAAGCTTCCCCTTGATTGAGTTTTGTGGAATTAGTTCTAGGATAACTGTGACCCGTGTGTTGGAGAAATCTTGTTATTTGAGGGAATTGTAACAGGTATCGTGAGACATGTTTTGATGATCCTAGTGTATAGTTGTTTATCCAATGGGAAGAGTGAGAGTGAGTGATTGAATACCTACCTTAAGGTTGTGTTGTACTTGTGGTATTCGGTGGGACTTAGCCTTGAGAATCATACTGGAATCGTGAAATTTAGTGGGTTGAGAGGTACCATTTGAGAAGTTAGATGAGATACTGGAAGTCATAAATGAAATTGGAGAAATAGGTCCGAGAGCTAGTGATGATAAATGGAAGAGTGGGGTAATTTGGTTTTACTTGACCTTGAGAATATGTTGGATTTAAGGAAAAACTTTACATTGAGAATAAAAACCGTTGATAGTAATGAATGAGTGTTGGAAGACCCTGAGATGTAAACTCAGAGGAATTGATCATCGATTGAGGAATTTTAAGGATTCGTCCCTTGTGGGTGGTTAGCATAGAGCGAATCGTTGGTGGGTAGAGGTTTTGAAACTTGAGGATGTCGGAATGTTCCTGAGAATCGAGTTTAAAGGTTTTAGGACTCGTTTCCTAAGGTTGTGTGAGGATCGTTGTGATAAGGTTTCAATTGTGGATTGAGTGGTTAGTGCTTTCTGTATCCCGAAGAGTTCTCATCCTCCTTTACTCGATCTCTGTTGTTTTTGCTCCTTGGTCTTTCGTCGTTTGTCCCTTTAGTTTTGAAACTGGTATCTTGTGATGCTTTATGCTAATTATAATCCGTGTTGTTTTATCCGTGCTTTCTGTAACTGTTTTGAATTTTTTTCCTTTCTGTTGGTTGTAAACTTTTATCACTTTTGCAAACTTTACTCATTCTGAGAATTTAAAAAATAAAAGTTTATTTTTGGAAAGTCTGGTTTTAAGAAGTTGAATGTTTTACGACTTTGACTGATTTCAGCGTTGGTTTGACGTAAGCGCTTGTTATCGGAGACGTCTGATGACTTGTACTATGCTTATCGGCGCCTAATTGGTTTGGTTTTGAATTTTGGATTTGGCTTGGCCTTGGACTGGCCTCTGATTTGGAATGTCGGGCTCTTGAATGCGCAACGAGAACCCCAACGTCCCATAACGAAGACTTGTGCCTTGTAAATTGTTTTCAAAACCTTTGAAAAAAACCTAAGTTTTAAAATATCAAAATTTCAGTAAACGTCTTGGTTGGTAGCTTTGTCTTTGTAACTGCTTTCAAGTTTCGAGGACGAAACTTTTTGAAAGGTGGGGTGATTGTAACATCCCAATATTTTGGTCTTGGAAGTTTGAAGATTTTAAGTTAAATTTTGAAAATAATTTATATTTCGTAATTTCGTAATTTCATTTATTTAACTAGCTAATTTATGTCGAAATATTTTAAATGAGTTTTATATGAGATTTTATTTAATTTCGTAAATTATGTCTTAACAATTTAATTTTTATGGTCCAGAAATATTTATGCCGTCTTGAGTTTATTGTGACCTTAAATCGTTAAATATAACTTAGACCGTCTTAAAACTCGTCTTATGGGCCTAACTTGTAATTGGGTCCATTCCCTCATCTTTTTCCTCACAAAAACCCTCTCACAAACCCTAACCTCCTCCATCTTTACTCATTTTTCAGATTTGAGAACATAAAACAATGTCCTTTTGTATACATTTCACTTTCAATCTTAAAATGCTCATAAAAACTTCGTTTCTTATCCGTTTTGGACGATTTTCGCGCTCATCTTTTCCTCTTCTCGCCCTCCATCTTTCTAGGTAAGTTTTATACCAAAATATTGTGGGGAATATAACATGTATTCGCCCTAAACTTGCAGGATTATAATGAAAATTACAGTTGTGATTATTGTCATAAGATAAATAAAAACATGAAAAAGAATACAACCTTGGGTCCTTGCTTGAATAGGCCTAAGAACAGGAATTAAAGTAAATTCCCTCCTATAACTTGCACCCAAGACTTGATTGAGATGATGCCGCGTGTGCTAGAAAATACTCTCCAATTGTCTTGCAATATGGGGAGAGCTATTGAGGTTTTAGATGTGAGATCTGAGTTTTTGGGAGAAGAATGCTCTCAAAAACCATAATTGTGAGAATTATGATTCAACAGTTCCTGACATAAGGAGAAGGACTCTCCTTATGTAGCAATCGGGTGGGTCGACCGAATTAGGGTGAGAGTGGGCTTTCTCCACTCTTACCTTATTCCTTTACATGATTCGACCCGTTTTGCTAAATATTATTTGCGGGATTTTTATTATAAATCGCATACGTGTTATCAGATATTAATGCAGTCGATGTATTAATAATGGTCTGATAAAATTACGATATTGTATAATTACCCAAATTAATATAACTGTTTATATTAATACGCGAAATTAATATTTAATTAAATATAACTGCTTACATTTAATTTACGAATTAAACATGTAATCCGTATTAGCTAAAATTATTTAATCCGTATTAAATAATAATCTCAACATCTTATTGACTAATTTAATAGTCAATACCTCTGACTAACTGTTTAGTCGTATCTGGCATAAATGTGACTGTATTTTCATACCTTCACATCTCTCAAACGTGTCCTATAGGTGTGACGTATAGGGACCAGTTGATCACCGCCATCTGTATGACAATAACGTCAAACTTATCTAGCAAGCCAACCGTTATTGATAAACGTGGATCAACTGGTAATAATACTGAAGTATGCCATTGTGATCCTTAAAGAGATTTAATAAGTCATTGTACTTAATTGTCAAGGACACCAGCCCCAACAATCTCCCACTTGTCCGTACAAGGGTATGTGCAATGACGTTATCACACTACATGTGGAGGACACAAGGCTCCAACAAACTCCCACTTGTCCGTACAAGTGTAGGTGCGATAACCGATTCTCATATCCTTTTAAAATTTCTCCCACTCAATGTAAGACAATTTGCAAATCCGCATTCGCAAAGGTCGTATCTCACAAGCGATCTGTATCAAGAGTGGTTTCCCCGACTAGAGAGTAACTTAACTGATAAAACGAATCTGTAGTCGAGCATGGCCATGCATTTCAGTTACTACTCCTCGAGTGGCCCTGAGAAATGATAAAATCCTGATAAGGGTTTGGATATTTCCCTCAACTCGAATCCTGCCGATATCGCGCAGCATGAGATAACCCAGAAAAAATCCTCTTGGCCCCTGTTACGATGACCGTGGGAAAGAAACCAAAGTTACCCAAAATCTGCCTTAATCTCAAGAGACAGTTGAAAGTCAAAAGACTCGACTCTAAGGAACACTATGGAGGTCCTATCCACGACCTGGCACCCAATGTTATAAAACATTTAGGACTCCATAACGTTGTCACGGGGTGTCCTACGAGATATCCGTATAACTCGCCTTTGTGATTGGTCAGTCATCCGCGTGACTTATGGCTCGTTGAACCCACCATCAACCAACGTCACAAAATGATTACCTGAGTTATCAGCTCAAGTGGGTAATCAAGGACTAAAACGATGTAATGTTATTCAGTTCACTTTGTGGTGTTCAAAATTGGCGTACAATTCAACATGAAAAACAAAACATTATATATCATAACAATGAGGTTGAATAGAGTACACGAGAAAATGAATTATTACATGAATTCATAAAAGAGTACTACAACTTAGGAACACATCTAATTCCCATGGAATGAATGTGCCCTTCATGCTTATCACGTGGTAATGCTTTAGTGAGAGGATCAGCTATGTTGTCATCCGTAGCGATCTTATCAATGAAAATCTCCTTTTGCTCCACGTAATCTCTGATTAGATGAGCTTTCCGTTGTACATGCCTAGCCTTGTTGCTAGACTTATGCTCCTTAGCTTGGAAGATGGCACCTTTATTATCACAATAAACGGTGATTGGGTCATTCGAACTAGGCACTACTGATAGTCCTTGTAAGAATTGACGCATCCATATTGCTTCCTTAGCTGCTTCTGAGGCGGCATAGTACTCGGACTCAGTCGTAGAATCTGCTGTAACACTCTGTTTAGAACTTTTCCAGCTGACAGCAGCGCCATTAAGAGTAAAAACGTATCCAGACTGAGATTTCGAGTCGTCTCGATCCGTTTGGAAGCTAGCATCTGCGTAACCCGTGGCGCAGAGCGTTGAGTCGCCTCCATAAGTCAATCCCCAATCTTTAGTCCTCCGTAGGTACTTAAGAATGTTTTTCACGGCCATCCAGTGTTGTTCACCTGGATGAGCTTGGAATCGACTGGTCATACTCAATGCATATGCAACGTCTGGACGTGTGCATATCATGGCATACATGATCGATCCTATTGCCGAAGCATAAGGAATCCGACTCATGCGCTCTTTCTCTTCCAATGTCTTAGCTTCTTGAGACTTGCTCAAGTGAAGCCCAGTAGTCATAGGAAGGAACCCGTTCTTGGAGTTCGTCATGCTGAATCTCTCTAGAATCTTATCTATGTAAGACTCTTGACTGAGAGACAACATCCGTCGTGATCTATCCCTGTAGATATGGATGCCCAAAATTCTTTGTGCCTCTCCCATATCTTTCATCTGGAAATGGTTTTTCAACCATGCTTTAACCGAAGATAAGAGAGGTATGTCATTCCCAATCAAGAGTATGTCGTCGACATCTAGTACTAGGAATACAATCTTGCTCCCACTCGACTTGATATAGAGACATGGTTCCTCGACTGATCGAATGAACCCATTCTCTTTTATCACTTGGTCGAAGCGATGATTCCAACTCCGCGATGCTTACTTAAGTCCATATATGGAACGCTTAAGCTTGCAAACTTTCTTAGGATTTTCAGGATCAATAAAACCCTCGGTGTAATATCCCGTATTTTTGTATCACAAATAATAAAGTAGTAATATAATTATTTTTACTAAAGATGATTTTATATTTAATAATTCTGATATTTTATAAATACAGAGAATATTCTTTTCCTGACATTTTCCATAAGACTATTATGTTGAACTGAGAATTGTGTTTGTATTATTATTATCGTACAATAGTATTAATATATATGTATATGTAATGTGTTTAATCTTGCATATTTAATTTAATATTACGAGTGTTTGGCTGTCGTTACGTTTACGTGGGAAAACACCATATTTTTTTAATGTGACGGTTGAATGCATAAGAATTTATGATAATTAACGATTAAATAAACCTCGTTGTACGCATATATTAGTTACGATACAACATGATACTTAGTGTAGTAATCAAAGCACCGTCATATTCATTGTATTCAAATATGATATATAGTTACATGATAACTATTCAATCCTATAAATAAGGAAGCAATATTAACCACCTAGCTAAACAAGGAAAAGGAGATAATTACATGATAATAATTACTTAAAAGATAATGTCAAATATTCACAAAATATTCGACTAACAATTACTTTACCAAACGCGTTTTGATTTCCTACTGATTCCCATACCTATCAATCTTATAATTAAATTCCTTATACCTACCGTCTCCCTACCATTCGTCTTCTTATTTTTTTCTCATCTTCATCACGCTGATATTTCGCTCCCATTAAACGACTTGTTCATCTTCAACCTTGGTAAGTACATGCCTTTTTATTCCTCGTTTTCACTTACATTCGGGGTCGTGTTTAGAGCTTGGATTACAAGGGATGTAGGGGTTCACGCTTATACCTGGGGTCGTGGCCGTAGATGGTCGTTATTAACAGTAGTGGCCGAGAAACAGGAGCATGTCAGGCGCGGTCAGAACAGGGGTTGAGGGTGCGTGTTCAGCAAACGGTTGCGAGAGGCTGTTGTGTTGTTTCACGGGAGGACGGGGACACAAGTTTACAACCCATGGAACCACCGTGGGTCAGTGGTGACAGCGGTGGTGGCTAGAGGTGGTATGGGACACGATGGTGAGAGAAAAAGCTGTGAGAAAAGAGAGGGACGGACTGCGCGAAAAACAAAGGGTACCGGTTTGTATACGGGCAGTTTAGAGGTGTCGTGGTGGTGGCTATGGTGGCCTCTGGTGGTGGCTATTGGGTGGAAGTTGTAGTTGGTAGCACATAGTTGAAGTCGGGTCTAGTGGTGGCAGTTGTCGGGGACCGGACTTGTGGTGGTGGTGTCGGGAAAAGGACTACAACGGACCTACTATCCTGCGTTTTTCTGTTGGTGTCGTGGTGTGTTAGTTTTGTATGGGTATGTTTGTGTGTTAGTATTATTATTATTATTATTAATGTCATTATTATTATTATTATTTTACTAGTACCCAGCCAACCAAATAAGTGATCCATCCCGTCAAACAATAATTATTATTACATTATTAGTTTTATTATGATATTATTATTAGTGTTGTTATTGGGGTTGTTTTGTCTTTATACTATTATTAGTATTATGTTATTATCATATGTAATTATTATAGTATGTTTATTATTATTAGTAATGTTGTTCATGCTTATTATTAAGTTGTAAGTAACTTTAATATACAAGAATGTGACGGTTACCAATAGTTCGATAATGTTTTATATGTTCGTTTATTTAATTACTTTTAATTATAAAAGTAACGGGGACGAGTCGTTGAGTTAATTAAATTATATAAAGGGTTAATCTACGAAATTGTTAATTAATTAGCTGTGAACGTGTTATATTAAATAGAGATTTAATATTAAACAATATTCATAGGGGACGAGTTTGAAGTCAAATATTCTGATTCCGTTGTTTACGTTACTGCTGGGAGTTTTGCTATCTAGGTAGGTTACACTGTCACTATACTACTGTTATGTGTTATGAATGGATGTTGGGTGTATGATATGGATGATGAGCATGAATGATATGAGGATGGCATATGATTATGAGTAATTATTATTACTGTTGCATTCATAAGTATGGTTACTATTATTGTTGCATTCATGAGCATGGCATATGCATTGGATACGGATTTGGGATGATGAGATATTATTGGGCCCAGGCTAGTTCTGCAGGACTAGACCTGGTGACCTCAGCTGTTATGCTGGTGTTCGGCGACGGCCGATTATAGTCTGCCGGGAGGTTCGGTATGGCTGGGTGTTACAGGATTGAGATTGAGATTTGTGATTGAGAATGAGATTGAGATTGAGCTCGAGCATATCATTGCATTTGCATATCATAATTGTCGCATTATAATTATTTTGTTACCCTACTCAACCGCGAGGTTGACAGTGTATTCGTGTACACCTACGATGATCCGGAATGGGGAGTAGATTCTACAGGTCAGAGACAGATGAGCTAGGAGCTGGGGCAGAAATGTGAGATGCATACTTTGGACAGACTTAGAATTATATCACATCTAGAGATTTCATCAGTTGTATTTTCTTTTCCGTTATGTAGTAACTGTAATAAGCAAGTTTTAAATTCTATCAGTTTTATATAATGTACTTTGGGTGTTTTACTTTGTTATTCACTACCTCGGACATTCCGAGATGGTAACAGCTCTATTTCCTTGAGAATGTCTTGCTAAATGCTCTTAAATAAATGGGGGTGTTACAAAGTGGTATCAGAGCGAACGATCCTCAGGCCTAAACTAAGTGAAAAATAATGAACATAGGAAAAGTCAAATAAAATGAACCCCAGGCTAGTAACTGTTCGGAGCCCCAGGACTGGGATGAGTTAGGGGCCCCCTCAAACCAAGTCACTGGCCCTTTCAGTCTAACCTGGTAACCCTTGAGTGATGTAGAGAGTGGGTAGTAACAAAGTAAAGGATCAGACCTTGCCTATACTGTACTAACAGTTTTGCAGGAGCGGAATGAGGTAAGTAATGATGTGATACATGGTTAATGATGTGCAATGAAAGAATGTGGTTGACATTGACCTGCTGAAATATTTGAATAATTGAGTGAAAATTTCAGTGTATGGATGGCATGAGTTGTGAATTTTAAACTATATGATGATATGCATGCGGTTTTATGATCCCTGGACCCTTAGGTAGAGATATAGTATAATGCTATGTGTGATGAGTTGATGATAAAGCACCATAAGCTATAGCTACCTAGGAGGTTAGATGTAGGAGAGATATGACCATGATTGACTGGAATGGTTAGTAGAGCCAGCAAGGAAATGTTAATGTTGTTACAGGATGCGGAATTAAGTTAAGCCCTATGTGTAAAGCTAGTAGACCGAAACGGGTGTTGTGTTCGTTGATAATTGTTTTTTTGCTAGCTATTCTAAGTGTGTATATACTTCTTATTTGAATGTTTTGTTCTTTGCAAGAGTTTACTGTTCGGCTTACTAGGCGAATGTGATCGAATTTTGAGATTTATGATTGTTATTATTTTACTAATTGCCTTAACAATCCATGTTTAGTGATATGCGGAACGTGTTGCCCCAAGCCATGAATGTTATATAGTTATGTGTAGGTTATGCTTTAAATTTACATGCCAATTCCATATTTATTTATGCATATATAACTAGTGAATTATTTAATTGATTCTACTTTCAGTTTCATAATCTTTACTGTGTACTAGATGACAATTATAGTTGAAATGAGGAATGAATCTTAATATGGTGCAAAGTGATGTTTATACTTCAAATATTATGATAACGTGCTTTGGAAGAGGAATGGTTGAGTTTCAATGTAGTAATCCGAAATTGCAAGGGAACCAAAATTGTGGTAAATTTCCAGAATGTTACCTTGTTTGTGCGAGCTGCCATTTAAAATGTGTTTCATATATGTATATGAAAATTTTATGTATGACAACCATCTGAGTTAGCTTTCCAATGCTTTTGGTTTCATGTTAATAGGAGTTATGTTTTGAGAGAAATAAATATTTTTAACGACATTGGTCAAATTGTTACTGCACAGCTTTGTTTTGACCCATATTTTTGTAAAGAAAATCATTTAAAACGTATTTCCTATTTATGCATAATTCCAACTTCACTGTTTAGAATATTCATTCATTTTTTTTTTCAAATGGTAAGCCACGTAAAATCTTAACGGACAGTTATTTAATAGTGATTGTTGCAAGTTGTCCAAATTTCTGTCTAAGTGCTGTAAAGTTTTTGTTCAGACCAACCGAGTTGTAAAAAAAAATGTTATAAATAATTTCCTTAAGCTTTGCAATTGATTCTTTTTCTTATGATTAGTCAATTCTTTATATTTTTAAAATTATAATAGTTCACAAAATGACTGGACGGTTATTTAATTTTTGGAAGTTGCAACATGATGTTCGATTATTGAAATTGTAAGTTGTGTAAGTTTTTAGTATAAAAGTTTAATCAAATATGAACTTATTATATGATAATATAACCTTAATTATTATTGGTGAGTTTATGTAAAGCTAGTTTCATTTGTACCGACAATAATGTTATGCCACAAAGTGAATTGCTTTTTGCTATGTTTAAAAAGCTCTGAGAAAAAGCTCTGAGAAAAGAGAGGGACGGACTGCGCGAAAAACAGAGGGTACCGGTTTGTATACGGGAAGTTTAGAGGTGTTGTGGTGGTGGCTATGGTGGCCTCTGGTGGTGGCTATTGGGTGGAAGTTGTAGTTGGTAGCACATAGTTGAAGTCGGGTCCAGTGGTGGCAGTTGTCGGGGACCGGACTGGTGGTGGTGGTGTCGGGAAAAGGACTACAACGGACCTACTATCCTGCGTTTTTCTGTTGGTGTCGTGGTGTGTTAGTATTGTATGGGTATGTTTGTGTGTTAGTATTATTATTATTATTATTAATGTCATTATTATTATTATTATTTTATTAGTACCCAGCCAACCAAATAAGTGATCCATCCCGTCAAACAATAATTATTATTACATTATTAGTTTTATTATGATATTATTATTAGTGTTGTTATTGGGGTTGTTTTGTCTTTATACTATTATTAGTATTATGTTATTATCATATGTAATTACTATAGTATGTTTATTATTATTAGTAATGTTGTTCATGCTTATTATTAAGTTGTAAATAACTTTAATATACAAGAATGTGACGGTTACCAATAGTTCGATAATGTTTTATATGTTCGTTTATTTAATTACTTTTAATTATAAAAGTAACGGGGACGAGTCGTTGAGTTAATTAAATTATATAAAGGGTTAATCTACGAAATTGTTAATTAATTAGCTGTGAACGTGTTATATTAAATAGAGAATTTATATTAAACAATATTCATAGGGGACGAGTTTGAAGTCAAGTATTCTGATTCCGTTGTTTACGTGACTGCTGGGAGTTTTGCTATCTAGGTAGGTTACACTGTCACTATACTACTGTTATGTGTTATGAATGGATGTTGGGTGTATGATATGGATGATGAGCATGAATGATATGAGGATGGCATATGATTATGAGTAATTATTATTACTGTTGCATTCATAAGTATGGTTACTATTATTGTTGCATTCATGAGCATGGCATATGCATTGGATACGGATTTGGGATGATGAGATATTATTGGGCCCAGGCTAGTTCTGCAGGACTAGACCTGGTGACCTCAGCTGTTATGCTGGTGTTCGGCGACGGCCGATTATAGTCTGCCGGGAGGTTCGGTATGGCTGGGTGTTACGGGATTGAGATTGAGATTTGGGATTGAGAATGAGATTGAGATTGAGCTCGAGCATATCATTGCATTTGCATATCATAATTATCGCATTATAATTATTGTGTTACCCTACTCAACCGCGAGGTTGACAGTGTATTCGTGTACACCTACGATGATCCGGAATGGGGAGTAGATTCTACAGGTCAGAGACAGATGAGCTAGGAGCTGGGGCAGAAATGTGAGATGCATACTTTGGACAGACTTAGAATTATATCACATCTAGAGAAGTCATCAGTTGTATTTTCTTTTCCGTTATGTAGTAACTGTAATAACCAAGTTTTAAATTCTATCAGTTTTATATAAAGTACTTTGGTTGTTTTACTTTGTTATTCACTACCTCGGACATTCCGAGATGGTAACAACTCTATTTCCTTGAGAATGTCTTGCTAAAGGCTCTGAAATAAATGGGGGTGTTACACTCGGGTTGTACCATGTACAACTCTTCCTCCAAATAACCGTTTAAGAAGGCGGTTTTAACGTCCATCTGCTATATTTCATAGTCATGAAATGCGGCGATCGCTAAGATAATCCGAATGGAACGTAGCATGACTACGGGTGCAAAGATCTTATCGTAGTGCAAGCCTGGCACTTGGGTGAAACCTTTAGCAACTAGTCTTGCCTTATGGATATCTTGTTTACCTTCCACGGCACGCTTTATTTTGTAAAGCCATTTGCATTGAAGGGGACGCACCTTTGCAGGTAGGTCCACAAGATCCCACACGTTGTTCTCATACATGGAGTCCATCTCGGATTGCATGGCTTCTAGCCATAGCTTTGAGTCAGAACTGGTCATGGCACCTTTATAGGTTGAGGGTTCATTACCCTCTAGGAGTAAGACGTCATCCATATCATGTTCCTCAACCATACCAATGTACCTGTCTGGAGGAATGGAGACTCTTCCCGACCTCCTAGGTTCCTCAGGAATATCTACCGCAGCCTCGGTTGAAGGAACTGTTTCCTCCAATGATTGCTCGGTAGTTGGTTCTTGAACCTCCGATAAATCGAAGGTTCTATTACTCGACTTGTTCTCGAGAAATTCTTTCTCTAAGAACGTCGCACTAGCAGCAACAAAAACACGTTGTTCGGTTGGCGAGTAGAAGTAATGACCAAAAGTTCCCTTTGGATAGCCTATAAAGTATGTCTTGACCGATCGCGGGCCGAGCTTATCCTCGTGTCTCCACTTGACATAAGTCTCGCAGCCCCAAACCCGAATAAAGGACAAGTTAGGGACCGTTCTCTTCCATAATTCGAATGGAGTCTTGTCAACAGCTTTAGACGGACTTCGGTTAAGTATTAGAGCGGCCAACAAAAGAGCATAGCCCCAAAATGAATCAGGCACAACGGTGTGACTCATCATGGATCGAACCATATCGAGTAGAGTTCGATTTCTCCGTTCGGACACACCATTTAATTGTGCTGTTCTAGATGGAGGCAACTGTAGCACGATGCCACAGTCTTTAAGGTGTTGATCAAACTCGTGTGAAAGATACTCACCACCACGATCAGAACGTAGTGCTTTAATCTTCCTTCCCAATTGGTTCTGTACCCGATTCTGGTATTCTTTGAACTTGTCAAAGGATTCACTTTTGTGCTTCATTAAGTAGACATAGCCATATCTACTCAAATCATCCGTGAAAGTGATGAAATACCTATAGCCTTCTCGTGCGTTGATCGACATAGGGCCACATACGTCCGTATGTATGAGTCCTAATAGGTTGGCAGCGCGCATTCCAACACCTTTGAAGGAAATACGAGTCATCTTACCGATGAGACATGATTCACACGTGCCATATTATTCGAAATCAAAGGGCGAGATAGCTCCATTCTGTATGAGCTGTTTCACGCGTTTCTCATTTATGTGTCCCATACGACAATGCCATAGGTAAGTTTGATCTTTGTCACCTACCTTTAATCTCTTGTTATTCACATGTAATATCTCGGTGGTTTGATCTAAAACATAAATTCCATTCATGGAAACTGCCTTGCCATAAATCATATTGTGTAAGGAGAAAATACAGCTATTATTCTCTATTACAAATGAAAAACCGAGTTTGTCAAGCGCAGAAACTGAAATAATGTTTTTGGACAAACAAGGAACATAATAACAGTTATATAAAGATAACTCGAATCCACTTGGAAGTTGGATCACGTATGTTCCCCTCGAGATTGCAGCAACACGTGCTCCATTCCCGACACGCAGGTCAACCTCAACCTTGATTAGGGGTTCTTGGTTTCGGAGGCCCTGCACATGATTACATAGATGAGAACCACAACCAGTATCTAGTACCCAAGTTCCGTAACTTGCATGGTTAATCTCAATCATGTGAATAAAAGAAGAAGAAGACATACCAACAGGAGTAACACGGCCTGCCTTAATGTCCTCACGATACACGGGGCATGAGCGCCTCCAATGCCCAGTCTTGTGGCAATGGTGACATTCCATGCTAGTATCCTTGCTCTTTGTTTTGCCCTGTGAGTTGCTTGACTCACCTGGCCCACTCTTAGTAAATCCTGACTTCTTAAACTTGGGCTTGCCTACTGTTAGGTTGCCCTGAGCTTTAGCTTTATCCTTACCCTTACCCTTACTGGAAATCATGAGAACATCTTGCTTCACGCTCCCACTTAATTTCAGATCCTTCTCGGTTTATACGAGAGGGGAGTGGAGCTCATGAGGAGTCTTCTTCATGTCGTTCATGTAATAGTTGGCCCTGAAGAGGGCGAACCCATCATGAAGCGAATGAAGCATTCGATCAACGATTATGTTCTCACTGATCTTGCAGTTTAGGGCCTCCAGTTTCTCGATATTCTCAATCATGTTGAGAATATGTGGGCTAACCGCTTGGCCCTTCTGGAGTTTCGCCTCAAAGAAGCGACAGGTATGCTCATAAGAAACGATTCTCGGAGCCTTTGAGAATTCGTTAGTGAGCGTGGTGAAAATCTTGTTTGCACCATGGGCTATGAAGCGTCTTTGCAAATTGGATTCCATTGCATAGATGAGTACGTTGTTTATCGCACCCGCTTCCATGACGAAGTCGCTATGAGCGCGAACTTCGTTAGCTCTAGCTCCAGTTCCTGGGTGTGCCGGAATGGACTCAGTTAAGTACTTAAGCTTTCCGTCAGCAATGGCAGCATTCCGTAGTGCTGCCTCCCAGTCAGAGAAGTTTGACCCATCATTCCTCAGTCTAGTAGACTGATTCATGGAGTCCATGAAGGCTTTTAGCCAGGATTCACGTGCTTGCTTGGCACTTGGTACTGGGTCTTCACCAGCCATTAGTTATACAGCAGTTTAATATGAACGTGTTCTACACTGAAAAGAAGATAAAACAGAACCATATAAGCAACTCATTGTTGTGATTTAAGTCTATATTAAATTGTATTTAAACTCGTAGACTCATGCATTTATATAATTGATCTCTCTCAAGAATTATATAAACGATCCCAAGACTCAATTTCCGTATATTGATAAGCCCACAGTTTGGCTAATTCCACCGTTGGAACTCTTGGTCGATAGATTTCCGTAAATCCTATCTATTAGTCCATCTCAGTCGCTGGATAGTATCGAGTGACCATGATGTTGAGATAAAATAAATCATTTGTTCCCACTTACCCGACGTAGAAGGGGTCATATTATGCCTACCGGCGAAGAAGGGATTCATGGGAGTCTGATTTATAAAGACTAGTCTCAATTTTTGGTTATACGAGGAAGACCCCATCAACTTATATTTATCCATTTTAAGTGAACTAATATCTAGCATATGCGTGAATGAATGAAATAAAGTGATGGCTTTGCAATTGACATGTGACATCTGTATTGTCACAGAAAACTAACGCGTAACCTCTACATGAGTCAGTTTTCAGGCATGTTATAGGTGGTTTGGTTTTAGGCGGAATATGATGCAAGCTATTATTGATGAAAGCATAAAATAAATGCGATAAACGTAAATAAAAGTCCTAGTGTGGCCTATCCTACCAAAATAAACGTAAAACAACTTGGAATCCACAGTTGGACTCTAGAAGCTTGTCTTGATGTTCCATCTTGGTCCTTGCAGCGGGAGTGAGCATCCGGTCTCCGTCTTTGGTCTTCACAAAATTACTAATTTAAATTACAAATATAACCCTATTTACATTCTAATTTAAATACAAAAGTAATTACATGGCAAAAACCCAAAACGGAGATACAAGATCTCAAAATTACAAGCAAGACTGTGTCCCATCATTACGGTGACACAATCTTCTAAGGCCACACTAAGTTACAACCGTTTGCAAAAATTAAATACGTTATTGAAAGCATTCAAGGCATTCACAAGACGATAAATAAAATGCATCAACTAAAATTAAAATTTATACATGACATAATACTGTTATTATGATTAACAAATTTTACCAAACCACCTTACGGGATTAAAATTATGTGATTACACCGTTTTAATCACCCAATTTTAATAAATTTATAATCCATTATCTTAAACCGTTTTAAAATAATATGTATCAAACGAGGGTGAACCGTTTCACAAAATTAATAATATACTATTTCCGTATATAGTATATTACTAAAGGCCACAGAAGGAGAAGGATATTCAGGGGTTGGAATGGATTCAGAGAAGAGGGATTTAGTTTGTATGGTCTTTTGTTTTTGTTTCTTATGGTCTTATGATTGTTTGTTTTTCCTTTTAATGCGTGTAAGGGGTCTTGAACCCGGTGCCTCCTTGTAATTATCCTATATTCTTAATACAATACTCACATTTCACCAAAAAAAAAAAAAGGCCATGGTAAAATAAAACAGGTTATTTTCGAAAGATAAAATAAAACGAGTCTGTTACAGGGGGCGAGGTCGACCGACCTCTTGACGGGAAAAAAAAAAAATTCTGCAACAGCACTAGGGTCGACCGACCCATAAACCAGGTCGACCGACCGCAAACAGTAAAAACGAGTTTCTGAAAAACGTAAAACGCTGCACTTTTAAAATCAAAACAAGTTTTTACCTTTTTATCTTTGATTAAAACGAGTAAAACAAAGAAAATATCAATTAGGGTTCACATATTGTCAAGAATATCGATTAATAAACAATATGTAAACAGGAATCGAAAAACAAGATCGATTGCACAAAAAGAAACTGCCGGAAAAATAGAAACTTTATACGGGGGCGGTCGACCGACCGCTACAAGAGGTCGACCGACCGACACAGCGACAGAAACGATATTTTTCAAAAAATTTTTAAATAAAACTTATGAAAAACACAAAAGTAAAATTTTCATGGCCTTGGCTCTGATACCACTTGTGGGGAATATAACATGTATTCGCCCTAAACTTGCAGGATTATAATGAAAATTACAGTTGTGATTATTGTCATAAGATAAATAAAAACATGAAAAAGAATACAACCTTGGGTCCTTGCTTGAATAGGCCTAAGAACAGGAATTAAAGTAAATTCCCTCCTATAACTTGCACCCAAGACTTGATTGAGATGATGCCGCGTGTGCTAGAAAATAATCTCCAATTTCCTTGCAATATGGGGAGAGCTATTGAGGTTTTAGATGTGAGATCTGAGTTTTTGGGAGAAGAATGCTCTCAAAAACCATAATTGTGAGAATTATGATTCAACAGTTCCTGACATAAGGAGAAGGACTCTCCTTATGTAGCAATCGGGTGGGTCGGCCGAATTAGGGTGAGAGTGGGCTTTCTCCACCCTTACCTTATTCCTTTGCATGATTCGACCCGTTTTGCTAAATATTATTTGCGGGATTTTTATTACAAATCGCATACGTGTTATCAGATATTAATGCAGTCGATGTATTAATAATGGTCTGATAAAATTACGATATTGTATAATTACCCAAATTAATATAACTGTTTATATTAATACGCGAAATTAATATTTAATTAAATATAACTGCTTACATTTAATTTACGAATTAAACATGTAATCCGTATTAGCTAAAATTATTTAATCCGTATTAAATAATAATCTCAACATCTTATTGACTAATTTAATAGTCAATACCTCTGACTAACTATTTAGTCGTATCCGGCATAAATGTGACTGTATTTTCATACCTTCACATCTCTCAAACGTGTCCTATAGGTGTGACGTACAGGGACCAGTTGATCACCGCCATCCGTATGACAATAACGTCAAACTTATCTAGCAGCCAACCGTTATTGATAAACGTGGATCAACTGGTAATAATACTGAAGTATGCCCTTGTGATCCTTAAAGATATTTAATAAGTCATTGTACTTAATTGTCAAGGACACCAGCCCCAACAAATATTTCCATCTTAACTTCTGGTCGTGCCCCTTTATGCACGTTTTTTGAGTCTAATACCGTCATTGGTGTTTCTAATTGCGGGCAAGGTTGATTGGAGTAGCTTGGAGGCGATTCTTGGTGGTTTTGTGAAGCTAAAAGGTGACGATAATGAGAAAAGCTCGGCCTTTGTCTTAAATTAATTAGACATATATTTCTTATTGTTTAAGTGAATTAAATGTGGATTTGATGTCTAATAAATAATGGGTAACTTAAAATCTGAATTTTACATAAGAATCAAATTAGGAAATGTTGAATTACTGATTTCGTTTCAATCAAATTGTAAGTTATGGTTGTGTGGTACTGTTGTTATTGTCGATTATTATTATTGCTGGTCGTTGTTATTGTAGTTACTGCTCACCATTTCTGGCTGTCACTCCTATTGTTATTATCGTTGCTGCTCGTTATTGCGAAGTGGTGCTGTCCTCTGTTCGTGTCTTGCATTTTAATTCCTTCGTGTTGCTGCTGCTGCTTGCGTTAAAATGTGCTGTAATCAACCCACGCTCTTGACAATTGTTAATGTTGTTGTTGGCTGCTGCCAGCGTTCTTGATTAATGCACTTTACGTGCTATTTCAATTAGTTTACAATTATGTACCTCTATTGTTTGGTAATAATAATAATATTATTATTTTATTATTATTTTACGTACGTGTTTGCTAACCTGCTTGAATTAATTAGTGTACGTACGTACTTGCTAGCTTGTTTACGTTTAAATATAATACGTTAAAAATCGTTACGAATTAGTAATGAGTTACAGTTTTATTTTAAGAAGCATGTCTAAATGATTAATTAGTTAATCGGTTGCCCGAATAATTAAAATACGACTTGTTATATTAATTTCTAACATGTTAATTTTATATAGAAAATATGACGATGTAATATGAAATGTTAAATTAGTTCTTGTTTCTCTTTTCCGAATGAACTATATATTTAATTTACGATTCTTTTGTTATTTTATAGACGTAATGATTTCCGTAACGAATATAAGTTATATAATATGACTTGTATGTTTGTTTGAAGTCCCATAAATTGGGCGGCACTTATATTGGGTTCGGAAATGAATTTGAGGAGAAAGACCCCCCGGCCGGGCAACCGGAAGGGAGACCGGCTCTCGCCTCAAATTAGTTTCCGAAGTCGGCTAAGTGTTGAATGTATGTTTAGTAGTGAAATATATATGAAATGATTGTCATTCGAGTTTGAGTTGTTGTACATCTTTGAGATGACATATTGGGATTTGTGTAACCTGCTGTGCGCTGCTTTAGTACTCGAGTTCTCACCTGATTGCATTGTGTAGCTGGTTGGCCGTAGTGACTTGGTCTCACGGCCAGGTCTTAGATTGTCTGCCCGCCTTCGGGCATATCTCGTTCCTAGCTAGTTCGGGTCTTCGGGGTGCCTTGTGCACTTGTCGAATCGGGGATCGTGATTCGTTTGCGCTCCGAGAATCTGGCCAGGTTTAGGCTAGGACAGTCATTTGATGTCGTCCTACCAGGGGGTTGAATAGTCTGAGATTGGGGATATCGTAGTATATAGACGAGTCGATTGTCGGCCTGCTCATAATAGTCTAGTCGAGTCAATTGTTGACCAATCTAGTTTGAGTCGAGTCAATTGTTGACCTATCTCTTTGTTGGTGGAGTCGAGTCACTTGGTGACCTATCTCTTGTTTGTAGAGTCACTTGATTGACCTATAGTTGTTGGAGTCGAGTCACTTGGTGACCTATCTCTTGTTGATGTAATTGGATGTTGAGCATGCCTTAGTTTGTGTATATGAATGTATGATACTTGGTTATCTTAGTATTGTTCGTCCAAGGCATTGGACGACTCTTAGTCCGGTTTCGTAAATGTTTTGGACTGAAAGACCCCCCGGCCGGGCAACCAGAAGGGAAACCGACTCTCCTTCCAAATAGTTTCCGAAGTTGGTTGAGAGCCTTGCATAAGTATTTGCATGTTGAATTGAGATTTGGATATTGATATTTGTATGCTTCACATGTTCTATATATGTTGGAGTAGGTTGGATGCTTTTGTGTTATGTGTTATTGACAATAGGTGGCTAGGAGCACTCTAGTCACTCCCCACTGACTGTGGCGCACATGTTGTGTGTGTAGGTACATGAGGCTGTTTGCAGGGGGTTACATTGAGGCTAGCGAGCGATGATCCAATCATCGATGACTTACCTTTATCGTGTAGCTAGACCTTAGACTTATGATTTCAGTATTTTGTGCCTGTAGGGATATGCTATCCCAAGCTGTTTTTGTATTGTACTTATATATTTAGTTATGTTTTCTTTCTTCCGCATGTTTAATATTGTTAAGACACCTCGCATGTTTTTCTTGTCATGTCCAAAGTTTTAATTTCCGCGTATTTTTGGCATGTTTTGTATGTTTACTTTTCCGCTGCCGCGAGGGGTTTTACAGGAACAGTTCCTTTAAGGGAATACTTGACAATATTGGTATTGGAATTGAGATGAGAAGTGGTCACTGGTACTGAGTTATGAGTTATTTGGCCGTTGTGCCATATCGTGTTTACGGTCCAGTGTGACCTTGGTTATTGAGTTATATTAAGAGTTTGTAATCGATATTGAAATGGAAGTGTTGATTGCGGTTTTATTCCGCCAGTTCACTCACCCCTTTCTTTGGCCTTAAGTTCGACGATGATAATACTATACTTGGCTTCTTAGAGTAAGATTTTATGAGATAGAGCAATGGTAAGACGGAGTAATGGCTGGAATTTTATAATGGGGTTACGGGGACGTAACCATGCTCGAAGGAGGATAGGATTGTAAAATCTTAATGATCTATGACATGGCTTTTGATGTGTCGTGATTGTGTGAATACATATGATACTCCTGATTGCTTCTGTTGTGCATTTTATTTTGTTTCGTGAAGTTTTCTATAATTTAGTATACGTTAAACTTTGAGGACAAAGTTTTATTAACGAGGGTAGAATGTAACATTTTGGTTTTAAAGTACTACTCTTATCAGTTTTGGATGTAATGTGGTGTCACATTTAAGAAGTTTGTTGACTATGGGGTGGTGAACTTCGGGACGAAGTTCATTTTAAGGAGGGAAGACTGTAATACCTCGTATTTTATTATTAAGGTTATTGTTTATTTCGATGCGTTGGTCACCATTTAGCGTTATACTCGATATTTATTTATCGAACAAGTGTTATATTTCTTTATATGTTGTTAAGTGAAGGGTCGAGTATAAGAGTTAGTTAATAGATCGTGTTTTGAATAGACGCTCGGGCCTCGATATGTGTGTAATATCTCGTATTTTCATAGTTCGTATTAACGAGTCATTTTATATTATCGTCAAGACGGGGTATAATCATGTTCTATTCGATACGTATTTTGTTATAATAATAATATTAATTATTTATACTCGTTAAGTGTAATATTTTTTATGTACATCGACATTTCGATAATTAAGTTATTATCGAAACTCGGGTTGTGACTGGGAATTTATTGTTATAAGTTCTATATATAATTTTATCTTACTATGCAAATCACTATCGTAAGTATATCGACTAAGCTAATAATATTACGTGTTATATTTATAATATCGCGTTGAGGTCGGTTCGTATTATTTAAGACGAAGCTCCTATTTGTAATGGGTCAAGCCCGCGACATATACTCCATACGCAACCCTACCTTGGCTCCCCTTATGTTGTAACCTACCACCCAAATTAAACCCTAAACGTAAATAAGGAACTACTCCTTGTTCCTCATCCTTGTGACGGCTGCATCAGAACGAAAGTGGGAGAGGGTGACGACGGTAGTCTAGGGCGGTTATGATGGTACTCAACCTAGCCAGGCGGTGAGTGAAAGGTGAGTCTCTCGTTCACGTTAGTGTTTTATGTATATAGTGTTCCTATCGTGGTTAATGTATATAGTCTCTCGCTCACGTTCACGTTAGGGTGTCGCCGGAGTCAAGTCGACTTGGTGGTTGCGGAGTTGCGAGTGTGAGGGCGAGGGTGTTGGCGTGGGTTAAGTGTCAGCGGTGGTCGTCGGTGTCGGCGAAGTTTATCGTTCTTTTGGTCTGTTTCGGGTATAAGGTTGGGGTGGTGCCACCGTTAACGCGGGGGAGGTCGACACGGTGGTACCACGGTTGTCGTTTGGTGTTAGGGGTCGTATTAGTGGTGGTTCTGGTTGTTGTCGAGTGCAAGTGGTGGCTGCGGGGTTCGGCAGTTGACAGGTCACGGTAGTCGGGTGGCTAACCGGGCTTGGGCGGCTTTGGTGGGACAAGCGGGTTGAGGATAGTATGGTTGGTGGTAGTTACGACAATG
Organism: Silene conica; assembly: GCA_029255685.2. Lineage (NCBI taxonomy): Eukaryota > Viridiplantae > Streptophyta > Magnoliopsida > Caryophyllales > Caryophyllaceae > Silene > Silene conica. The sequence continues at coordinate 42,962,602 of CM055315.2, forward strand.
GTGGTGTCGGCAGTAGTCGGGTGGTTGGTTTTCGCGGATGGGTGAAGACGTATATGTTGTATGGTGCGTAATTATTATTATTATTATTATTATTATTATTATTATTATTATTATTATTATTATTATGATTATTATGATTATTATTATTATTATTATTACTATTATTATTATTATTATTATCTTTATTACTATTCTCATCATTATTGTTATTACTAATTATTTTTATTATCTTTGTTAGTGTTGATATGGTTACAACCATGTTTATTGTTTAGTATTCGTCAGTAAAGCGTGTCACCATCACTTTTGGTTACGGTTTTGTGTTAACCTAAGTTATGAGTCGGGAAAGCTAGTGAGTCATAATAATTTCTACTTTGGGAAAGTTTCTATTCTTGGAAGCTTTCCATTTATTGTAAGTTCCATTTATAGTAAGTTCTATTTATGGTAAGTTGGGTTGTTAAGGGGGTTCGGGAAGTTTATTAATCCATTCCATAATATATGTTAGGTGACGGTTTTCGCGTGGAATACTTCTAGCAAGCTTGTGGTTGACTATTCTCCTGCAATTTGAGGTAGGGGAATTACTGTGATTATAGTGTTGAACATGCCGTTAATATTTGGTGATTTCCGTGTTATTCTTATGCTATAACATGACTGTTATATGAGCTATTCAATTATATCTTTCTGTGATACGTTATGATCGATGCGGAGTTTATTTAGCGTTGGATCGGTGCGGAGTTTATTTGACGTTGGATCGGTGCGGAGTTTATTTCATGTTTGATCGGTGCAGAGTTAATGGCCTTGGGAGCGGTGCGGAGATATTGGCCTTGTGATCGGTGCGGAGAAGGGATGATTGAATCCCTATTTATAATATTGTTCGTTTATTTGCTTTCCTCTACTCAACCTCGTGGTTGACCCTGTGTATTCGTGATCACCTGTGATGAACCAATTTATTGGGGAGCAGATTGACATGTGTTTGAGACTATGGGAGCTAAGGGAAGGGAGAAGCTTGGATCCGGACCGGCCTAGAGTCTATATCACCATAGTTGTCTTTTCATGAGTTGTACTTTAGTTTACAAGACAGTTTTATAGTTGGTTGTATGAACATGTTTTTGAGTTTAACTTTTATTAATTAAACTACTGTTTATCTTTCCTTTGTATATACTGCCTTGGGAAACTGAGATGGTAACACCCTTATTTATCTGGGGAGTCCTAGTACAGGCCCTTAAATAAATGGGGGTGTTACATAAACGTTAACCAATGCCCTTCCCGTATCTTTCAATCTTGGGTAAGTCATTACTAACATCCTACAAGTCTCCTTTTTTTTTTTGTTAAAAGGTAAGTATATGTAGAATCAAAACCAAAACGGATCAATACAAGGTGTGAGTTTTCTACGCTATCTCCTAGCTAAGAAAAAACAAAACAAAGAAACTGATCAAACAATAAAACTGGGCATTTACAGTCTATCCTTCCAAATCTGATCACGACTCTTCACCCTCGTCTTGTTCTTATACCAGCATCTTTCCTTTACTTCTTGACACACTTTAAATATCAGAGCAGCATGTGTTAGTACAAGTCTCCTTTTGGTCTCGTCATAGGGTATTATAATTAACGAAGCAAAACAGGTGTGAAACATACGCGAGGTTGGTCGACCGACCGACTACTTCAGTCGATCGACCAACTACCCTAGTCAACCGACCAGTTAAGCCGGTCGGCCGACTATAGTCTGCTACAGGTCGTCTCTGAATTATACCATCTACGCCATGACTTACCTACATCCTAACATATGAGATTACTTACGCATGATCGATAACAATAAAAACAATAACTACAACGAAAATAACAATAACAATAAACATGGTGATTAAAACAGTAAACATACAATTAACAAGTATTAGGTTTAGGGATTCTGACTATCCGGTATAACAACAATAAGAATGAACGAAACTGAATTATGAAAGTAAATTACCGTAACAAAGGAAGTGGAAGAATTGAAAGATTAGAACTTTATTGAAATTTCCGTAGAAACTGATTGTTGCAAAAGGTATTCTAAAACTAATAAAAATAAAGAACAAAGAGCTTTTATTGTAAACTAAACTAAGAATTTCTGAGTAACACTAGATTAGGGCTGCTAAAAGATGATTAGTACATAGGGGGAATCAAGCTTTTATAAGGGTTTGTCGTTGCTTCCCCCAAAACCTAGCTTAATTATGGGCTTAATGAGGCGTCTGAAATCTTTCGTAATGGGCCATGTGGTCGAAAGACCGCTGGTACTCGTCGGTCGACCAATTATCGGGTTTCTGAAATCTCGCCATCAGCTACCATGGTCGGTCAACCATAGTACCCGGTCGTTCGACCAAATATGAGATGCAGTACTGGTTCAGACGAATTCTACAGCGCACGACGATCTTAAAACATCTGCCATTTCTTCGTTGCTCATCATAATAAAGCGATTCTCGCGGCGTCGGCAAGCTAAGAGGATAAAATTTCACCTCCAATTGGAATCACTCCATTATCGGCTCTAGAACTCGAGTTATACCCATTTGAAACAGGCTGCAATATCGTGAAGCGATTCTTCCTTTGTTAAAGATTGTGAATTGTATGCACCCTTGTTTATGCTATCTTTAGGCCTTGAAATGTGAGCTAGGCTTCGTTTCTTCTTATCCTTAGTCATACAAATCGCTTGAGGATGGGTTTGATTCGAAATCGCCTTATGTCCGCATAAATCTGTAATAATGCATAAAAATACAAAAGTAGACGAAATAGGAGAAATAATAACCAAAATCTCATAAATAATCTCTCAAATGCATGTAAAAATAGATGTAAAACATCATAAAATAGACACGCATCAAATTCCCCAAACCAATTGATGCGTGTCTATTTTATGATGTTTTACATCTATTTTTACACGCATTTTGTCGCTCATTTACTATGTTTTAGCCATAAATTCCCAAAAATCGCGCACTTTCGTATTTTCATGCACTTTTGAAGATTTGTGCGGAAAAAGGATGATTTTACACCAAATTTATGCCCTCGGGACTTTTGCACAATTAAGGAACGAAGGAAAGTCAACAGGAATCATTACTCAAGTATCAAATGTCAAACCCGAGACAAATCAAAGCAATCTTATGCAGTAACGGGTCGACCGACCTACTATACGGGTCGGCCGACCAGTTCGTTGAAGCCCAGAATTCCTAAGCCCGTAAAGAAGTCGACCGACCCACAAATCAGGTCGACCGACCTCAGCGAAGCCCAGAAGGTTTTTCGGAAAGTCCGTCATCAGTATTTTAATCCTTAGGAAACTCTTAATTTCTGCCCTGTATAAACAAATCTTTTGTTTAGGGTTAATCATCAAGTTACAATCTACTTTTTATCAATTAGCACCCACCATAATAATCAAGTTCGTAATTTAGCTTTATTCCGTCTTTAGTTCAATTGTAATCTTTCAATAATTCTCAAGCATTCAATAAAGTTTGTTCCTTTTCTGCCTTAATTCGATTTCTGGTAAATACTCTCTTAATTTAGTTTCATTATTGTTCTTATTATTATTCCATTCGGTTAAGATAGAATCCCAAAGCTTTATTATTGCATGCTTAGATTGATGTTCATTATGTTTTCCATGTTTATTCCCATTTTCATAGTTGTTCTAGTAACCATGAGTAGCTAACTTCCTTAGATTAGGATGTAGGGGATGAATATGCGTAGGTAGTAAAATTCCGAGACCGACCTGTAGCAGAGCCGAGGTCGGCCGACTCAAATAATGGGTCGGTCGACCAAGGCGGTGGTCGGCCGACTGGACTAGCCGGTCGGTCGATCCACTCGCGTCTGTATTCTGTTCGTTTTAATTCGTAGACTATAATAGCCTACAATGAGACTGAAAGGAGACTTGTAGGATGTTAGTAATGACCTACCCAAGATTGAGATATACGGGAAGGGCATTGGTTTACACCTTAAGACGGCTAGGTTACTCAAGACTGAAAGGTATGTGACCTAGGATTTAGGAATCACCCTTATTGTTGACACCCAATAATTGTGAGACTTAGGAACTAATAGCATAGGCCGAAAGGAGCTATTAGGTAGCATAGACCTAAAGGATATGTTACACCCCTTACGCGACTGCAATACATGTTGACCTTAGGATTTATATTACCTTAGCTATATATTACCCAAACATCCTAGCATCCCTTTTATCATAGTTTATTCTCATCTTTATTTACTTGTTTTATTTCATATTTGTTTTAGACTTAGTAAACAACCAATCAACCCCCAAATTTTGTGACTTTAAACATTAACATCAAACAATAAACACTCCCCACCTCCTTGTGGTTCGACCCTGACTTTCACTATCTATAGTTTAAGTTTAGGAATTATAAATTTTATCTTTGATACCCTCAACGACGGGCATAACCAATCCTTGCTTGCCCTCAAGCAAGAACTAGACTCGATCTTAAACTAATGGAACGATTTCAATCTCAGAGCGAAATTTACATGTTAGCCTAAACCAATTTTAATGCCAAGTCAACAATGAAAAAGTATTTGAATCATGCAAACGAATTATGGAGTTGTCAAACTTGCAAATCTATCGACTATAGAGACTTCCTCACAATGGACTCTCGCGGGTCACTCATATCACATAATATGCAAAGGGTGAGTGCATGTGTAAAAGATAGAAAGAAGTAAATTTGTAAAGACACTCACCTAACTTCGACCCATGAAAACATGCCTGCAATCTAACATGAGAACAATCTCTACAACCGTGCATATACATACCAATCTAGTGACTTTGACACACGCTGAGGTGAAGAAAGATGTGTGAGGTAATGGGTAAGAAAGGTTAAGATGTTTTTGGAAAAGTGAGGTTAAATAGCCAAGCTAGCAAAACCGGGATCCAACAATGAATTTTCACAACTTCCAACCCAAAGGATTTAAACACGGTGCTATTTTGTAGCACAAAAACTCACAATATTTTCAAGGAAAAGACTCCCAAATGATTTGAATGAAGTACGAGATTAATAAATAATAAAGAAAGCCATTTTCTGGACGAATTGCAAGTTTCTGTTTCTGAGAGTTGGTCGACCGACCAAGTGATGCGGTCGGTCGACTGACTTGCAGTTTATTTTTTTTCGATTTTTTTTTTCTTTTTTTGTTTTTAATGTTTTTTAATTTTTTTTCTTTCATTCCTTCTTTTCTTTCTTTTTCTTTTCTCATATGAACATATAACAACCAAAGATGACTCGAAAAGTTCCCGCGACCGCATATACTAGCTTGGTAAGGTAGGCTAAGTATGAGATGTATTTTTAGGGACAAAAAGGCAAATATGGCAATGTAAGGCTTATGGGTAAGACAACAGAAAGGGACCTCAAATGCACATGTCACAAATCACAAAATAAGATAGCATACAGGTATAGAGAAGGTTACGTTCATGTTTATGCATATTGATGTAACATGTTTCAAGGGGAGTGTAAGGTTTAACTAGTTGCTCATAAACTAATTTAGTCATACTAACAAAAACCCTTTAATTAACTTTTAATTAACATATTTATAAACTCGTTTATAAGATCTTATGCATGCTAAAATGTGCGGAAAGAGGAGAAAATGAACCCTTACACACGGTCCAATAATATGCTAGGATGATCCTCCGAGTACCCAAATTAGAATACCTCCTCCGGATGCACCAAGACAATCCCTCAAAGAACCGAAACTTTGTATGCTAGACTAGGAATCGGTTTTTCCTTAATTTTATTCTAATCTCTCTAATTAGAATAATATATGAATACTACTCTTAGTATAATTTTATTATCTTATAATAAGTATTTTAGAGGTAGAAATTTCTCTTCTTACTTGGTGATATTTCGGCTAAGGCAACAAGAAGAAGAAAAGAATGAATGACATATATCATATATATATCCTAAGCATGCTTCTTTAACTTAAGATAATCTAATTAACTTAAGCATGCTACATGGGGTGAAGGGGAGTCGGTTATGGGGAGTGTCAATGAGGGAACAACTTGTGTTCTCAAGACACTAGGGTGGTTACTAGGTTGGTGTCTCAAGAACAATGTCTCAAGCAATGATTACGGAGCAATTAACACTCTAATTAACCACACCACCATCACCACTTAGCCGTGCCATATAGTCCATAATATGGACTTCATTTTACAATTTGTCAAATGTACAATTGTATAAAGTGTGACATCTTATATGTCATTTAGATATAAAATACTTTAGTACATTTGAAACATGTAAATATTTATCCCATAAATATTATACATAATTAAATAAATCATATTTATTCAATTAACAAGTAATTCGAAATTACCATTGTAAAATAATATTTTATCGTCAATACGATTTACAACCTTTGTATTAATTTCAACCCAATTCATTCTAATTACGATATCTTAAAATATCGTTTAATGACACGTTTCAATTTTAAACATAAATCTTACAATAAGATTTAACCTCTATATTCTCGATACACGAGTTTAAGGAATATGATCAAATCGTATCAATATACATTTGATCACTTTATTAATTAAGGGAATTGTCCTAAAGGTGTGACCTAAAGGGATCAACTGACCACCACCGTCATACGACAGTAATGTCAAACTCTAGCTAGCCAATCATTACCGATTAATGTTGGTCAGTTGACTAATAATTCGTATCATCCCTTGCGCATTCTCGTTATGAGATTTAATTACGTGATCGCACTATTGTTGAGGACACATTTCCCAACAATCTCCCACTTGTCCTCGACAAGTGTGCGTCACCAATTCTCTTGTCCTATTACAATCTCCCACTCAATGCAAGATGTCTCTCTAAGGTCGTACTTACATTCGATCATATCATGAGTGGTTTCCTCGATCTGGAGAATAACTGTCTGACCAGAATTATCTACCATAGATACCTTCCGAGCGTGGCCACGCATTTCCAGTTAACTTCTCCTCGAGTGGCCCTGAGATTTGAACAACCCTGACAAGGGGTGGACAATTTCTATCGCACTACTTCCTTCAACTAGTCACAGTCAGTCACAACCCAAAACAATCCCATTTGACTCCAGTTACGAAAAGTCGTAGAGAATGGATCAAAGTTATGGCTAAACTGTACCATCTTGGGAGAATAGTCTTTAGTCAAAGAATTGACTCACAAGAATACTATAGCAGCTCTCGCCACGACCCGGCTATAAAATTTCCAGAACTCTATAAGCGGTCACATTGCCCGACAGAGTGTCTCTTACAGTCTGCCTATGTGATCGACTAGTCATCACATATGACTCTATGGCACTTGAACTTGCCATCAATCGCCTCACACTCTAGTCGCTTTGAGACGTCACCTCATGTAAGCGGCTAGGGACCATACTAAGTCAATCCAGTTGACTTATGGGGTTCAATATTGTCTCATACAACCCATTTGGATTCTGACAAAGTATCTTTTACATTGAGTTATTAATAACTCAAATGATGTTGTCATGCAACAATAGTCAATACTATTACATTGCATTTGATGCACAATCATCTAATTGTATTAGTGTTTTGCGAATAAACCTTTATTCATGCGAATAACCTTTATTCATGATAGCAAAACTTACAACTTTTGGTCTCCTTTATTCTCATATTATCCCGTATAATATGATTCTATTTGAGTACAATTCTAGAACTCTTTCTAGATTTTGAGTTTCCTTTCCGAAGGAAAGCTCCCACTGTTATCTTATAACTTGTGACGTATCGATATACTGGAGGGATTAAAATCACTCTCTATAGTCACTTATGTACTGAAATCTATATTGTAGTTTATTTATGATTTCATCATTCTTTATAATTTTCACTCATCTTGGCTATTTAATAATGGTTACATTCATCATTATGAACAATGTATCCAACCATTCTAACTTCTAGTGGGCGACCTTTTATTATCCATATAATAAACCTTCCCATTAAAACTCCATCATCATATGATACAATTATTTTATTCATCTAAATTGAGTACCTCTTATTCTTTACTCTTAAAGAATCACCCATTCTCTCTAAATGGTAGGTTTCAATTCTTTGATGAATATCGCTCATCTAAATTGAGTGCCTCTTATTCTTTACTCTTAAAGAATCACCCATTCTCTCTAAATGGTAGGTTTCAATTCTTTGATGAATATCGCTCCCACTGAAAACAATATCCCTCGATTTCTTAAATGAACCTTTCATTTCTCGCATGTTAAACTATTACTCGAATCATTATCACTATCACTATCCCCATAGTGATCTATTTCCATTCAATCAATCATCACCCTCTTATCATGTCTTCGTTTCCTCGAGACGAAAATGACATGATAATTTCTTTATAACTACATAGGAACCGTTTTCCTACCGATGATTTCATACGGGGTTTCAAGTTTCCTCTCTATGAAACAATGAACACAAAGAACCTTTCTTCGAGTGTCCTCCCGTAGTTTCTTCAAATCATTTAGGGCTCTTCTTAAGACTCCCAAGTAAGGAATCTTCTCTAAGATTCTTCCTTTATTTATATCATTGGTTTGTGAGCGAAACATTTTCTCCCACTCTATCCTTCTAACAATAACCTTTACTTGTTTAAGGATAGCTATTTCGATTAACCAATGTATCTGAATGTTTGAAGTTTGATAGGTGTGATGAATACATTCTCATTTTCACTTAAAATGAAAATCTTATAATGAACTGATATAGTCTCATTTTGATTGAATCTATCTCATGGGGTGTAGTTCTCCGTTTTAATCAACTCTTTGATTATCTTATACTTGATCGTATCAATATTTATGGCGTGATTAAATCACTATTATTCATGTTTAAACAAGGCATGCAATTTATTTGAGAAATCAAAACATTGATTAAGAACAAAAGTAGTGACTCGGGTTGAAAACCAAGTCACTAATATCCAAAATTACAACCATTGTTTTAGGATTTTAATCCTTGTCTTACAAGAGAATTAAATTGTTCCATAAATAAATGCAAAATATGAAAGAAGACAATATGAAAATTAGAGCCTAGCTCTTCAAGTCTTCGATCAATTGGATGCTACCGTAGCCATCCAATAAAGGAATCTCAAGCTTCCTTCTCCTTGCCCTTATCATTATTCGGGGGTGGCCCTTTAAAACAATTAAAAAGGGTAATTATCAACACATTTGTATCACTATACATAAGTTGATAAACGACATGAATTATACGCGAGAATTATTACCTACGGCGGTTGCCTTCCCATTTTTGAGATCGCTTAAGTATTTGGGGCAATTTCTCTTCCAATGACCGATCCTCGTGCAATAATGGCACTTGTCTTGCTCTTTAGAAGACGAGGTGGAAGCGCCTTTCGAAAAGGTCTTTTCTTTGGTCGCTTTGGGCTTGAACGTTTTCTTGCCCTTGCCTTTCGAGGCATTCCTCTTGAAGCTCGTTTTCCCTTTCTTTTCGATGTTCAAAACATCCTTGGTGGAACTTTCATGAAGTCCCATGTCCCTTTCGGCTTGGACTAGCATCTTATGCAACTCGTCTAACGAGGTCTCTTGGTTTCGCATATTGAAATTCACCCGGAATTGAGCATACGCCTTAACCTTATTGAGCGAGTGAAGAACTCGGTCAATGATAAGAGAGTCGGGAACATCAACATCTTGAGCTTTTAGAGTCTCCGCGAGCTCAACTAGTTTGAGCACATGAGGGCTTATCTTTTGTCCTTCCTTGAAAGTAATGTCAAAGAAGGCGGAAGCCGCCTCATATTGAATCACCCTAGGAGTTTGCGAAAACATGGTCGCAAGCTTGGTGTATATCTCATATGATGTGGTCAACTTAATCATACTCCTTTGGAGATCCGGTTCCATGGAGAAGATGAGCACATTCTTAAGAGCGGAAGACTCTTTCATGTAGGCTCCATAAGCCTCACGATTTTGGACCGACGAACGGGCGGTCGGTGCGGGAGGTGCGGCTTCGGATAGGTAACGACTCTTATCGTCACCTTGAGCGGCCAAAAGCAATTGCGCATCCCAATCCTTAAAATTGGAACCATGCTTATCGAGTTTGCAACGATCCATAAAGGACCGAAGCCATGATACGTTAGTGAGAGGTGGAGCGTTGGTTGCCATTGTCGATGTTGAAAATTAAACTACAATAATAAAAGGAAAAACAACATCATTTTTAAATTCATAATTTAAACTAAAAACTTTAAAAAGTTTAGTTATGTATTTACTTAATGATCTCTTACCCAATTAAGTAAACAATCCCGAGACCCAAACCCATACTAATCCGGGCACGGTGTAGCCGATTCAACCCGTATCGGTATAATTTGGTGGATTAACTCTTTAATCGGTTCTACTCTTAGAACTCTCGGTCGACAATTTTCTTAAAATTATCTTTAGCCCGAACTTATTGCAACTACGGTTACGAATACTTTCGTTGAGATCAACCAAATTTCAAGGTGTAATCTTATTACCCCACTTACCCAACGTGACAATTTTAGTACCCCGGTATAGCCGAGCCTACGTTCTTGTGAAGAAGGGATTCATGGGTCCGTACTTTTTGGTAAGGCTAAGTCTCAATATTTATATGTAAGAGATCTAGTCAAATTATTATCTATCTCCGTTTAAGTGAACTAAGTCGGTGAATTATCGATAAAATAAAAGACTAGGTCGACTAGGTCGAAACATGCATGATACGATGTATGACGATTTGGCTATGCATGCAAACATATAAAAAGCAAAAAATAAAAGCATAAATAAACCCTAGTATGGCCTTTCCTAGAAAAGAAATAATAAAAGTACAAATTCGGAAACCAACTCCTTTGGTCCCTTGAACTTCACGCGGCACGCACTTCGAGGTAAACATCGTCTTGATCGGAACTCCCTTCCGAATGGCACCGTCTTCAAGGAACTCCGGATTTTACAAATATTACAACTTTTCTAGTCTACTTTATACATTATAAAATAGAAATAAATTACAATTGGGTGATACGAGATCACAAAATTATAACCCAATCGGTAACCCCTTACATTACGGGAAATACCGATTTAAAGACTAAGGCCATACTAAGTAAATTACATAATTCCCAAAATTACGTAAAAATAAATCATGACATTCATAATATAAAATATGCAATGCTTATATAAATATGAATTAACATGCAAATCCTAAGCCAAATCGTCCTATTTAAAACACTTATTTAAATAGTTATCGCAAACCTCGGTTTATATATGGAATCGCGTGTTTTAACGTTTAACAACACTATGCATTTAAATGAAACGGTTTTCATTCTTAAGTTAATCATCCCAACTCTTATAGGATTCAAAATTTAGTCTTACTCAAACTTTGAACATGACTTAACTTAATATTTCAATATTGATCGGTATTACTCGGTTTTACGGGAAAAATAATATAAAATACAAAAGAGACATTAAAATTTCGAAAATTCAAAATTCAAATTTTGAAAAATCCAGAATGTTCTTAAAATTTTCAGAAAGTTAAAATATTAGTATTTTACACGGTTTTATTATTATTTCGAAAATAACACGTGAAACGAGCAATTTAAGTCGGAAAATTCAATAATTAACTTCATAAATGCAAATTAAATACTAATAATATTTTTATACCTTCCAAAACATTTTAAGAACACAAGATGGACAGAAAATTAAATGGCACATTGCCCCATAGCCGAAATTTTAAAGCATGCCTCCTTTTATATAATTTTAAATGCTACTTTTAACAAATCAAAATTAAATCAATACAAATCAAATCTGAAACTTTTGGCTCCCAAGATAATTATCATGATGAACATATCATATATGACTAATATGGGTTACATATTTTGGCCATTTTAACAACATTTGCAAATTTTAACGATTTACGTCATATATCGTACGATTTTAACCCTTAAAATTATTTCTCAAGCATAAAATAAGATAAAATTCTCGAAAATTTTATACATGCTGGAAATAATATATATGACATCGTGTTAAATTTTTATGGCCAAATTCCAACTTAAACTATTAAAGTCGAAATTATGTCACTAATTACCCGATTTTTACATTAAAAATCTATAATATTGCAATATTTGAGATAAATTTCTGGAAAATTCAACATAAATTTTAAATATTGCATGTGACATCCTCATAAATTTTTATAGTCAAATTCATAATATAACTTCGAGAATATAGAGGTTAAATCTTATTGCATTTTAACCATTAAAATTCATATCACACGATTTAAAGGTCTATAATTTACGAAAATTCATATTCATATTATAGAAAATACATGTGATATCATACTGAAAAATCTCGGCCAGAAGTTAATTTTAACTATTTTTCCCAAAATTAATCATTTTTAACCATTAAAACGTATTAAAAACCGAAATTAAAATACCAATGATCAATATTCATGCAAAAATTATTCCAAATCTTCTAAATCATATTAGAAAACAATAGGTATCATGCTAAATTAATTTCGTGCATATCATATATCAAAACGAAAATTATCAAGTTTTATTTTGTTATCCTAATAACTCCGTAAAAACGAAACGGAAAGCATGCAAACAACCTGGCTCTGATACCAATTGTAAGGTTTAACTAGTTGCTCATAAACTAATTTAGTCATACTAACAAAAACCCTTTAATTAACTTTTAATTAACATATTTATAAACTCGTTTATAAGATCTTATGCATGCTAAAATGTGCGGAAAGAGGAGAAAATGAACCCTTACACACGGTCCAATAATATGCTAGGATGATCCTCCGAGTACCGAAATTAGAATACCTCCTCCGGATGCACCAAGACAATCCCTCAAAGAACCGAAACTTTGTATGCTAGACTAGGAATCGGTTTTTCCTTAATTTTATTCTAATCTCTCTAATTAGAATAATATATGAATACTACTCTTAGTATAATTTTATTATCTTACAATAAGTATTTTAGAGGTAGAAATTTCTCTTCTTACTTGGTGATATTTCGGCTAAGGCAACAAGAAGAAGAAAAGAATGAATGACATATATCATATATATATCCTAAGCATGCTTCTTTAACTTAAGATAATCTAATTAACTTAAGCATGCTACATGGGGTGAAGGGGAGTCGGTTATGGGGAGTGTCAATGAGGGAACAACTTGTGTTCTCAAGACACTAGGGTGGTTACTAGGTTGGTGTCTCAAGAACAATGTCTCAAGCAATGATTAAGGAGCAATTAACACTCTAATTAACCACACCACCATCACCACTTAGCCGTGCCATATAGTCCATAATATGGACTTCATTTTACAATTTGTCAAATGTACAATTGTATAAAGTGTGACATCTTATATGTCATTTAGATATAAAATACTTTAGTACATTTGAAACATGTAAATATTTATCCCATAAATATTATACATAATTAAATAAATCATATTTATTCAATTAACAAGTAATTCGAAATTACCATTGTAAAATAATATTTTATCGTCAATACGATTTACAACCTTTGTATTAATTTCAACCCAATTCATTCTAATTACGATATCTTAAAATATCGTTTAATGACACGTTTCAATTTTAAACATAAATCTTACAATAAGATTTAACCTCTATATTCTCGATACACGAGTTTAAGGAATATGATCAAATCGTATCAATATACATTTGATCACTTTATTAATTAAGGGAATTGTCCTAAAGGTGTGACCTAAAGGGATCAACTGACCACCACCGTCATACGACAGTAATGTCAAACTCTAGCTAGCCAATCATTACCGATTAATGTTGGTCAGTTGACTAATAATTCGTATCATCCCTTGCGCATTCTCGTTATGAGATTTAATTACGTGATCGCACTATTGTTGAGGACACATTTCCCAACAGGGAGTACTACTCACATTCCTAAACAACTGGTGATGAATGAACCAGAAATAAAGCTCTAAAACTCAAAATATAAAGTAGTTTGCCAAAGATAAAAGTCAAGTCTCAAGAAAAGCAAATTGTTTGACAAAAAACTCGTAGATGTGCATATGACTCTTATACTAAAACATGTTGACAAAGCAAGGCATATGCATAAACATGTGAAAATGCAAAGTCGTCATTGAAATACTCTCGTTCCGACTCAACCTATATGCTAAAGTAAACGTGCATTTTTTTTGAAATTTTTGATTTTTTCTATTTTTTTGGATTTTCTTGTATATGCAAGGAAAATAAAGAAAAGTATATGCAAGGAAAATAAAGAAAAGAACTATGCAAGACAGAAATGCAATAAATGTGTGACAAAATGCAATGGATCAAATGCATGTGACACAAAACCCTTCCTCAAACCAAACCGCACAATGTCCCCATTGTGCATTAGCATAACTAAAGGTTCATGAAATGAAAGAAAAAAATGAAAAAGGAAAAGCATAGGAAACATGAATGGAACTCACCGGAATTTTAGCGCAATGGAAACCTCCCCAAACCAGCGTAAGCTTAGGATGTTTAGGTGGCCAGCAGTGCCACTCCAAGGACCTGAAAAAGAGAGACGAAAGAAAACCCTTTTTCGGGGATTAATGATGTTTTGGGTGATAGATAAAAATTCTAAGGTTTGCAAAAGTGAGAAGAAGTTTGAAAGCTGAAAGGGAAAGAGTAAGGAGAAAGACTCCCTAATCGTCATGGCACGCTTCCCAAGGTAAGAACGAACAGGCTGTAACAGCCATAGAGGTCGACCAACCTCTCCACATGGTCGACCGACCAAGTGACAGGTTACAGAAACTTCTGGGCTGCAGGGTCCTGGTCGACCGACTGATGAAACAGGTCGGTCGACCGCTCTTCCTGTACAGTGCTCTTTTTCTTCTCGAAATTAACTCGTATCAACCGAGGTAACTTCCCTCAAACCTGTAAAATATTATAAATTCGCCCAAAACATGCGCAAAATCCAGAACCCCAAGTCTAAATGTCTCAACCAAACAACAAAAGCTAAAAAATGTCTAAGACTAACGTAAAAAACAAAACTAAGAGTCTTAAACGGAAAACATAAAATTGTGTTAAAAAAAGAAACGAGCAATAAGGAAAAGTTATCCGTGAAGGATGCAAAGTCTCTTTGTCCACGGGTTCTAACTACAGGCTACCCCTTCAGCTATGGTGATTTGGGTAGCAGAGTTTCTCTCCACCACGTAGATAGATGGGTCATCATCCTTAGCCCTATCCCTCCATCTTTCGGAATCGTCAGCTCCCAAGTCATGGGCTGACACCTTCCTCGGTCTCTTCTTCCTTGGGCTCTTCTCTTCAGCCAAATGATCACTTGCTTGAGTGACCTCGTCCTCTACATCATTTGATCGAGTAAGTGGTACTACTCGATCGAGAACATCTCTCTTTCTACCGCCTATTGACCCTGTCCCTGGAGTTGCAACCTTTGGAGCATCCCAATCAGCCTCCTGAGCAAGAGATTCACCTACACATGTCTCAAAACACATCAAAGCCTCTGAAGGATCCTTTGAAAAGGATCCTTGTACATAACATTCACTAATACTATCAAGAACATCAGAAATGTTAACAAAAGAACCCTGCACAAAACAAGGTTCATTAACCGAAGGTTCAAACGTATCAGAAACATGTTCATTACTAACACCTAAAAAAATAGGATGGTCAGTCAAGGGATGAATTTCTAACTCATCAGGTGTATCCAAGTCAGTGTCATCAATAGGGAGGAAAAGAGAATCAAGTAACCTATCATACTCATCCTCATCAAGAATGAGCGAATCTTCAACAACGGGAGTTATAAGATCACTCTCGACAGAAGAATCTAGGTTACTAAAATCAGCGCTCTCATACCTCTCTGTATCTCCACTGGCTCGGATTAGGTTTTTAAGAAGCTCCCATTGCTTCTCATGAGGTAAGTTAAGAAAATCCCATCCACAATTTCCCTCAATCTCGATCAGTTTTACCAGTAATCCATCATAAATGATACGACAAACCTCCCCAATACTAACAGGATAGTCAGACTAAGAAAGGAAAGAGGTTAATCTATCACAATAGCTATACAATGGTTCATGCTCGAATTGTGGGAAAGGGGAGATGGTCATTGACGGCAAAAGAAAAAGAAAAGAATAGAATAAAAACAATAAACACTGGCGTCACCTCCCCGGCAGCGGTGCCAAAATTTTATACCCGTCACTGAGGGTATCAAAGATAAAATTTATAAACCTTAGCTTAACCTAGATAGAGTAAGTCAAGGGTCGAACCACAAGGAGGTGGGGAGTGTTTATTGTTCTAAATGATTGTTTTAAGGTAACAAGTTGGGGGTTTATGGTTGATTATTTGTCACTAAGTCTAATAAAAATAAAAGGGCACGATAAAACTGAAACAAGATATGAATAAAACTAATGATAAAAAGGATGTTAGGATGATTGGCTCATAAAAGCTCCGATGGTATAAATTCTAGGTCAACATGTATTGCAGTCGCGTAAGGGGTGTAACAAATCCTCTCGGTCTATGTTACCCAATAGCTCCTTTCGGCCTATGCTATTAGTTCCTAGGTCTCACGAATATTGGGTGTCAACAATAAGAGTGATTCCTAAAGTCTAGGTCACATACCTTTCAGTCTTAGTAACCTAGCCGTCTTAAACGTTAACCAATGCCCTTCCCGTATCTTTCAATCTTGGGTAAGTCATTACTAACATCCTACAAGTCTCCTTTCGGTCTCGTCATAGGGTATTATAATTAACGAAGCAAAACAGGTCTGAAACATACGCAAGGTTGGTCGACCGACCGACTACTTCAGTCGATCGACCAACTACCCCAGTCGACCGACCAGTTAAGCCGGTCGGCCGACCAGAGTCTGCTACAGGTCGTCTCTGAATTATACAATCTGAAGAGTCTATTGATATGATATACTCAAGAAGGGGGGGGTTGAATTGAGTATGCCTTCTTTTTAAATCTTCTTCGATGTGTGTAAGTTTGTATGATGATCGTTGAGTAGAGCAAGTAATAAAGAGAGACACGATATTTTTGAAGTGGTTCAGTCTCACACTCTGAGACCTACGTCCACTATTCTCGATTAATAAAATTAGTACCAACTCTGGATTACAATTTTATCAACCCTACTCGTGCGACTTTGATGTTAGTCACAACTCTAATCTAGATACCGTTAAATATCTAGCTACGACAAATACCGTTAAATATTTGTCTTACAATGAGTACCGCTAAATACTCGTTCTATCTTACGTTAATAAGATAAAGTCTTCAATGTTTTCTTGGTGTCACAATCTTGAATGAATAAGATCAATGCAAATAGCTACTCTATTTGCTGCGCTTTTTGAAAAACGCCGCAAATACAATAGCTATTTGAGGCGTTTCTAAAACGCCGCAAATAACATTTCTATTTGCGGCCCCCCCATTTGCTGCTACATGAGAAACGCCGCAAAAGAGCTATTTTTTGGAGCCGCAAATAAGTGTTTTTGTTCTAGTGATGCTTGAGCACTTGAATCTTGAATCGGATATGACAATGATAAGCTCGAATATTGAAGTATATGAACGGTGGTTTCTCTCTTGATTTGCGTGTATATGTGTGTGTGTTTCGTGTTGTTTAATGTATCATGGTAGTCTATTTATATAGAATATGTATCTAGGTAATTCAAACCCTAGATGATTTAGGAATATTACTAAAACTAGAATACTAGTCTTTTAGTAATACTACCTTAAATCTAATCTTAATATATTTAGGAAAGATTTAATAATATACTTTAAGTATTATATAAGGAATTAATTTCCTAATTCATATTTAGGAAAGATCTTTATATAATAAACAATTAGTATCCTTATTAAATCAACTTCCTAAACCATGTCAAAGATAATAAAATATATTACCATAATATAATCTTAGTTTGTTTTAGGATATTAAATAAATACATAATATTTACTTAATTGAATCCTACACGAATTATGGTAAACGTGACATATCACACGTTTCCCAAAGTCGAAACAAACTACATTTAGATTATATATATTTGACAATAAAGATCATATAAAAAATCCTTAGTTTATTTTAGTAACAAATAATTATCTCATAAGACAAGTATTTATTCCTTATTTAACTTAAAGATATTTTATATAATCTTATTAAGATTAACAATTCTATTTATTAAATAGAATACCAATTAAACACTAATTCTACACGACACAGATTTGGAAACAAACGTTTCAACTTAAACACATATATATTCCGATCATTTCTTCATGATATAGAGTTATAGCTACGGGCTATAACTAGAACCAATCTTGAACTAAAGCTATAGTTGATAAGTATAACTTTAGTCTATTTTGCGTGCTTGTGATCTTCTATCAATCTTCGACTTAGTCAATTCGTTGACTAACAAGCTTGAATCTTTTATACTTGATTGATTAGATCTTGTTACTAATGTTCTGTACACTTACCACACGATTATACATACGAGTATATAATATATAAATAGCTAGACTTGTCATTATCAAAACCTAAACATATATACTATATATATATTTGAATATATGGTTCAACAAATTCCCCCTTTTTGATGATGGCAAGTCTTTCTTAGATTTCGTGTCTAAGTGTATGTTCCCCCTCAATATAATAAAGGTTATTCATAGCAAAGATTAACTTAGGGTTTTTATCTTCTATCTATCCCATATCCTTTAAGGACCCTAAGAGACAATGGATTACGACAAGGAGCAAGCTTAGGCAAATTCTAATCGAAGTCGCATATTTCCCCCTCTTGACATCATCGAAAAGATGAGAACAAAGACATGAAACGACTAGAATAATATACGTACGAAGCATAAGCAAGCATATAAACGAGTCGAAAAATATGAACATAGAAAATATCATACAAACACATACGTAATGTTAAAAGATACACAACCAATCCGAACATATTATGCCAATGGGCCGAATGAGGAATAATAGAGTATTAAGAAAAAAGGGCCTGGCTAGGGTTCGAATAAAAGGGGCCTGCAAAAGATAACAAATACGATGGGCCAAGGTAAAAAAATAAGAGGTTGGGCCGCATCAAAACAGGGATTAGGTTTGGGCCTGTTTGGGGTTAGGAAATCCGAAGAAGCAAAATAAGGGTTAGCTTCGGATTTCTAATTGGCTAGGTAAGCAAATTGGGCCACAATACTAAGATTGTTTATAAGTCCACCCCAGACTTTGAACAAAACAACAACAACACAACCATTAATTCGAAAGAAACAGAGACAGATACGGAATATCAAGAGCGAGAACTTGAGCCCGGATTCTTTGCATAAGGGTTCACGTGGTCGGGTCGGGTACGAAACTCGAGTGTCTCCAACCTATCCAAACAACTCGACACGTTTCTCCCTTGAGCATTAAGAGCAATATCGAAATTGAGCACTTTGAGCGAGAGTGCCTTGACGGCCTCTAGTGCTTGAGACGCATCTGCTCGTAACAGCCCGTGATCTCGCTCTTACCATGGCTCCTCCTTGAGTTGTGATGAAGGAGAGACGATCACTAATGGTAAGCAACTCCGAGCACACAACAGAAACTTTCGAGCCAATTTTAACCAATTGTTTATCAACCTTGTCCATCCATTCTTTCACATCAACCTCAAACTCACGACCCCTCTTCTTACGACTACCCCCTGCCTCATCAGTACTCTTCTGTCCTTCAAATAATCCAAGAAGTCTGTCCATTTTTGCCTCAAGACCAGCGAAGGATGGAGATGAAGTAGGAGGAGGTGCCATACCTACATTCTTACCGAAACGTAAGATCAATGCCCTCAAAACAAATGACCATCAATTTTAATAACCTATCACACATACAATCCCGTGGTGTAAGTCCAAAACTGGAGTCATCAACAACACCCTTTTTAAGCAACAATTCAGATACCCACATTCCATATGGAATGTCGATTGTCGAGCAAAATTTCTCCTTGGTGACAACATTCGATACTTGACAAATCTTATGACATATAAGTGATGCCAAGTCAATTTTCTGACCCTCCAACCAACTATAAAGAATGACAGCTTCAACACTAGCAAGCTTGTCCCGACCACCCCGTCTAGGTAACACCGTATTCCATAGAAAATTCACGAATAATTTCAGTTTGGGACTAAAAGACGAGGTTGACAAAGGAGTAACTTCTGTAGCATCCTCATCAAAATATTTTTTGATCAACATCTTCTGATCTTTGGACACAACACTCCATTCTTTCTTAGGATCAAGATTAAGACCTTCTTGATCAATTTTAAAGACTTCACAGATTTCAGATTTCGACACCACAACATCCGTGCCATTAACAACCGCTCTTATCCCCTCGTCACAACTTTTTACAGACGCAAAGAATTGAACAAGTTCTATTGGAAAGATTAAGCCAGAGAAAGCACTAATATATTCCCACCCTTGATATTGCAAAAAATCTTTAAAGAATCTTAAAGATTTTGACCCGTCAACCCACTATAACACCCCCATTTATTTAAGAGCCTTTAGCAAGACATTCTCAAATAAATAGAGTTGTTACCATCTCGGAATGTCCGAGGTAGTGAGTAACAAAGTAAAACAACCAAAGTACTTTATATAAAACTGATAAAATTTAAAACTTGGTTATTACAGTTACTACATAACGGAAAAGAAAATACAACTGATGACTTCTCTAAATGTGATATAATTCTAAGTCGGTCCAAAGTATGCATCTCACATTCCTGCCCCAGCTCCTAGCTCATCTGTGTCTGACCTGTAGAATCTACTCCCCATTCCGGATCATCGTAGGTGTACACGAATACACTGTCAACCTTGCGGTTGAGTAGGGTAACACAATAATTATAATGCAACAGATAAATGATATGCAAATGCCATGATATGCTCGAGCTCAATCACAATCTCAATCTCAACCCGAAACACCAATCTCAAACCCGAAACACCAAGCCATACCGAACCTCCCGGCAGACTATAATCGGTCGTCACCGAACACCAGCTCAATAGCTGATAAGACACCAGGCCTGGTCTGCAGAACCACCCTGGGCTTTATATCAAATCAATATCCATTCCGTAACTTTCTCAGTAAACAATGCATATGACATGCTCACGAATGCAACAATACTCTTAATCAATCATGCTATTATATAATGAAATGCTCATGCCAATAATAATAATAATCAACACTCAATCTAACCAATATCATTCTCATATTACTCATGCTCAGCATCCATAACATACAAGGCAATATCCATTCATAACACATCACAGAGTAAACATCCATTCATAACACTTCATAGAGTATAGTGCAGTGTATCCTACCTGGATAAAAATATAGTCCAAAGCAAGCCAGCGAGTAAATCGGATAATGTCACTTCAAAATCGTCACCTAACAATATAATATACGTAATCACTAACTAATACAATAACGCAAATTAATATAATATATCAATTATTTAATTTAACTATTTAAATAATATATTACGCATAACGAGACCGTAACAAACCCGGCTACTTCAATTAACTTGACTAACCCATCTTTATTACTTTTATAACTAACTTCAATTAAACAACCGAACATAGAAAACGAACTATTGATAACCGTCACAACACTATTTATATAAATTAACTAAACCGGTTTAACTAATCAAACTAATTGATCCCAACTAAATAAACGTGAACTAAGAAATTTAAACTATTAACGATATCAACATACACTAATCAAATAATATTAATAATCATCACATAATTATTATAAATGCTAATAATAAACTTATAGTAACAAAACTACTAATAACCTATGATAATAATAATAATAATAATAATAATAATAATAATAATAATAATAATAATAATAATAATAATAATAATAATGCATGGACAAAACCTTAACAACGTATACCAACAATGATAATCACCAGCCAATAGCAATGCCACAACGATTAATAGTAATAATAATACAAACACTCATACAGTACAAACAATCACGACACCAGCAGCAACATCGAAAATTCCGTACACCAAACACGCAGCCTACTTCACGACACTACCACCATGTCTCTAGCCACCCATAGCCACCACCAGCAGCTCCACCCTATTACCTGTACTACAGACCACCGATTACACCCCTAGGCCACCCCCAAAGACCACCACGGATGCCACTACAACCCTCTTAAACAACCTGCACAACACGGCTAACAGAGTGTATCTCGCTTATTATTTGGTCAGACCCGCCCTGTTCTCGTCCTCACCACGACCACCACCATGGCCCATACCACCTCTGGCCACCATAGTTGTCACCATTGACCCACGGTGGTTCCAGGGGTGGTCCACTCGAAGCCTCGTCCTCCTCTGACACCTTACGACAGCCTCACCAAGGTCTGCTCACACACCTCTACTTCCCCGGTTCTAAATCGTTCCTCACGTACTGAAATTCCCAACCATCACCGCCACTAGGCACCACCTACGGCCACCCTACAACCACCAATTAACCCATGAACACCTTATTAATACCACTACCCAGAACTCGCATCAATAAAAACTGAAACAATTTGAAAAGGTACACACAATACGAAAACAGAGTACTAAGTTAAAACGAAACGTGAATTAAGTATCTCTTACAGTGAAGACGATGAGTGATGGAGATGGTGGCTGGTCTCTGCTCCTACGATCCCACGCCTCTCTTCTGAATTAGGGTTTTAGGTTTAGTCAAATAGGGAAGTTGTATAATTGATTGTATGATATGTCGTGTAACAGTAGTAAGGTAGGGTTTGATGTATTTTGTTTGCCTCGTTTCCCTTACCCTAACCCGAGTCCAACACGCTACTCCTTACTCAAGCCCATCACGAATCTTGAGACACTTACATTCCGTTCTCGACTCACAACTTAAAATTACGAGCACATACATAGAATTAATTATACTAATAAATATAAAATTATTAGCACTTACGTAAGAATATATATAAAATTAGGATTTAAATACAATCACGACTTAAATAATAAAACAAGTATATATGAGAAATAAATATAAAATAAGAAATATATTAATTATAGTTATATTATCAAAATTAAAGAAATACGAATGAAATGTCATTTTATGAAATAATAAATATAAATGATTATGAAATACGAAATAATCGTAGAAATACGATTTATAAAATAATAACAATTGACGTAAAAATACTTTATAAACATTTCATTTGAAATACTTGTATAAAACATGGTTTGACTGCCATTGACCGAGGCTAAAATACGGGGTATTACAGTCTTCCCTCCTTAAAATGAACTTCGTCCCGAATTTCGCTATAACCCAAAACGATAAGGAAACACATAACAAGCATGAAACGATCACAAGTAGCCCCTTATACGAGTACCCAAAAAGCGAAATGTTACATTCTATCCCCCTTAAGAAACTTTGTCCCCAAAGTTTAACATACAACAGGAGTACAAGACACTTAAAGAACCGCAACATTGATCGAAGCATAATAAATTAAAAGAGCAGACTCCAAGCATGGCCAAATCTTAGTCAATCAATCACAACTACCACTTACCCATATCTTAAACATCAAGATTTTATAATCCTATCCTTCTTAAAACATGGTTACGTCCCCGTAACCCCCATTATAAAATTTCACATTCAAAGCTCAAGAAGATCACCGAAACAACATTCACGAATCATTTCATAAGGTAATTACAACTAGCATCAGACTTTTGAAGTAACAAAACATATTTGTCAATTTCATACTACGCAGTGAAGCAAAATCAAGGTATCTAGTACCTATATACCCTTAAATCATTAACACAACTTAACATATTTACATCAATGTAGACAATCAGCTGACTCATAGTTCATAATTGTCAAATTAAAACATTCGTTCTCATGATCATATTATAAAAGCAAAATCATATTTTAGAAAAGGCATAAAGCAAAATTTAACCAATGTAATTAAGCATGGAGCATTGACTTATTTCACGAGGTATACTCCAATCTTAGCAAGACAACCTAGCATTTCTAGATATAAACGGGTTAAAATCACTTAGGTTCACTTCTCATCCTCTCACATTACATCATTTATCATAGAACTAGTAATCATGACTTGCGAAATAAGAGGTTTATATCATGCGGAACAATTTCATATTCAAGCATAATTTCATAAACACGTAGCTACAAATTTTCTCATGTTGCAAAACAATTACCATAATTATCAAACATCAGCTTTATCAGGGATTATCACTTTGAAAACATTTTGAAACTTTCAGACAATACAGTTGTAATTAATGGCAATTATAAACACGAATCAACTGACGATTTTACAAGCCACAGATCGAAAGCAAGACTAGCACTCCCATAATTCACATGTCAACCAGATTACTAATTCAATACATTGCGATCAGATATAAACGTAACAACATGTAATTCACCTTGTGGCATAACAATAGTGTCGGTATAAATAAACTAACTTTATATAAAACTCACCAACAATTATTAAGGTTATATTATTATATAACAAAGTTCTTATCCATATAATATGTCTACTATTCATGCTACTAGTGTTATATAAAAATATTACATGGTTACATAATATAATTCATATTTGATGAAACTTGTATATTGAAAACTCACATAACTTACCATTTTAACAATCAAACATCATGTAGGAACTTTCAAAAATCATAATTAAATAACTGCTCTGACATCTTGTGCGATATTATAGTTTTTAGGAAATTTAATGAACTAACTAATCATAGGAAAAAGGATCAAATGCAAAGCTTAAGGGAATTATTTATAACAATTTTTCAACTCAGTTGATCTGAACAGAAACTTTACAGCAATTAAAAAGAAAATTGGACAACTTGCAAAATTACTATTAAATAACGACCCGTTAATATTTTACAATAACTACGTTTTAAATGATTTCTTTTTCAAAACATGTGTCAAAACAGGACTGTGTAGTAGCAATCTGACTACTGTCGACTAAAAATTTATTTCTCTCAAAATATAAGTCGTTTGAACATGAAATCAAAAGCATTGGAAAGCTAACTCAGAAAGTCACCATACATAAAATTTTCATATTCATATGTGGAACATATCTTAAATGGCAGCCCGTACAAACAAGGTAACACTCTGGAAAGTTATCAAAATTTCGGTTCCTTTGCAATTTCACATTACTACATCGAAACTCAACCATTCCTCTGTCAAAGCACGTTGTCGTAATATTTGAAGCATAGACATCACTTTGCACCATATTGAAATTCATTAATTCCTCATTTCAACTATAATTGTCATCTAGTACACAATAAAGATTTCAAAACTGAAAGTAGGATCAATTAAATAATTCACTAGTTATACATGCATAGATAAATATGGAATTGGTATGTAAATTTAAAGCATAACCTACACATAACTATATAACATTCATGGTTTGGGGCAACACATTCCGCATATCACTAGACATAGATTGCTAAGACATTTAGTAGTATAATAACAATTTTAAATCTCAAATCCGATCTATTTTGCCTAGTAAGCCAAACAGTAAATTCTTGCAAAGTATAAAGCATTCAGATAAGAAGTATATACACACTCAGAATAGTAACAAAACTATTATCATCAGACACGACATCCGTTTCGGTCTACTAGCTTTACACACAGGACTTAACTTGATTCCGCATCCTGTAACATCGCCTGACTGGCTCAATTGGTTGGCACTTCTATCATCATCTCATTACACACATCATTATACTATATCTCTACCTAAGGGTTCAGGGATCATAAAACTGCATGCATATCATCAAATAGTTCATAATTCACAACTCATACCATCCATACACTAAAGGGTCACTCAACTATTCAAATAATTCAATATGTCAATGTCAACCATATCCTTTCATTGCACATCATTAACCATGTACCACATCTTTACTTACCTCATTCCGCTCCTGCAAAACTGTTAGTACAATATAGGCAAGGTCTGATCTTTTATTTGTTACTACCCACTCTCTGCATCACTCAAGGCTACCAGGTTAGACTGATAGGGCCAATGGCTTGGTTTGAGGGGGCCCCTAACTCATCCCAGTCCTGGGGCTCCTAACAGTTACTAACCTGGGGTTCATTTTATTAGACTCTTCCTAGGTTCATTATTATTCATTTGGGTTAGGCCCGAGGATCGTTTGCTCTGATACCACTTTGTAACACCCCCATTTATTTAAGAGCCTTTAGCAAGACATTCTCAAATAAATAGAGTTGTTACCATCTCGGAATGTCCGAGTTAGTGAGTAACAAAGTAAAACAACCAAAGTACTTTATATAAAACTGATAAAATTTAAAACTTGGTTATTACAGTTACTACATAACGGAAAAGAAAATACAACTGATGACTTCTCTAAATGTGATATAATTCTAAGTCGGTCCAAAGTATGCATCTCACATTCCTGCCCCAGCTCCTAGCTCATCTGTGTCTGACCTGTAGAATCTACTCCCCATTCCGGATCATCGTAGGTGTACACGAATACACTGTCAACCTTGCGGTTGAGTAGGGTAACACAATAATTATAATGCAACAGATAAATGATATGCAAATGCCATGATATGCTCGAGCTCAATCACAATCTCAATCTCAACCCGAAACACCAATCTCAAACCCGAAACACCAAGCCATACCGAACCTCCCGGCAGACTATAATCGGTCGTCACCGAACACCAGCTCAATAGCTGATAAGACACCAGGCCTGGTCTGCAGAACCACCCTGGGCTTTATATCAAATCAATATCCATTCCGTAACTTTCTCAGTAAACAATGCATATGACATGCTCACGAATGCAACAATACTCTTAATCAATCATGCTATTATATAATGAAATGCTCATGCCAATAATAATAATAATCAACACTCAATCTAACCAATATCATTCTCATATTACTCATGCTCAGCATCCATAACATACAAGGCAATATCCATTCATAACACATCACAGAGTAAACATCCATTCATAACACTTCATAGAGTATAGTGCCAGTGTATCCTACCTGGATAAAAATATAGTCCAAAGCAAGCCAGCGAGTAAACCGAATAATGTCACTTCAAAATCGTCACCTAACAATATAATATACGTAATCACTAACTAATACAATAACGCAAATTAATATAATATATCAATTATTTAATTTAACTATTTAAATAATATATTACGCATAACGAGACCGTAACAAACCCGGCTACTTCAATTAACTTGACTAACCCATCTTTATTACTTTTATAACTAACTTCAATTAAATAACCGAACATAGAAAACGAACTATTGATAACCGTCACAACACTATTTACATAAATTAACTACACCGGTTTAACTAATCAAACTAATTGATCCCAACTAAATAAACGTGAACTAAGAAATTTAAACTATTAACGATATCAACATACACTAATCAAATAATATTAATAATCATCACATAATTATTATAAATGCTAATAATAAACTTATAGTAACAAAACTACTAATAACCTATGATAATAATAATAATAATAATAATAATAATAACAATAATGGATGGACAAAACCTTAACAACGTATACCAACAATGATAATCCCCAGCCAATAGCAATGCCACAACGATTAATAGTAATAATAATACAAACACTCATACAGTACAAACAATCACGACACCAGCAGCAACATCGAAAATTCCGTACACCAAACACGCAGCCTACTTCACGACACTACCACCATGTCTCTAGCCACCCATAGCCACCACAAGCAGCTCCACCCTATTACCTGTACTACAGACCACCGATTACACCCCTAGGCCACCCCCAAAGACCACCACGGATGCCACTACAACCCTCTTAAACAACCTGCACAACACGGCTAACAGAGTGTATCTCGCTTATTATTTGGTCAGACCCGCCCTGTTCTCGTCCTCACCACGACCACCACCATGGCCCATACCACCTCTGGCCACCATAGTTGTCACCATTGACCCACGGTGGTTCCAGGGGTGGTCCACTCGAAGCCTCGTCCTCCTCTGACACCTTACGACAGCCTCACCAAGGTCTGCTCACACACCTCTACTTCCCCTGTTCTAAATCGTTCCTCACGTACTGAAATTCCCAACCATCACCGCCACTAGGCACCACCTACGGCCACCCTACAACCACAAATTAACCCATGAACACCTTATTAATACCACTACCCAGAACTCGCATCAACAAAAACTGAAACAATTTGAAAAGGTACACATAATACGAAAACAGAGTACTAAGTTAAAACGAAACGTGAATTAAGTATCTCTTACAGTGACGACGATGAGTGATGGAGATGGTGGCTGGTCTCTGCTCCTACGATCCCACGCCTGTAATAACCCGGATTTTTATTGTTTTGTTATTAATAATTTATGGGTAAGCGATGATGACTTAGAATTTGTAGTTTAACAAGCACGGGTATACTCGTATTTTAGTAAGCGTTTTGGACTTCGGTGGGTTTCGAAATGGGAACCTAGGCATCTTATGTTAATAGTAGTAGTATGGTGTTAGTGTGACTCGAACCCAGGACCTGTAGCAACACGGCCATGGGCCTCGATTGGCGTGCTAAACAGCAGCCCATGGTCGAGATAGGTCAACTTAATTCAAAACTCAGATTCTCTTCTTCCAGCCGCCTTATTTAAGGTAAGGTTACCCTCAAACCTTAGTCACAAAATCAGATCTAAAACCACAGAGACCTAGCCACCACGTCAGGGAAGAAGAGGAAGTTAACCACGGTGGTCGTAGACTTGCGTAGGGTGGTTCGTTTTTGTCAGGAATCTGGTATGTCCACCTATACGTTGTTAATTCCTGTTGTGTTCATGGTTTGCATCGCATAAGGAATTCAGTATACTCGACTACTCTTGGTTGTTTTTGTATAATTTCGTTCTGGGTCATGCAATATATATATATATGTCTTCTGTGGTGGGTCGTTGGTGGTTAAAAGGTGTCGTGAGGGGTGGTTTAGGCGGTGGCAGAGAGTCTCTATTTCGTGTTATCTCTTTTATACTGATTTAATTGTCTTTGTGTCAAACGTTTTAAGGGAGTCTGTATATATTTTATTATGGGTCGTGGGTTAGAATGTCAGGTGGAGGTTGGGTGGTACGTATGGTGTCAGTCACGGTGGTTAGAGGTGTTTGGCTGTGGTGGTTTAGGGGGTTTTGATAGGGCAGTCAGTATGTGTTTTGGTACAGTGTGTCGAAAGGGGGGTTGTTTGGGTTGGTACCACCGCCGACTAGGGGGAGGTCTATGCGGTGGTACCATGGTGGTCGAAGGCGTCAAGTGTCAGTGGTGGTGGTAGTTACTGTGGTCAGTGTCAGCCTTGTCGTTGGTGGTTGCAGGGGTTTTCACGGGAGGTTGCTAGAGGGCTGTTGTTCAGGGAGTCGTGAACCAGGTCTGTTAATGACTCTGGTTCACCCTGTCGGAGGGAGTCGCCGTCTTTGGTGGTGGTCAGAGGTGTAGGGGGTTGTGTGGGGGTCATGTCTGGTTGTTGTCGGCAGGGTCTGGGGCTGTTCACGCGGTTGTCAAGGTGGGTTTTGGGGAGCCACGGGTTGGAGGTAGGGCTGTTTTGGGGTTTCTTTATTATTTTGGTTTTTATTTCATTTTATCTTATTTATGGTATTATATTCTATACATTTGAATATTTAGTTAATTATGGTAATATTATTATTATTAGTAGTATTGATATTATTGTATTTAAGGAGATGATTTTGTTGTTAGTATGGAATATTGATATTTATGGGGTAGTATTTTATTTGTGGAAAGTTTTAGAAGTTTAAATTTGAATTTCAAAACCCAAAGTGTTTAACTATATTTAGAAAGTTACTATTTTTAGAAGCTACTATATTTAGAAAGTTACTATTTTGGGTAACCCGGTTGTTGGGAACTTTCTAAATATAGGAAGTATCTATAAATAGAATGTGTGCTTGTTATACGAGAATTAGGAAAGTATTAATTAAAGTAATACTTATCTAGGTGGAAGTTTCCGTGTGGAGCATTTTTAGAAGCAATCGCACAGTTATCTTTCTTCTACAGCTTTGAGGTAGGGGAAACTACTAATGCTCGATGATGTGTAAACCGTTCATATTTGATATCAAACATGTTGTTATATATTTCCATGTGATCTTTATATTGTGCATTCATATAATACTGTGTTAACGATGAGGCGATGAGATGATGGGTCTTGTGATTGGTGCGGAGATAATGGGTCTTGTGATTGGTGTGGAGATAATGGGTCTTGTGATTGGCGTGGAGATAATGGGTCTTGTGATTGGTGCGGAGGTATTGGGTCTTGTGATTCGGAGTGGAGATGATCGACTTTCTATTTTTAGTAATATGGTTTGTTTACAGTTTTACTCTACTCAACCTCGTGGTTGACCCTGTGTATTCGTGATCACCTGTGATGAACCAATTATTGGGGAGCAGACTGACAGGTATAAGACAATGGGAGCATCTGGGAAGGGAGAAGCATGGACCCGGGCCTGTTAGAGTTTAGACCACTTGATAGGAGTTCATGAGTTGTACTTTTACTTTTGTCGGAACAGTTTCTTTTTGGTTTTGTAAGAACATGTTTTGAGTTTAAATTAAATATAAAGTACTGTTTATCTTCCTTTGTAACTACTGCCTTGGGAAACCGAGATGGTAACACCATCATTTATCTGAGGAGTCCTAGTTCAGGCCCTTAAATAAATGGGGGTGTTACAAAGTGGTATCAGAGCGAACGATCCTCAGGCCTAAACTAATTAACCCAATGAATGTAGGAGAGTCTAAATAAAATGAACCCCGGGATAGGACTGTTAGGAGCACACTAAAGGGGAAGTATGAGTCTGGGGCCCCCTCACACCGAACCATTGGCCCTATCAGTTTTACCCGGGAACCCAGAGTGCTTATAC
Organism: Silene conica; assembly: GCA_029255685.2. Taxonomy (NCBI): domain Eukaryota; kingdom Viridiplantae; phylum Streptophyta; class Magnoliopsida; order Caryophyllales; family Caryophyllaceae; genus Silene; species Silene conica. Next base: position 42,993,399 of record CM055315.2, read on the forward strand.
GAGAGAAAAAGGGTAGAATAGGTGGTGGTGAAAGTAATAGCATACCGTGATAAGTATGAGAATTCAGAGTATAAGTGATTTTAGAAAAGCCGGAAGGGGCATGAGCATGAATGAATCTTTATCTGTTTGAATAAAAGGTGTATATTGTTGAGATATGTTAAGTGATTTGAAACATGTTAGAAATCTTTCTTTCATCATGTCTAGAGATATGCGGTGATGTGATCCCTGAGCCATGTATAAAAGTAAACTACTCGATATGATAAGTGTTTATAGATTTTGCTGCTTAAAGGGACATAGCCCTAAACCAAATGGGTACCCATGTACGTCGGGACTCATTTCTTTGCTTGTTTTATAGTATGCCTCCACGAAGAGATAATGCCGTTAACATCACACAAGAGGAGTTAGACCAACTACGAGCTGAGAATGCGGCCCTAAAGGCCAAACGTATGGACTCCGCGAAAATGAGCACAATCATCGCAAGACATCACCCTACCCAATTCACTGGGGAGGGGGAACCTCATCTGTTAGGAGCTTGGTGCCGGGAGTTCGATAACCTGTTCGAGTTGGTGGACTGCCCTGAAGAGTTGAGAGTAGACCAGGCTGCCCACTATCTGAGGGGTATGGCTGGAGACTGGTGGACCACGAATAAGGGAGAACTCCGGGAGGCAGCTATAGAGGGTGGATCCGCGTTTGTTCCGTGGGATGCGTTCACGGGGGTTCTGAACGAGGCGTTCCTACCAGAATTCCAAAAGAGCAAGCTGAGGGAGGAGTTCGACTCATTCCAGATGTCGGAGGACATGACTGTAGAGGTTTACTACAGGAAATTCATCCAGCTGGTACACTATGTAGGAGATATGGGATTTGACGATGCTATGCTAGCCATGAAATTTGAGAGAGGATTATCGATCGCCATCAAAAAGAGACTGATTGCAGCTCCGCCCACCACCATCCGTGATATCTATTTAAGGGCTGGGGCGGCGGAGAGACTTTCAGATATGATCAGGAAGGACAAACAGTCCAAGTCGGAAAAGAGGAAAGCTGAAACAGTAGCTGAGGGTTCAGGATCGAAAAAGCAAAGTAATAACAAGTACAGTGGGTATTTCGGGGGTAGTGCCTCTGGTGGTGGAAGGAATCAGAGTGGGGGCAGCTTCAGGAGTGGAGGTTCCGGCAGTGGTTCTGTAGGAATAGTTTGTTTCGGCTGTGGAAAGACGGGACACAAGCAGGCGGTGTGTCGTTCATCTGGGGAAAATCAGTCCGGGGGCTATCGTACGCCTACAGCTGGATACCAGGGACCTCGCACTCAGTCCTATGGCAGCAGTGGCTATCGCACACCCATGACAAACTATGGTGGGGGTGCGAAGTCTGGAGGCAGCAGCAACTACCAGAGGAACTACAGCAACAACAACAATCAGAACCGTTCTTATCATAATCAGTACAATGGAGGTGGGAACAACAACAAGACGGGGACGACAGGAAATCAGCAGGCTGGGACATCTTCTGCCAGCCAGAGTGGGGTCAAGTCCAGTGGCAAACTCTTTGCCATGGGAAAGCAGGCTGCTCAGGAGGATGCTCATGTGGTTACTGGTACTTTTCTTGTAAACTCTAGACCTACTTTTATACTTTTCGATTCCGGTGCCACCCACTCTTTTGTATCTAGAGACCATGTTAGGATTTTGGGGCTTGAGAGGTTCGACTGGGTCGCAGACTCAGTGACCATACCTTCGGGAGAGTCAGTAGCTTGTAATAGAGTCTATAGAAGTGTACCCATCAAAATCGGGGAATCAATTTTCTATTGTGACCTCATAGAGTTTCCTCTAGGGGGCTTTGAGGTGATTTTGGGGATGGACTGGCTAGGGAAGTATCGAGCTTTCATCGACTGTCATCAGAAGAAGATTTCCTTGAAGGGACCTAAGGGAGTGAGGGTGTCTTACAAGGGATATCGAATCAAACCAAAACTCAAATTCATTTCTGTCAACACCTTGAAATCTAGCTTGAGGAAAGGAGAAAGCCTGATCTTGTGTCAAATGTGGGATTGTGAGGCTGAGACCCCCAAGACTAGTGAGATACCTGTGGTACGGGAGTTTGAGGGAGTTTTTCGTGACGACGTTCCGGGGTTACCACCGAGGAGGGAAGTGGAGTTTTCCATTGACCTAAAACCAGGGGCTGGACCGATATCTAAATCACCGTACCGTATGGGGCCGAAAGAGATGGAGGAGTTGAAGAAGCAATTGGATGAACTAGCCGAGAAAGGGTTCATCCGACCCAGTGTGTCGCCCTGGGGAGCTCCTGTCTTATTTGTGAAGAAGAAGGATGGGAGTTTGAGGTTGTGTGTTGATTACCGAGAGCTGAATAATGTGACCATCAAGAACCGATATCCTTTGCCGAGAATTGACGACTTGTTCGATCAGTTGAGTGGAGCTGGGGTTTTCTCCAAGATTGACTTGAGATCCGGGTATCATCAGTTGAGAATAAAGGATGAAGACATTCCGAAGACCGCTTTCCGAACGAGGTATGGCCACTATGAATTTGTGGTTATGCCCTTTGGATTGACTAATGCTCCAGCTGTGTTCATGGACTTGATGAATCGAGTCTTCAGCCCGTATCTGGATAAGTTCGTGGTGGTATTCATCGATGATATCCTGGTATACTCTAAGAATGCAGAGGAGCACGAGGATCATTTGAGGAAGGTACTTCAGACTTTGGAGGAGCATAAGCTCAATGCCAAGTTAAGTAAATGCGAGTTCTGGTTGGAGAAAGTGGCGTTTCTGGGGCATGTTATCTCCAAAGAGGGGGTATCTGTTGACCCTAGTAAAATTGAAGCTGTGACTAAGTGGCAAAGTCCGAAGAATGTGAGTGAGATCCGAAGTTTTCTGGGGTTAGCAGGTTATTACCGAAGATTCGTCAAAGACTTTTCGAAGATAGCAAAACCGTTGACGTCGCTAATGAGGAAGGAGAACCGCTTTGTTTGGGATGAGAGTTGTGAGAAGGCATTCCTAACTCTTAAGGAACGCCTGACAACAGCTCCTATCCTTGCTTTGCCAGTAGGTAGTGATAACTTCGAAGTTTATACTGACGCTTCCAAGCATGGGTTGGGTTGTGTGCTAATGCAGAATGGGAGAGTGATCGCGTATGCTTCTCGCCAGTTGAAGACTTATGAAGAGAATTATCCGACTCATGATTTGGAATTGGGTGCTGTGGTCTTTGCACTGAAATTGTGGCGTCACTACCTTTATGGGGCCACTTTTAAGGTGTTTTCTGACCATAAGAGCCTGAAATATATCTACACCCAGAAGGAGTTGAACATGAGGCAGAGGAGGTGGATAGAGTTGATCGGAGATTATGATATGCAGATTGTCTACCACGAAGGCAAGGCAAATGTGGTAGCTGACGCTCTAAGTAGGAAATCAATACATGCTTTGGATTGTGCCAGATCGAGAGTGAGGTTGCATGGCGAGTTAAGGGAGATGGGAATTTTCATGATCCGGAAAGGGGATGCTCTTGGTGATTTGACCGTGGAGCCGGAGTTGTATGGGGAGATTCGGGAGTTACAAAAGAGCGATGAGAGAATCCAGAAGTGGCGTTTGATGGTGGAAAATGGGAATGGTGATGGGGCATCCAAGTTCAGTATTCATACCGACGGTAGTTTGAGGTTCAGTGGGCGATGGTGTGTACCGAGTGTTGAGGAGCTAAAGAAGAAGATCCTGACTGAAGCGCATGCTACTCCTTATTCTGTTCACCCAGGGGGTGATAAGCTGTATAAGGACCTTAAGAAGACGTTTTGGTGGCCGAGTATGAAGAAGGAAGTCGCAGAGTTTGTTTCGAGGTGTTTGACGTGTCAGAGAGTAAAAGGTGAACACAAGAGACCTCAAGGGAAGATCCAGTCACTGGAGGTACCTGAATGGAAGTGGGAGAATATTTCTATGGATTTCATTGTGGGGTTGCCTCGAACTCAGAAGGGCAACAACATGATCTGGGTAATCGTAGATAGATTGACCAAGTCCGCTCACTTCATTCCCATGAAGGATACCTGGAGTAAGGCTGAGTTGGCAAAGTCGTATGTGCAGAACGTAGTCAAGTTACATGGAGTTCCTAAGGATATTGTTTCCGATCGCGACTCGAGATTTATCTCCAGATTTTGGCAAGAGCTGCAATCCGCGTTGGGTACACGGCTAAAGATGAGCACTGCTTTTCATCCGGCTACAGATGGGCAGACAGAGAGGACTATTCAAACCTTGGAGGATATGTTACGAGCTTGCGTGTTGGAATTCGGGGGATCATGGGAAGACCGACTAGGATTGATAGAGTTCTCTTATAATAATAGCTACCATGCCAGTATTGGTATGGCTCCATTTGAGGCATTGTACGGGAGGAAGTGCCGCAGTCCAGTATGCTGGGATGATCGAGCTGACACTGTGGTTTTGGGTCCGGAAATGATTCAAGAAATGGTTGAGCAAGTACAGGTAATTCGACAGAAAATGAGGGCTGCCCATGACAGACAGAAGAGTTATGCGGATCTCAAGAGGAGTGACGTTTCCTTTGAGGTAGGCGAGAAGGTATTACTTAAGGTATCTCCCATGAAGGGTGTAATGAGGTTCGGAAAGCGAGGGAAACTGAGTCAAAAGTTTATTGGACCATTTGAGGTTCTGGACAGGGTTGGTGAGGTGGCATATCGATTAGCTTTGCCACCAGCTCTCTCCAGGGTCCATAATGTGTTCCATGTCTCCCAGTTAAGGAAGTATGTGAGTGATCCTTCACATGTGTTGAGCCATGAGGTGATTGAGTTAGATGAGCAACTTACTTATGTTGAGCTTCCGAAGGAGATTCTGGATAGGAAGGTTCGAAAGACGCGAAATGGCGAGACGGTGTTAGTAAAGGTCTTATGGACCAATCATAACACGGAGGAAGCTACTTGGGAGCCTGAGGCGTCCATGAAGGAGCGTTATCCGCAGTTATTCGTTTGAGGTAAGTTACGAGGACGTAACTCTTTTTTTTTAGTGGGGCAGAATGTAACATTCCATGATTTTAACATGATTAAGGTGTGTGTTTATGTTAGGGCGTGGATGAACTTCGGGACGAAGTTCCTTTTTAGGGGGGAAGACTGTAATAACCCGGATTTTTATTGTTTTGTTATTAATAATTTATGGGTAAGCGATGATGACTTAGAATTTGTAGTTTAACAAGCACGGGTATACTCGTATTTTAGTAAGCGTTTTGGACTTCGGTGGGTTTCGAAATGGGAACCTAGGCATCTTATGTTAATAGTAGTAGTATGGTGTTAGTGTGACTCGAACCCAGGACCTGTAGCAACACGGCCATGGGCCTCGATTGGCGTGCTAAACAGCAGCCCATGGTCGAGATAGGTCAACTTAATTCAAAACTCAGATTCTCTTCTTCCAGCCGCCTTATTTAAGGTAAGGTTACCCTCAAACCTTAGTCACAAAATCAGATCTAAAACCACAGAGACCTAGCCACCACGTCAGGGAAGAAGAGGAAGTTAACCACGGTGGTCGTAGACTTGCGTAGGGTGGTTCGTTTTTGTCAGGAATCTGGTATGTCCACCTATACGTTGTTAATTCCTGTTGTGTTCATGGTTTGCATCGCATAAGGAATTCAGTATACTCGACTACTCTTGGTTGTTTTTGTATAATTTCGTTCTGGGTCATGCAATATATATATATATATATATATGTCTTCTGTGGTGGGTCGTTGGTGGTTAAAAGGTGTCGTGAGGGGTGGTTTAGGCGGTGGCAGAGAGTCTCTGTTTCGTGTTATCTCTTTTATACTGATTTAATTGTCTTTGTGTCAAACGTTTTAAGGGAGTCTGTATATATTTTATTATGGGTCGTGGGTTAGAATGTCAGGTGGAGGTTGGGTGGTACGTATGGTGTCAGTCACGGTGGTTAGAGGTGTTTGGCTGTGGTGGTTTAGGGGGTTTCGATAGGGCAGTCAGTATGTGTTTTGGTACAGTGTGTCGAAAGGGGGGTTGTTTGGGTTGGTACCACCGCCGACTAGGGGGAGGTCTATGCGGTGGTACCATGGTGGTCGAAGGCGTCAAGTGTCAGTGGTGGTGGTAGTTACTGTGGTCAGTGTCAGCCTTGTCGTTGGTGGTTGCAGGGGTTTTCACGGGAGGTTGCTAGAGGGCTGTTGTTCAGGGAGTCGTGAACCAGGTCTGTTAATGACTCTGGTTCACCCTTTTGGAGGGAGTCGCCGTCTTTGGTGGTGGTCAGAGGTGTAGGGGGTTGTGTGGGGGTCATGTCTGGTTGTTGTCGGCAGGGTCTGGGGCTGTTCACGCGGTTGTCAAGGTGGGTTTTGGGGAGCCACGGGTTGGAGGTAGGGCTGTTTTGGGGTTTCTTTATTATTTTGGTTTTTATTTCATTTTATCTTATTTATGGTATTATATTCTATACATTTGAATATTTAGTTAATTATGGTAATATTATTATTATTAGTAGTATTGATATTATTGTATTTAAGGAGATGATTTTGTTGTTAGTATGGAATATTGATATTTATGGGGTAGTATTTTATTTGTGGTAAAGTTTTAGAAGTTTAAATTTGAATTTCAAAACCCAAAGTGTTTAACTATATTTAGAAAGTTACTATTTTTAGAAGCTACTATATTTAGAAAGTTACTATTTTGGGTAACCCGGTTGTTGGGAACTTTCTAAATATAGGAAGTATCTATAAATAGAATGTGTGCTTGTTATACGAGAATTAGGAAAGTATTAATTAAAGTAATACTTATCTAGGTGGAAGTTTCCGTGTGGAGCATTTTTAGAAGCAATCGCACAGTTATCTTTCTTCTACAGCTTTGAGGTAGGGGAAACTACTAATGCTCGATGATGTGTAAACCGTTCATATTTGATATCAAACATGTTGTTATATATTTCCATGTGATCTTTATATTGTGCATTCATATAATACTGTGTTAACGATGAGGCGATGAGATGATGGGTCTTGTGATTGGTGCGGAGATAATGGGTCTTGTGATTGGTGTGGAGATAATGGGTCTTGTGATTGGCGTGGAGATAATGGGTCTTGTGATTGGTGCGGAGGTATTGGGTCTTGTGATTCGGAGTGGAGATGATCGACTTTCTATTTTTAGTAATATGGTTTGTTTACAGTTTTACTCTACTCAACCTCGTGGTTGACCCTGTGTATTCGTGATCACCTGTGATGAACCAATTATTGGGGAGCAGACTGACAGGTATAAGACAATGGGAGCATCTGGGAAGGGAGAAGCATGGACCCGGGCCTGTTAGAGTTTAGACCACTTGATAGGAGTTCATGAGTTGTACTTTTACTTTTGTCGGAACAGTTTCTTTTTGGTTTTGTAAGAACATGTTTTGAGTTTAAATTAAATATAAAGTACTGTTTATCTTCCTTTGTAACTACTGCCTTGGGAAACCGAGATGGTAACACCATCATTTATCTGAGGAGTCCTAGTTCAGGCCCTTAAATAAATGGGGGTGTTACAAAGCCTCTCTTCTGAATTAGGGTTTTAGGTTTAGTCAAATAGGGAAGTTGTATAATTGATTGTATGATATGTCGTGTAACAGTAGTAAGGTAGGGTTTGATGTATTTTGTTTGCCTCGTTTCCCTTACCCTAACCCGAGTCCAACACGCTACTCCTTACTCAAGCCCATCACGAATCTCGAGACACTTACATTCCATTCTCGACTCACAACTTAAAATTACGAGCACATACATAGAATTAATTATACTAATAAATATAAAATTATTAGCACTTACGTAAGAATATATATAAAATTAGGATTTAAATACAATCACGACTTAAATAATAAAACAAGTATATATGAGAAATAAATATAAAATAAGAAATATATTAATTATAGTTATATTATCAAAATTAAAGAAATACGAATGAAATGTCATTTTATGAAATAATAAATATAAATGATTATGAAATACGAAATAATCGTAGAAATACGATTTATAAAATAATAACAATTTACGTAAAAATAATTTATAAACATTTCATTTGAAATACTTGTGTAAAACATGGTTTGACTGCCATTGACCGAGGCTAAAATACGGGGTATTACACCCACGACTTAGGATAATACCGACCCGAATGAATAGAGTAGGGTAAAACTCGTTCAATCAACATACCTTCTGTTTTTGTCATCCGGACCTTCTCAAGACCCTCCCTAGTGGCTTCAATGGAGTATTCGGAAAACAGAGGACGCGTATTTTGAGATTGGGAACCGAGTTCGTGCATGTCATCAGGGATGGAGGAGGACGAACGGTTGAGTTTCCTACGTTTGCCATTGTCAGTTGTCGGAGTGGTGGCGGCAGTGGGTGTCGGAGATGGTGGGGGTGATGGGGTTGGTGAAGGTGGAGAGGGTTTTTTATTTTGGGATTGGGTGGCGCGTGAAGGAGGCATTGTGGTTGAGGTGAAGTGCGGTGGTTGTTTTAGTGGAGGTGTGGTGAGATTTTGCGGAGGTTTGGGTTGGTTTTAATGGAGGTTTGATTTACTAGAGGGTTTTTAGTGGGGGTGAGAGTTTGGGACGGTAATAATGGTGGAGGTTTGAGGTAAGTTGAGGGAGTTGGGGTAATAATTGTTTGGGTGGATGAAAGTCAAAAGCTAGGAGTAGGTTGGGTACGTGGCAGATGATGATGCGGTTTGGAGAGTTGTAGGACATGGCAGTGGGGACCAACACACGTAAATTGTGTGTTTAATTTTGGTAAGTTTTGTTTTGTGGATTTTTGTTTTCGTAATATTTGTATATTATTATATTATATAATTTATAATATGTATATTTGGGGTAAATTATAATATGTGACGTAATATGATTTTGAGATCAGTTGTGCACACATTCATATGTAAATAGTATAATATAACTATAATCACAAAATTTATCATCGAATATATACATACACATGCAGCGGAGTATACGGACACAGTCATATAATCTCATCTAAACCTTAGTCAATCATTGGGTTATTTTTGCTTTTAAGATTTGATTAGGTGTCACCGATTAAACCAATTTCCAATCGCAAAGTCTCAAAGCGTTCTCTAGCCAATGGTTTAGTGAAGATATCTGCCCATTGTTTTTCCGTACTACAAAATTCCAATTTTATATTTTTCTTTTCAACATGGTCTCTTAGAAAGTGGTGTCTTATTTCAATATGTTTGGTCCTCGAGTGCTGGGCTGGGTTTTTAGATATAATTATAGCACTCGTGTTATCACATAATATAGGCACACATCCAACATCAACACCATAATCATGTAACTGTTGCTTTAACCATAAAAGTTGAGAACATACCAGTGCGGCTGCAATATATTCTGCTTCAGCAGTTGATAGGGCGACAGAATTTTGTTTCTTGGATCCCCAAGATATAATACAAGGAACATCCGGAGGTACTTTTTCTGTCTAATGAACATCCTGCATAGTCCGCATCTGAATATCCTACTAGGTTAAAGTTACAGTCCATAGGATACCATAGATATAACTTTGAGGTTCCGATTAGGTATCTTAAAATTCTCTTAACTGCAATCATGTGTGATTCTTTTGGTGCAGATTGGAATCTTGCACAAACACAGACACTAAACATTATATCTGGACGACTTGCTGTAAGATAAAGAAGTGAGCCAATCATACCTCGGTAAGTAGTTTCATCTACAGACTTACCATCTTCGTCTTTGGTTAACTTTTTATCTGTGACCATTAGAGTAGGCATTGCATGAGAGGTTTCCATTCCGAATTTCTTTAGAAACTCCTTGACATATTTTTGTTGATGAACCTTGATTCCTTCTTCAGTTTGTTGTATTTGAAGTCCAAGGAAGAACTTTAGTTCTCCCATCATACTCATCTCGAACTCAGAAGTCATCAACTCAGAGAAGTACTTGCACAACTTTTTATTAGTTGAGCCAAAATAATATCGTCAACATAGATCTGAACGACTAGTAGATCTGAGTTTTCGCTTTTAAGAAATAGGGTTTTATCCACAGATCCTCTCTTGAATCCACTCTCCAATAGGAACTTTGATAATCTGTCGTACCATGCCCTAGGTGCTTATTTCAGGCCATATAGTGCTTTGTCCAGTTTGAATACATGATCCTTGAGTTTGCTGTCAGGAAATCCAGGAGATTGTTCAACAAATACTTCCTCTTGGAGATAGCCATTAAGAAATGCAGTCTTAACGTCCATCTGAAAAAGCTTCATTCCCTTGTGTGCTGCAAATGCAAAGAGTAGTCTTATTGCCTCAAGACGAGCAACAGGAGCAAAGGTTTCGTCATAATCGATCCCTTCCTGTTGATTGTATCCTTGGACTACTAGTCTGGCCTTATTTCTCACAATGACTCCAGTGTCATCCAATTTGTTTCTGAATACCCATCTAGTTCCAATGACAGTTCTGTCCTTAGGTCGAGGAACAAGATGCCAAACTTTGTTTCTTTCAAATTGCTGGAGTTCTTCTTGCATGGCAACTATCCAGTCTGGTTCTGCGAGAGCTTCCTTGATATTTGAAGGTTCAATGGTGGAGAGAAAGGAGTAGAATGAGCAAAAGTTATTTAAGCTCCTTCGAGTTTGAACTCCATCTGTCAGGCTTCCTATGACATTATCCAAAGGATGAGAGCCTTTATATCTCCAGTTCCTTGATTGATCATTTGCATTCCCTGAACTTGACTCGGGATCTTGACTTGTTCCCCTTGAATCCAAACCTGGGTTTATAGTAGGGTTAGGTATAACTTTGGCCTCTTCCCTTTGGTTTTGATTCAAAGTTACAGCTTCATTAGCTGTAACTCTGGGTTCCAAGTCATTGGATTGAGAGTTATCGACAGTATCATCAACTGTAGTTTCATCTCTCGCACCATTTTCTCCTAATTTGAGTTCATCATGAGTTCCTTGAGGTTCTCCTTCTTCAATTTCCATTTCAGGATGATCTTCCCTTGATAACCTGAAATCAGGTTCGTCTAGGTTTTCCTCTATATCCTGTAATGGCTTATCGAAGACATTATTCTCATCAAAGATAACATGAATACTTTCCTCTATGCATAAAGTATGTTTGTTAAAAACTTTGTAGGCTTTACTATGATCTGAATATCCTATAAAGATTGCTTCATCACTTCTAGGGTCGAATTTGCTTAATCTGTTTTTACCATTGTTGTGAACAAAGCATTTACTACCAAAGCATCTTAAATGAGATATGTTTGGTTTACGACCACAAAGAAGTTCATAAGGAGTCTTTTTAAGGATAGGTCTAATCATAGCACGGTTATGAATATAGCAAGCTGTACTAATAGCCTCAGCCCAGAAGTTTCTAGGTAGGCCACTACAAAGAAGCATTGTTCGAGCCATGTCTTCTAGGGTTCTGTTCATTCGTTCTACGACTCCATTTTTTTGTGGGGTTCTAGGGGCCGAGAAGTTATGTCCAACACCATTGGTTTTACAGAACTCAATAAAAGCATGATTGTCGAACTCAGTTCCATGGTCAGTACGGATTGTTACTAGGTTTGATTTATATTTGTTTTGGACAAGTTTCATGAGACTAACGAATTCATCGAATGTTTCGTCTTTAGAATGAAGAAAGATGGCCAAACAAATCTAGAGTAATCATCAACTAGAACGAAAACGTACCTGGAACCACCTCTGCTTCTTACCTTCATAGGGCCACATAGATCCATGTGTACTAGTTCAAGAGCTTGTTCTGTGCTTACCACTCTTTTTGGCTTAAAGGATGATCTGACGTGTTTACATCGTGCACATGTGTCACACATCTTTTCTTGATCAAATTTGATCTTTGGAAGACCTTCGACCAAGTCCCATCTTTTCAGCTTACTTAGAATAGGTGAGCTAATATGACCAAATCTCTTGTACCATAGACATGGATCATCTAACGTAACTTTCATGCATGATAGAGAATCAGTAGGTACAACATTTAAATCAATCATATAAACATTTTTCATCCTGTGACCTTCAAGTATTACTTTACTGGTGTCTTCTAGGATAATACGGCATATATCTGAATGAAAAACCACTTTATTTCCTTTGTCACATAATTGAGATATACTGATAAGATTGTGTTTGAGACCACTCACAAGGTATACATCATTTATAGCATGAGAGGATGAAATACCTATCTTACCAATTCCGATGATCTTTCCCTTTTTGTTATCACCAAATGTGACTTTACCTCCATCAAAGGGTTTAAGGGTTTGAAATAGATTTACGTCGCCTGTCATATGTCTTGAGCATCCACTGTCGAGATACCATAGGTTATTTTCCTTGGCGACAAACTGCACGAATAAGTTCAAAGACAGGATTTTGGTACCCAAGCATACTTGGGTCCTTTGTTGTTAGTAATCACAAATACATCTTCCTTTTTAACCCAAACTTGTCTTACATAGGTCTTTCTATATTGGTAGTAGTTGGGTTTTGATGTTCTTGTGTAAGTCTTAGTTTGGACTCTTGGTGACCAATTTTTGTGTGTAGTTTGAGGAGTTTGTTTGGTTCTATTTCTCTTTTCTTCGTAATCAAATGACATGTCATAGAACCATCTGTGGTCAATATTTCTTTCCTCAGTTTTATCATCATCACTATCAGAGACAGAATTAGTGTCGCTTGGAATTCCTAAGGATTTAACAAATTTAACTCCGGTTTTAAAATCTTGTGCGTGCTTTACACAGTTTTCTCGGAGGTGTCGAGTATGGCCACAATAAGTGCATATTAAATACTCAGGAAGGTCGGCATATTTTCTTCTTCTAAAGTCTCTGTCTGTTGGACTTTGCTTACACTTTGAGTGATCCCTTCTTCCATAACACTCGTGTCCTAACCCCATCTTCATGTTGTTGTCGGATTGTTCAGTTAGGAAGTTTAGAACGTTAGTGCTTCATTCCCACTTATCGTGAACTTTCCGAGCATGAAGAAGGAGGTCTTTTAAGGAGTCTATTTCTTTCTTACATTCACTATGGTCAGTGTTGTTAGACTCTTTTAGGTTTTGAATGTCTTTATGAAAGTCGGACACAATTTTGGCATGTTCTGTCTTGATTTTAGATAGATTGAATTCTAGATCCATAATTTTGCTTTCGAGAATCTCAACTTCTTCCAGATGAGTCTCATCTTCGACCATAATCGAAGATTCTGACTTAAGGCGTTCATTAGTCTTTCTTAATTCTGAAGTTATAGCTTCATTAGCTATAACTTTAGATTGAAGCTCTTTAATGTTGAGTTTTAGTTTTGAGGTTATAGCTTCATTAGCTATAACTTTAGACTCAAGAACCTTTTTCTCAGACATAACTGTTTCCAACTTAGCATTTGCTTCAATGCTTATTTTGGATTTCAGTTTCTTAGCTTTGGCCTTTAGAAGTTGATTTTCCTCAGCAATATCGAGGATCTGTTCTTTCAAGTCATCTAACTCAAGACTTTGTTCATGACATTGTTCTAGGGTTTTCTCAAAATATTTAACCAACATAGCTTTAGATAAATTTTTAACTTGACTTTTGAGTTGAAGAAAATTTACCTCTTCATCGTCGTCGTCGTCGTCTGAGTCGGATTCTCCAAGGAGACACATATGGGATGCGTCGTCTTCGTTGTTGTCGTTTGAGATTAGATCTAGGCTGACGTTGCTTAGGCATAGGTTTGCTACCTCATCTTCTTCTGAGTCCTCATCATCCTCGGATTCTAATTCTCCCCAACACGACGCAAGCATTACTTTCTTGAACTCCGTTTTGGTCTTTTCTCTTTTTGACTTGTCTTTGATTTTGTCCCAACTTGGACAGTCTTTGATCATGTGGTCTTGTTGACCACATTTGAAACATCCTCTTTTGAAGAATGTTTGTTTTGTGTCAGTTTTCTTTTTGTCGACTGTTTTGTTGTTAGGGTTTTTGTATCTTCCCTTGAAGACAGCCTTTTTAAAACGTCTTGCGAATAGAACTGTCTCGTCTTCTAGTTCTTCTTCGCACACTTCACTTGTGGAGGCTTGTAGGGCAACTCCCTTTCCTTTGGGATCATCATCATTTTTATTTAGTATGATCTCATGTGCCATTAAGGATCCAATCAATTCTTGGTAAGTGATTTTAGATAAATCACGTGCTTCCTCTATGGCCGTGACCTTAGGTTGCCACTTTTTGGTGAGACTCCTAAGAATCTTACGAATGATATCCTCAGAATCGATCTTTTTGCCAAGGTTCTGCAGTTCATTAATAATACAAGAAAATCGTGCAGACATGCTATCAATAGATTCATTCTTTTCCATATTGAAAAGTTCATATCTTTGAACGAGCAAGTCTATACGATGTTTCCTGACTGCGGATGTTCCTTCATAAGCAAGTTCGAGACTATCCCATATTTCCTTAGCGGAACTACAAGATGAGAATCTATCGAATTCTGAGGTTATCATACCGTTCTGTAGGAGGCTCATGGCCTTAGAGTTTTTCTCTGCAATTTTGTAGTCACTTTCCACATAATCGCTTTCCATCTTTTCATAGGTTGTTCCATTGGCGGCGGCGACCAAGATCTTCTTTGGTCCAGTTTGGATGATCTTCCAACATTCCCAATCACAACCTTTGATGTAATGAGTCATCATATTTTTCCATAAACTATAGTTTTTGCCATCGAAGATAGGGCACTTGAGATGCTTGGAATCCATTGATGAAGGAGTATATAATATAGAATCAATAGAAGGATCAAAACTCACGCGGCTAGGCGATCAAGAGCACGAGGCTCTGATACCAATTGAAGAGTCTATTGATATGATATACTCAAGAAGGGGGGGGGGGGGGGTTGAATTGAGTATGCCTTCTTTTTAAATATTCTTCGATGTGTGTAAGTTTGTATGATGATCGTTGAGTAGAGCAAGTAATAAAGAGAGACACGATATTTTTGAAGTGGTTCAGTCTCACACTCTGAGACCTACGTCCACTATTCTCGATTAATAAAATTAGTACCAACTCTGGATTACAATTTTATCAACCCTACTCGTGCGACTTTGATGTTAGTCACAACTCTAATCTAGATACGGTTAAATATCTAGCTACGACAAATACAGTTAAATATTTGTCTTACAATGAGTACCGCTAAATACTCGTTCTATCTTACGTTAATAAGATAAAGTCTTCAATGTTTTCTTGGTGTCACAATCTTGAATGAATAAGATCAATGCTTGAGCACTTGAATCTTGAATCGGATATGACAATGATAAGCTCGAATATTGAAGTATATGAACGGTGGTTTTTATCTTGATTTGCGTGTATATGTGTGTGTGTGTTTCGTGTTGTTTAATGTATCATGGTAGTCTATTTATATAGAATATGTATCTAGGTAATTCAAACCCTAGATGATTTAGGAATATTACTAAAACTAGAATACTAGTCTTTTAGTAATACTACCTTAAATCTAATCTTAATATATTTAGGAAAGATTTAATAATATACTTTAAGTATTATATAAGGAATTAATTTCCTAATTCATATTTAGAAAAGATCTTTATATAATAAACAATTAGTATCCTTATTAAATCAACTTCCTAAACCATGTCAAAGATAATAAAATATATTACCATAATATAATCTTAGTTTGTTTTAGGATATTAAATAAATACATAATATTTACTTAATTGAATCCTACACGAATTATGGTAAACGTGACATATCACACGTTTCCCAAAGTCGAAACAAACTACATTTAGATTATATATATTTGACAATAAAGATCATATAAAAAATCCTTAGTTTATTTTAGTAATAAATAATTATCTCATAAGACAAGTATTTATTCCTTATTTAACTTAAAGATATTTTATATAATCTTATTAAGATTAACAATTCTATTTATTAAATAGAATACCAATTAAACACTAATTCTACACGACACAGATTTGGAAACAAACGTTTCAACTTAAACACATATATATTCCGATCATTTCTTCATGATATAGAGTTATAGCTACGGGCTATAACTAGAACCAATCTTGAACTAAAGCTATAGTTGATAAGTATAACTTTAGCCTATTATGCGTGCTTGTGATCTTCTATCAATCTTCGACTTAGTCAATTCGTTGACTAACAAGCTTGAATCTTTTATACTTGATTGATTAGATCTTGTTACTAATGTTCTGTACACTTACCACACGATTATACATACGAGTATATAATATATAAATAGCTAGACTTGTCATTATCAAAACATAAACATATATACTATATATATATATTTGAATATATGGTTCAACACAATCTACGCCATTACTTACCTACATCCAAACATATAAGATTACGTACGCATGATAACAGTAAAAACAATAACTACAACGAAAATAACAATAAACATGGTGAATAAAACAGTAAACATGCAATTAACAAGTATTAGGTTTAGGGATTCTAACTATCCGGTATAACAACAATAAGAATGAACGAAACTGAATTATGAAAGTAAATTACCGTAACAAAGGAATTATAGTACCCGGTCGTTCGACCAAATATCAGATGCAATACTGGTTCTGACGAATTCTGCAGCGCGCTACGATCTTAAAACAACTGCCATTTCTTCGTTGCTCACCATAATAAAGGGATTCTCACAGCGTCAGAAAGCTAAGAGGATAAGCTTTCACCTCCAATGGGAATCACTCCATTATCAGCTCTAGAACTAGAGATATACCCATTTGAAACAGGCTGCATTATCGTGAATCGATTCTTCCCTTGTTAAAGATTGTGAATTGTATGCACCCTTGTTTATGCTATCTTCAGGCCTTGAAATGTGCGTTAGGCTTCGTTCCTTCTTGTCCTTAGTCATGCAAATCGCTTGAGGACGGGCTTGATTCGAAATCGCCTTATTTCCGCATAAATCTGCAATAATGCATAAAAATACGAATGCAGACGAAATAGGAGAAATAATAACCAAAAACTCATAAATAATCTCTGAAATGCGTGTAAAAATATATGTAAAACATCATAAAATAGACACACATCACTTATCTAATATGGATAACATGCCTTATTTATCTTATCTACCCTTCAGCGGTCTTACCCTAAGGCCAAGGTCTTTTTGGACATATGGCCACGCCTTCTTGTCGATAAATGATTTGACATGGACTATTTCCTTGCCAAAATCCTTTCTCTCGATGCAGCCTCAGTTGGGAACAGAGGTTGGAGGTAGAACCTTTCTTTCAGATGTAATTTAAAGTCTCTTGCTTCATAAGAGTTCAATGTTCTCGCTGTCAATAGAAACACGTCACTAAACATTAGAATATTATCGATAGTTGCACATTCATAGCTTCACAGGCTGTAGTCTAGATTGCACTGGGCCGCTCGCGTGTCAGGTCATTTCGGTTACTGGTTAGGTCCTGATAATCAGGTTTGTCGTATGGTTTCCGAGTCATTATGAAAATTGAATCGAGAATTACATAGAAAACTACTTCACAATCAAAATAAGAGGCGTTGTGTAAAACCCCTCGTCGCAGCGGAAAAATAAAACATACAAACATGCCAAAATTTACGCGGATTTAAACTTTAAAATGCATGATAAACGAGGTGAATTAAAACAAAACTGTACAAACTGAAATGAACAACAAAAGATAAGTATGTGAAACTAAGTACGAAAGTATAAGTACAAAAATAGCCTGGGATGGCACATCCTTACAGGCACTCAAGTGTATAAACAAAACTAGGTCTAGCTACACGATAAACGGGTAAGTCAATGATGACCGGATCATCGCTCGCTAGCCGCCAATGTAACCCATCAGCCACCAACCTGTCATGTTCCTACATACATGAAAAACATGTACGCCACAATCAGTGGGGAGTGACTCGAGTTCTCCTAGCCACCTATTGTTAACGACACGTAACACATAAAGCATCCAACATACTCCAACATTTATAACATGCGAAGTATATATATAACAAATATCTCAACTTTCATATCAACATGCAATATCATGCAAAGGCTCTCAACTAACTTCGGAAACTATTTGAAATGAGAGCCGGTCTCCCTTCCGGTTGCCCGGCCGGGGGTCTTTCAATCCAAACCATTTACGAAACCAGACTACGAGTCGTCCAATGCCTTGGACGAACAATACTAAAGATAACCAATATTCTACACAAACATAATCAAACAATCAGTAACATCTGACACTGTACCCTAACTCAGGCAAGCAGATGCAATAAAAAATGTCTTGAACCTACCCCTGTACAGGCAATAACTAAACACAAACAGCAATGTCCAAGTCACACCCCAACTCAGGTAAACTTGGTACACAAATCAGCAAGCATACACTCGTGAACCCCTGCTCAGGCACGAGTGGATACCAATCAGCTAATAATGGTTCATTGACGCTAATCAGTCGTGACCATTACCCTTCGTAATGAAATTGGGATCTCAACTCAGACCCAAACCACTACGGTCATACAAACTCACGGTAGCATAGCGGTCCCTGCTCAGACATATTCCTACCGCATCCACCATACACGTGACGGTCCAGCGGTCCCTGCTCAGACATGTCCGTCATGTCACAAACACTCACATGTTAAGCTAGAGGATCCCTGCTCATACCATAACTTGACATGCATACAAACATCAGCACATATTATACTCTAGCGGTCCCTGCTTAGACATATTCCGATATGTACTACAATCAAATCCTTAATCCTAACTTTACTAACCTCTAAACAACACTTAATTGATTCCGGGAACTAAGTTGAGAGAGAGTCGGTTTCCCTTTCGGTTATCCGATCGGGGGGTCTCTATCCTCTCTCCATTTCCGAACCCAATATAGTGCCGCCCGAACTCAGGGGACCACAAACACACGTATAAAGCATACGGAACAAGTCTCAAGCAAATCGGACAAGCCGATCAAAAGTTAAAGCGATTTTATACGAATAAAGGTACTCAACCGGTTGCTGACAGGCTGCCGGTCAGCCAGCTGACAACCCTCTTCAATACTGCATTTTTAAAACAACGAGAAAAATGGGAAGGGGTTCCCAGCCGGTCGACCAGCCACCCGGCTGGGAGACCTCTCCCTAGCCTTCCCTTCATCCTACGCTAAAACCAAGCAATAAGGTGTCTCAGCCGGTCCACCGGCGGCCGGCCACCCGGCTGAACACCCCCTTTTGAGCAATTTTCTAAAACACGATAAAATCTCAAGACGGCCTCCCAGTCGTTCGACCGGCTCAGAGTTTCTGAGCCCGATTTACACAAAATCGACATTCAACAAAACTTCAAGAAATCGATTCTAATCTTCTAAATCGCAACAACCAATGTTTACCCAGCATACTAAACACTCATATGATTCATAAACAAGCATTAATTCCAACAGGAAACACATATTAAGATTATCATACTTTGTATTCGTCTTAACTTCTCAAAATCTGAAAATGAATGTATTAAGCATATGAAACATCACAAACCTTAATTGAATCATATGAAGAACATGTAAAACGAATTCCTAACATATTCCTATACTCATACATCAACAATAACACATAAAATCATAAACCACATCAAGAACAAACACAAATTGTGCTACTTTAACAAAAAGGGCCAAGTTACTCATCAAAGTCACCTTTTAGCGGGTTAAGCTCCAAAATCCTCTTCAACTATGTAAGTGTCGACCTCCGGGTCCTCTAGTCCAACTCCTACAACCATAAAAACGGGAATTAAGAGCTAGAAACGGAATTGGGTCAAAACAACCCCTTTTTCGAAATCAATGAAACGGAAATTGAAAGAGATATAAAGATTGCAAATCTCGAGAGGATTCCGAAAATATAAAATATACTTTGATACGAGTTCGGGAAGGGGTCGAGATCATCTTTTGAAGCTTTTAAGAAAAGAGGAGAAATGGAGTTTTCTTTTTACAGTGGAAAGAAATGTGAAGGTTGAAGATGTCGATGAATAGGATTTTGGTATGGTTTTATGTTGTCCTTTCACCTTACTTGAGTCGGGTTTATTTTCTTAAGCGATACGGAAACTCAAGTGGGAAATGAAATGCCAAGTGAAACAATGTCTTAAGATAAAAATATTCTTAAGACATAATTTAACGGAAAAACTTAAATTAAATTTACGATTTATTATTAAAATAATACTACCTCTGATTTCCTATGATGTTCCCTCTTTCCTCTTTTGGACAACTTTGTGTGGTCCAAAATCAATTTCATGTGGGGTCATGTGTATTGTGTGGTCCAAATTAATTTCCTTATTTCTTGTATTAAAATCGAAAAGAGTATTATATTCCGGAAAATACTTTAAAATCATTAAAATATTATTTACGAAAATACGGGATGTTAGACGTTCCACGCCATCATCCTTAAAAAACCGAACATCATGGATTAGGAATACTTCCGGAGACCACCGTACCAGAAGGCGGAGGAGGAGGGCCGACAGGGATTTGCTTAGCTTCAGGAAGAACAACCTAAACAAAAGATCCGAAAGCAATACACCCAACATAGCTCGGCTACCTTGAGAGAAGAAATAGCACGGCCACGCTTGTCGTGAAAAATCATGTATCAAACTTGACAAGTACCATGGGAAACAATAGCTTATGCCTTGTTCGTCTTACATGATGATTCACCCTTTTTTTCTGTTTAAGGTAGTGAGAGGAGAAATGGGCTCTTAATATCTCAGAATCTAAATTGTTGTTGTTTGTTTGTCTGCAAACAAATTTGCCAGACTATTAGGGGCCTAAAAAGATTGTCATTCGTAGATATAGTTATTTCGTCTTGCTTCGTGATCGTCTTTTTGAGAGATACAAAGGCATATTTATTCCACCTCTTCCAGAAAAGAGCGTTGTTGGTAAGAACGAGAATTTCCCTGACATATTTGGATCTGCAGTTTACTTTTAACTTGATACTTGTTTTCATGAATTTGTTCGGTATATTTTTAAATTTGAATTTTTTCTTAGTGAGCAACACTAGTTCATGGGCACTTGGATGTCATTGTTGAATGGTTGAGTCCCCGACAGCTTAAATTTGCACATTTTAATAGCTGTGAACCTCTAAGAGAAAGAGGTTTGCATCATAAAGTATTGAAATAACAGTGAAAGAACGTTCCGACTGAGGGTATGCTATTGTTTCAATGATTCTGTTTGTTGAATGGCAGTCGAATATGGTCTGACTAACTAAAAGAAAAATTAAACAGAGATAGTGACTAACCTTTTCTTGTTTTTCTTTGTACAAATAAAGCTTTTTGTTTTTCTTTGTATGCTATTGTTTCAATCATTCTGTCCGGTTAGGATCTAACTCTCCCCCATGAGTTTTAACACTACTATATACCAACAAAGATGGCCTCGATCCTAAGACTTTTGGTTAAGCTATAACAAGCCGTTATCAGTTCAGAAGGAGGAGGTAACTGAGAAGTCGTTTCCACATAACTCTAGTTTTGATCGTCAAACTGGTATATTTCCGTATTCTTTGTTATGCTTGAATTTATATCAAAATGCCATTTTATGTTTTTTGATGATTATGATTTACCTATTGCCGTTGTTGTTGTTGTTGTTGTCAGGTAGCCAAAAGTTAATGCTAATACTTTACAATTATCCTCGGATACCCTTTGACCTTGAAGTGTGGATTGCATTGCAAGCCTCTCTATTTCTCGTGCTGATATTCCACTTTAGAAAGCAGGATTAGTGACATTTGAAACTGTGATCCCTTGACCACGCTAGCTCTGATACCATATGAGAAGACAGTCTCAACAATAACCTTAAGTGATGGTTGAGGCTCAATCAATGATCTTATACCCTAACATTTTTATGTGTCGTTTGGAGTCGTCATCTCACTTGCAAGACTGCGTACATCCGACTCCTCACATGTGAAGACCATGTAGATAAAACCCCTTAACCTAGGTCAGTCTGGGTGTGTTAAGCAACTCGGGAAATGTTATGGTCGTCATAAGCTGAAAGCTCTAAGAAAATCGATAAGGAACTATTCTAATCGGTTGTGCACAATTATTCATGTTTTGTTTCTTAGCATAATTGACTGATATCACTGCAAATGTACTGTCTCGGATAATGGAATGTTTGCCTCTTCGTGATGTAGTAAGAGCGAGTGACCTGTCCAAAACCTGGAGGTATACTTGGCTGTCTCTCCCAAAACTGACATTTGATGCAATATTTTTCAAAGATGCTCTGAAAGACAAACAATTTTTTTTTTTTGGTAAAGGTAAAAAATTATATTAGAAAAGTGACGAAGGTTCGAACCTTCCTTACAACAAAATTATCTCATCAAACTATCCAGCCATGGACAAACAATTTGATGGATCGGAAATTTATGCTCTTGTGAGCAAGATTCTGCTATATCATGTCGGTCCTGTATCAAAATTTCACCTCTACATTCTGAAGCTACACTATACTGGATGTCTTATTGCACCATGCCTATCCTATTTGTCGAAGAACAGCGTCAAGGAAATTACCCTTCAAAATGACTATCTAGGACGTATTAGCTTGACTTCTTACGTCTTCTCATGTCTTCAAAGTTCTGCAAATATCAAATATTGACGCGAATGACTTGAGTGATTTTCGCCTCATGACTGGCATAATTAGGAGTTGTCCAGTTCTTGAAGTACTAAAGATCTCTGTAAGTTTCTCAATCAGTGTTGATGATAACATACAAGTTTATGCCTAAGATTACTTGCTCACAGTACATCCTAATCTTCTTGTGCATTCTGTTTAAGTACATATGCTTGAAAGATTTGAAGATAAAGCTTATTGACACTATGTTTACGAAATTGTATAGTTTTCAAGTATACTCTCTCTCGGATTTGAACCTAAGACAGACAATGATGTGAGCTGCTCACTTGATCATCTTCGTGAAGTTGAGGTTGCTGGCGTTATGGTTTCATTATGGACCTTAAACTCATCGGATTCCTCCTTAATCACTCTCCTGTTCTTCATCTATTTTACATCAAACCTATTGTACCTATCAAAGCGAATGAAGAATCTCAGCTGACACGACAGTTGTCGCGCATTCCCAGAGTATCGTCAAGCGCAGAAATTATCTATGGTGATCCAAAACCATCTATATCAACAAATATGGGTATAGACTTATAGTATGGTGGTTATGCATGTACAAGATCAGTATTGTTGCTTTTCTCATGGAGTTATGTGACTATTTTGTACTCCGTTTGTAATGAAAACAGATATGTATGGTTTTACGGTTCTGAGACAACATTGATCACGCTTTTTATGAATATTGTTGGGGCTGGTGTCCTTGACAGTTAGTACAATGA
This sequence comes from Silene conica, assembly GCA_029255685.2. Taxonomy (NCBI): domain Eukaryota; kingdom Viridiplantae; phylum Streptophyta; class Magnoliopsida; order Caryophyllales; family Caryophyllaceae; genus Silene; species Silene conica. The sequence continues at coordinate 43,016,574 of CM055315.2, forward strand.
CTTACTAAATCTCTTAAAGGATCACAAGGGCATACTTTTGTATTATTATCAGTTGATCCACGTTTATCAATAACGGTTGGCTTGCTAGATAAGTTTGACGTTATTGTCATACGGATGGCGGTGATCAACTGGTCCCTATACGTCACACCTATAGGACACGTTTGAGAGATGTGAAGGTATGAAAATACAGTCACATTTATGCCGGATATGACTAAACAGTTAGTCAGAGGTATTGACTATTAAATTAGTCAATGAGATGTTGAGATTATTATTTAATACGGATTAAATAATTTTAGCTAATGCGGATTACATGATTAATTCGTAAAATTAAATACAAGCAGTTATATTTAATTAAATATTGAATTTGCGTATTAATATAAACAGTTATATTAATTTGGCCAATTATACAATATCGTTTTTTATCAGACCATTATTAATATATCGACTGTATTAATATCTGATAACATGTGTGCGATTTATAATAAATACCCGCAAATTATATTTTAGCAAAATGGGTCGAATCATGCATTGGAATAAGGTAAGAGTGGAAAGCCCACTCCTACCCAAGACCAATCTCGGCCGGCCAAGTATTACAAAAGGAGAGAACTTCTCCTTTTGTGAGACTACTGATTGTTTTACTGATTAAAACAGATCTCAAGAATAATTAGGGTTTTGAGAACATCTTTTTCCAAAAACTCAGATCTCACATCTAAAACCTCAAAAGGCTCTCCCCATATTGCAAGGCAATTGGAGAGTATTTTCTAGCACACGCGGCATCATCTCAATCAAGTCTTGGGTGCAAGTTATAGGAGGGAATTTACTTTAATTCCTGTTCTTAGGTCATAAGCACAAAGGACCAAAGGTTGATTTCTTTTTCATGCTTTTAATTAACTTATGACTATAATCACAATTGTATGTTTCATTATAATCCTGCAAGTTTGGGGCGAATACATGCTTTATTCCCCACAAGTGGTATCAGAGCCAGGCCATGAAAATTTTACCTTTGTGTTTTTCGTAAGCTTTAAAACCTGAAAAATCGTCTTCTGCCGCTAAGTCGGTCGATCGACCCCCCGTTGCGGTCGGTCGACCGCCTCCTGCGTGTTTCTCTGTTTCGACAGTTTATCTTTTGTGAGAAATCGTGTTCAGAAACTCGGTTTCGTGTTTTGTGGTCGGTCGACCTGTTTTTCGGGTCGGTCGACCATTCTGCTTTTAAAAAAAAAAAAAAAAAATTTTTTTCGTCAGGTGGTCGGTAGACCTGTTTATTGGGTCGGTAGACCACCCCTGTAACAGACTCGTTTTTTTTTTTTTTTTTCCGAAAATAACATGTTTTATTTTCACATGGCCTTTAGTAATATACTATATACGGAAATAGTATATTATTAATTTTGTGAAACGGTTCACCCTCGTTTGATACATATTATTTTAAAACGGTTTAAAATAATAGGATTATAAACTTATTAAAATTAAAGTGGTTAAAACGGTATAATCACATAATTTTAATCCTAAAATGTGGTTTGATAAAAATTTGTTAATCATAATAACAGTATTATGTCATGTATGAATTTTATTTAGTTGATGCATTTTATTTATCGTCTTGTTGAATGCCTTGTGAATGCTTTCAATAACGTATTTAATTTTTGCAAACGGTTGTAACTTTGTGTGGCCTTAGAAGATTGTGTCACCGTAATGATGGGACACAATCTTGCTTGTAATTTTGAGATCTTGAATCTCCGTTTTGGGTTTTTGCCATGTAATTACTTTTGTATTTAAATTAGAATGTATCTAGGACTACTTTTGTAATTTAAATTAGTAATTTTGTGAAGACCGAAGACGGAGACCGGATGCTCACTCCCACTGCAAGGACCAAGTTGGAACATCAAGACAAGCTTCAAGGGTCCAACAGTGGATTCCAAGTTGTTTTATGTTTATTTTGGTAGGATAGGCCACACTAGGACTTTTATTTACGTTTATCGCATTTATTTTATGCTTTCATCGATAATAGCTTGCATCATATTCCGCCTAAAACCAAACCACCTATTACATGCCTGAAAACCGACTCATGTAGAGGTTACGCGTTAGTTTTCTGTGACAATACAGATGTCACATGTCAATTGCAAAGCCATCACTTTATTTCATTCATTCACGAATATGCTAGATTTTAGTTCACTTAATATGAATAAATATAAGTCGATGGGGTCTTCCTCGTATAACCAAAAATTGAGAATAGTCTTTATAAATCAGCCTCCCATGAATCCCTTCTTCGTCGGTAGGCATAATATGACCCCTTCTACGTCGGGTAAGTGGGAACAGATGATTTATTTTATCTCAACATCATGGTCACTCGATAATATCCAGTGACTGAGATGGACTAATATATAGGATTTACGGAAATCTATCGACCAAGAGTTCCAACGGTGGAATTAGCCAAACTGTGGGCTTATCAATATACGGAAATTGAGTCTTGGGATCATTTATATAATTCTTGAGGGAGATCAATTATATAAATGCATGAGTCTACGAGTTTAAATTCAATTTAATATAGACTTAAATCACAACAATGAGTTGCTTATATGGTTTTGTTTTATCTTCTTTTCAGTCTAGAACACGTTCAATTAAACTGCTGTATAACTAAATGGCTGGTGAAGACCCAATGCCAAGTGCCAAGCTAGCACGTGAATCCTGGCTAAAAGCTTTCATGGACTCCATGAATCAGTCCACAATACTGAGGAATGATGGGTCAAACTTCTCTGACTGGGAGGCAGCACTACGGAATGCTGCCATTGCTGACGGAAAGCTCAAGTACTTAACTGAGCCCATTCCGCCACACCCAGGAACTGGAGCTAGAGCTAACGAAGTTCGCGCTCATAGCGACTTCGTCATGGAAGCGGGTGCGATAAAGAACGTACTCATCTATGCAATGGAATCCAATTTGCAAAGACGCTTCATAACCCATGGTGCAAACAAGATTTTCACCACGCTCACTAACAAATTCTCAAAGGCTCCGAGAATCGTTTCTTATGAGCATACCTGTCGCTTCTTTGAGGCGAAACTCCAGAAGGGCCAAGCTGTTAGCCCACATATTCTTCACATGATTGAGAATATCGAGAAACTGGAGGCCCTAAACTGCAAGATCAGTGAGAACATAATCGTTGATCGAATGCTTCATTCACTTCATGATGGGTTCGCCCTCTTTAGGGCCAACTATTACATGAATGACATGAAGAAGACTCCTCATGAGCTCCACTCCCTTCTCGTACAGACCGAGAAGGATCTGAAATTAAGTGGGAGCGTGAAGCAAGATGTTCTCATGATCTCCAGTAAGGGTAAGGGTAAGGGTAAAGCTAAAGCTCAGGGCGACCTAACAGTAGGCAAGCCTAAGTTTAAGAAGTCAGGATTTATTAAGAGTGGGCCAGGTGAGTCAAGCAACTCACAGGGCAAAACAAAGAGCAAGGATACAAGCATGGAATGTCACCATTGCCACAAGACTGGGCATTGGAGGCGCTCATGCCCCGTGTATCGTGAGGACATTAAGGTAGGCCGCGTTACTCCTGTTGGTATGTCTTCTTCTTCTTTTATTCACATGATTGAGATTAACCATGCAAGTTACGGAACTTGGGTACTAGATACTGGTTGTGGTTCTCATCTATGTAATCATGTGCAGGGCCTCCGAAACCAAGAACCCCTAATCAAGGGTGAGGTTGACCTGCGTGTCGGGAATGGAGCACGTGTTCCTGCAATCTCGAGGGGAACATACATAATCCAGCTTCCAAGTGGATTCGAGTTATCTTTATATAACTGTTATTATGTTCCTTGTTTGTCCAAAAACATTATTTCAGTTTCTGCGCTTGACAAACTCGGTTTTTCATTTATAATAGAGAATAATAGCTGTATTTTCTCCTTACACAATATGATTTATGGCAAGGCAGTTTCCATGAATGGAATTTATGTTTTAGATCAAACCACCGAAATATTACATGTGAATAATAAGAGATTAAAGGTAGGTGACAAAGATCAAACTTACCTATGGCATTGTCGTATGGGACACATAAATGAGAAACGCGTGAAACAGCTCATACAGAATGGAGCTATCTCGCCCTTTGATTTCGAATCATATGGCACGTGTGAATCATGTCTCATCGGTAAGATGACTCGTATTTCCTTCAAAGGTGTTGGAATGCGCGCTTCCGACCTATTAGGACTCATACATACAGACGTATGTGGCCCTATGTCGATCAACGCACGAGAAGGCTATAGGTATTTCATCACTTTCACGGATGATTTGAGTAGATATGGCTATGTCTACTTAATGAAGCATAAAAGTGAATCCTTTGACAAGTTCAAAGAATACCAGAATCGGGTACAGAACCAGCTGGGAAGAAAGATTAAAGCACTACGTTCTGATCGTGGTGGTGAGTATCTTTCACACGAGTTTGATCAACATCTTAAAGACTGTGGCATCGTGCTACAGTTAACTCCACCTGGAACACCACAATTAAATGGTGTGTCCGAACGGAGAAATCGGACTTTACTTGATATGGTTCGATCCATGATGAGTCACACCGTTGTGCCTGATTCATTGTGGGGCTATGCTCTTTTGTCGGCCGCTCTAGTTCTTAACCGAAATCCGTCTAAAGTTGTTGACAAGTCTCCATACGAAGTATGGAAGGGAACGGTCCCTAACTTGTCCTTTATTCGGGTTTGGGGCTGTGAGGCTTATGTCAAGTGGAGACACGAGGATAAGCTCGGCCCGCGATCGGTCAAGACATACTTTATAGGCTATCCAAAGGCAACTTTTGGTCATTACTTCTACTCGCCAACCGAACAACGTGTTTTTGTTGCGGCAAGTGCGACGTTCTTAGAGAAAGAATTTCTCGAGAACAAGTCGAGTAATAGAACCTTCGATTTATCAGAGGTTCAAGAACCAACTACCGAGCAACCATTGGAGGAAACAGTTCCTTCAACCGAGGCTGCGGTAGATATTCCTGAGGAACCAAGGAGGTCGGGAAGGGTCTCCATTCCTCCGGACAGATACATTGGTATGGTCGAGGAACATGATATGGATGACGTCTTACTACTAGAGGGTAATGAACCCACAACCTATAAAGGTGCCATGACTAGTTCTGACTCAAAGCTATGGCTAGAAGCCATGCAATCCGAGATGGACTCCATGTATGAGAACAACGTGTGGGATCTTGTGGACCTCCCTGCAAAGGTACGCCCCCTTCAATGCAAATGGCTTTACAAAATAAAGCATGCCGTGGAAGGTAAACAAGATATCCACAAGGCAAGACTAGTTGCTAAAGGTTTCACCCAAGTGCCAGGCTTGCACTACGATGAGATCTTTGCACCCGTAGTCATGCTACGTTCCATTCGGATTATCTTAGCGATCGCCGCATTTCATGACTATGAAATATGGCAAATGGACGTTAAAACCGCCTTCTAAAAACGGTTATTTGGAGGAAGAGATGTACATGGTATAACCCGAGGGTTTTATTGATCCAGCATATCCTAAGAAGGTTTGCAAGCTTAAGCGTTCCATCTATGGACTTAAGCAAGCATCGCGGAGTTGGAATCATCGCTTCGACCAAGTGATAAAAGAGAATGGATTCGTTCGATCAGTCGAGGAACCATGTTACTATATCAAGTCGAGTGGGAGCAAGATTGTATTCCTAGTACTGTATGTCGACGACATACTCTTGATCGGGAATGACATACCTCTCCTATCTTCGGTTAAAGCATGGTTGAAAAACCATTTCCAGATGAAAGATCTGGGAGAGGCACAAAGAATTTTGGGCATCCGTATCTACAGGGATAGATCACGACGGATGTTGTCTCTCAGTCAGGAGTCTTATATAGATAAGATTCTAGAGAGATTCAGCATGACGAACTCCAAGAAGGGGTTCCTTCCTATGACTCCTGGGCTTCACTTGAGCAAGACTCAAGAAGCTAAGTCATTGGAAGAGAAAGAGCGCATGAGTCGGATTCCTTATGCCTCGGCAATAGGATCGATCATGTATGCCATGATATGCACACGTCCTGACGTTGCATATGCATTGAGTATGACAAGTCGATTCCAAGCTCATCCAGGTGAGCAACACTGGATGGCCGTGAAAAACATTCTTAAGTACCTACGGAGGACTAAAGATTGGGGATTGACTTACGGAGGCGACTCGACGCTCTGCGCCACGGGTTACGCAGATGCTAGCTTCCAAACCGATCGAGATGACTCGAAATCTCAGTCTGGATTCGTTTTTACTCTTAATGGCGCCGCTGTCAGCTGGAAAAGTTCTAAACAGAGTGTTACAGCAGATTCTACGACTGAGTCCGAGTACTATGCCGCCTCAGAAGCAGCTAAGGAAGCAATATGGATGCGTCAATTCTTACAAGGACTATCAGTAGTGCCTAGTTCGAATGATCCAATCACCGTTTATTGTGATAATAAACGTGCCATCTTCCAAGCTAAGGAGCATAAGTCTAGCAACAAGGCTAGGCATGTACAACGGAAAGCTCATCTAATCAGAGATTACGTGGAGCAAAAGGAGATTTTCATTGATAAGATCGCTACGGATGACAACATAGCTGATCCTCTCACTAAAGCATTACCACGTGATAAGCATGAAGGGCACATTCATTCCATGGGAATTAGATGTGTTCCTAAGTTGTAGTACTCTTTTATGAATTCATGTAATAATTCATTTTCTCGTGTACTCTATTCAACCTCATTGTTATGATATATAATGTTTTGTTTTTCATGTGGAATTGTACGCCAATTTTGAACACCACAAAGTGAACTGAATAACATTACATCGTTTTAGTCCTTGATTACCCACTTGAGCTGATAACTCAGGTAATCATTTTGTGACGTTGGTTGATGGTGGGTTCAACGAGCCATAAGTCACGCGGATGACTGACCAATCACAAAGGCGAGTTATACGGATATCTCGTAGGACACCCCGTGACAACGTTATGGAGTTCTAAATGTTTTATAACATTGGGTGCCGGGTCGTGGATAGGACCTCCATAGTGTTCCTTAGAGTCGAGTCTTTTGACTTTCAACTGTCTCTTGAGATTAAGGCAGATTTTGGGTAACTTTGGTTTCTTTCCCACGGTCACTGTAACAGGGGCCAAGAGGATTTTTTCCGGGTTATTTCATGCTGCGCGATATCGGCAGGATTCGAGTTGAAGGAAATATCCAAACCCTTATCAGGATTTTATCATTTCTCAGGGCCACTCGAGGAGTAGTAACTGAAATGCATGGCCATGCTCGAATACAGATTCGTTTTATCAGTTAAGTTACTCTCTAGTCGGGGAAACCACTCTTGATACAGATCGCTTGTGAGATACGACCTTTGCGAATGCGGATTTGCAAATTGTCTTACATTGAGTGGGAGAAATTTTAAAAGGATATGAGATTCGGTTATCGCACCTACACTTGTACGGACAAGTGGGAGTTTGTTGGAGACTTGTGTCCTCCACAGTGTGATAACGTCATTGCACATACCCTTGTACGGACAAGTGGGAGATTGTTGGGGCTGGTGTCCTTGACAGTTAGTACAATGACTTACTAAATCTCTTAAAGGATCACAAGGGCATACTTTTGTATTATTATCAGTTGATCCACGTTTATCAATAACGGTTGGCTTGCTAGATAAGTTTGACGTTATTGTCATACGGATGGCGGTGATCAACTGGTCCCTATACGTCACACCTATAGGACACGTTTGAGAGATGTGAAGGTATGAAAATACAGTCACATTTATGCCGGATATGACTAAACAGTTAGTCAGAGGTATTGACTATTAAATTAGTCAATGAGATGTTGAGATTATTATTTAATACGGATTAAATAATTTTAGCTAATGCGGATTACATGATTAATTCGTAAAATTAAATACAAGCAGTTATATTTAATTAAATATTGAATTTGCGTATTAATATAAACAGTTATATTAATTTGGCCAATTATACAATATCGTTTTTTATCAGACCATTATTAATATATCGACTGTATTAATATCTGATAACATGTGTGCGATTTATAATAAATACCCGCAAATTATATTTTAGCAAAATGGGTCGAATCATGCATTGGAATAAGGTAAGAGTGGAAAGCCCACTCCTACCCAAGACCAATCTCGGCCGGCCAAGTATTACAAAAGGAGAGAACTTCTCCTTTTGTGAGACTACTGATTGTTTTACTGATTAAAACAGATCTCAAGAATAATTAGGGTTTTGAGAACATCTTTTTCCAAAAACTCAGATCTCACATCTAAAACCTCAAAAGGCTCTCCCCATATTGCAAGGCAATTGGAGAGTATTTTCTAGCACACGCGGCATCATCTCAATCAAGTCTTGGGTGCAAGTTATAGGAGGGAATTTACTTTAATTCCTGTTCTTAGTCCATAAGCACAAAGGACCAAAGGTTGATTTCTTTTTCATGCTTTTAATTAACTTATGACTATAATCACAATTGTATGTTTCATTATAATCCTGCAAGTTTGGGGCGAATACATGCTTTATTCCCCACAAATATAACATAGACCATAATCGTACAGACGTATAGACGTATAGTACTTTCTTCATGCAGACTCTGAAGGAAAAGAAAGACGACTGTTTGATCACAAATATAATACAGAGTAATTATTACATCTTACATGTTTTATGGAACTTTTTGACGGAATGGGGTTATCAACCAAACATTTTATCGCTTTGAGGCCCATTTGAAACTATTTTTTCCAAATGGGTCCACGTCATCACTTTAATTTTTTTTTCAAATTTTCGTACAAAACCGCTACCTTAGCCAGCGGCTTTACCTGTGTTCTTTTTAGAAAAGAAGCACAAAAAATGAGAACCATTTAAAAAATGAAAAAAAAAAAATTAAAAGCAAAACCGCCACTTAAGGTAGCGGCTTGCTCTGTTGCTACTCAACAATATCTCCAGGCTGCTCGACGCCATTTTATCACTGCCCGTCTACCTCTTAACCCACAACATACCACTCTTTCGCCAATTCTTCACCAACCACCCCAACACTTACGCCACCCCAACGCTGTTTTTCAAATGGATGTCGATACGTACTTTCCCAAGGCCCTCTTCAATGCTTCCAACAAACAATTGCAGGATGTCAACTTACATTTCAACCCAACTTTATCCACCACTAACGCAGCCCATTTAGCTCAAATGGTTGACACACTTGGCCTTGAAATTGGACAACAAATGGTCAGCCTCCAATTTTCCCAACCTCTCATCACTCTTTCTTCGGATTTTGTTCATGCTAAGGACTCATTACTAAAGGGAATCCTCCAAACTACTTCTCTGCAGAAAACAGTCCACTCTCTTAAGGCCGAGCTTCAGCATTTGAAGAGAGAACATGCCGACTTCAAAGATAATCAAGGTTGCCTGCCAGAACAAGTTAAATCTAGACATGCATATCAAGAAGCAGACCACATCAAAAATGAAACTCATTCCCTCATTATGTCAATCCTCATCCTCATTCTCGCTCTAAACAGGTGGGTCCATTTGTTTGTTGTGCTTCTTTTTTAAAACAAGAAGAGGCAGAGGGGATGATGATGATGAGGTGAAGAAAAGGAGGTTAGAGAAAATTATAAAGAGAATGAGAAGAGAGAAAATGAAAGAAGAGGGAGAGGGGATGGATGTGTACAGCCATAGAGGGGATAAAAGGAGTGTGTCAGAGAGAGACAACTAAGTACACAAAAGCAACAGCGCAAGCCGCTACCTTAAGTGGCGGTTTTGCTTTTAATTTTTTTTTTCATTTTTTAAATGGTTCTCATTTTTTGTGCTTCTTTTCTAAAAACAACACAGGTAAAGCCGCTGGCTAAGGTAGCGGTTTTGTACGAAAATTTGAAAAAAAAATTAAAGTGATGACGTGGACCCATTTGGAAAAAATAGTTTCAAATGGGCCCCAAAGCGATAAAAAGTTTGGTTGATAACCCTATTCCGTCAAAAAGTTCTGTTTTATGAGTAACTCTCCTATACATCGGTTATTACTCCATACATGTTACACGAGAATGATGACTGATAATACGGTGTATTCTTGATTTTACAACATGACTGTGTAAGAACAGTTATACATGAGATTTACGAAGATTAATTACTATAAACCCAGGCGCTAATCCAGCCCCCATCCCGCTCACAGCATGTGCTCTCTGTTGATGACTGAAGACAGGTCAAGCCTGAACAACAATGATTATTTGGATCACTGTCGTCGCAAGAATACCCTTTCAATGTGCACCATTCTTGTATGTTTCTCCTTAAGACTTTCTTCCCTTCCTTATTTGCCAACACCATTCTTATGAGATGCTTAAACCGCTTTTTAGTTGAGCATTAACCGCGAATATTTACCCAACTCAAACTCTATAAATAAAAACAACCTAAAAGTAAATGTTCATCCTATTTCGTTAATACTTTTCATTATGTAAATTAAAATTTCAAAAATTTCATATTTTTATTGTACTCCTCAACACTACGTATTAATCAGACAAAATCTCATATAAACACTTAGTTGTACATGGAAAAAAATTGTGGAAGAAATAAACGTGCAATTAATTTTAAATTTATTTACGAAAACTAACCCGATAATAACACAAGCATGAGAAATCCCAAAGCTAAAAGTTTGGAACCAAATAGTAGTGAAGCCATGACAATATTTTACAATTCGTCTTGAATTTAGGTTCTTTTCTATAAGCTCTAAGCATTGTTATTTATAACCAAATTTCTATACGGTCGCAGAATTAAACGAGTTAATTACTTTTGTATTAATTAACAAGTGGTATACTTAATTTTATACTCTCTATATGACTTCATTTTTAAATTAATAACTATATATCTACTACTATGTATTATTTTAATTAAGGTTATTTCAAATTATAAGGTCGATTTTACACATAATCATTGGTAAGTTTGTATGAGATCTTTGTCAAAAACCCTAGGGACATAATTTAATAACCAATTTTCAAATTGAAAATAGATCGATACATTTTGTCAGAAGGTGAAGACGGGTCAATTATTATCATTCTGATGCCAAATGTGACCATTTTAATGGCAAATTGTAATCCTAGCTTATAAAATTATTCCGATACATTTTATGTAAAATAGTTACATTTTTCTCTTAAACGGGTCAAATTCTACCCGTACTCCATAGTCCATACCTTTTTGTTGTCTATATGCCTATATGTCAATGAACATTTGGGGTCTCAGCGATTATAGAAAGCCATTTTTTTGTGCATTTCACCCATTTATGCCCAATTAAAGATAAGACAGTCTGTATAATAATATGGATTATAAATAAGATCTGCTTAGTAAGGCACCTCCACTCCCTCCAACCCCAAAGGAGTCTCCTGAAAAACAAATACGATAATGTGATGATTGTTTAGCGATTTGATTATGTGCATTCATGTCTCAGAATTATTGAAGTAGATTGTTCTACTTTATTATAAATGTCATACTTTTGTTACTCCTATATTTTTTCTCTGTTAATAAGATAATGTGTGGTGCATAACGCTGTCTTTTACTTTTACAGGAAAGGTTCAAGTGCAAGCATAAAAAAATTAGTGAGAATTTCTATGTTAGAAGCGATGGTACGGTAAGTACCTTTTATATGTTCGACTTTGTAAATTATAGAACAGAGACTTTAAATTGAAGTTTATGGGTTGAGATGAGGTGAATTAATGAGAAAATTGTGATGGTGAACACGAGTTTTCTATTGACAATTTGACAGTGGTGTTGCACTGGTTTTGTTAGGGTCTGATGAATAAAAATTTAATTGATTTCGGCGAGATTAAGTTAATTTATGAATGACTGAATTATTTGATTTTAAGTATTAAATAGGATTTGATTGATTGAATTTGATTGAATTTCGTTAAATTGAAGTTTATGGGTTGAGATGGGGTGAATTAGTGAGAAAAATGTGATGGTGAAGACAGGTTTTTGGACTATTGACAATTTGACAGTGGTATTGAACTAGTTTTGTTGTGGTTTGATGAATAAAATTTTACTCGATTTCGGTGAGATTAAGTTAATTTGATTAAATTTGAAATTTATATGTTTAGATTAGGTGAATTGGTGACAAAATGTGATTATGAGGACGATATTTTTTTACCATTGGCATTAGTTGCGGTTTGATGAATGAAAGTTGAATGGACTATTTTTTTACGATTGGCCTGGCATTATAAAGATGATGCACATAAACAGAGGTTTAGGTATCTGACTTCAGTAGTCCATTATCCCAGCAATGAAGCTACCGATCCTCAGATGATCAGATTCACGACTGTTATATATATATATATATATATATATATATATATATATATATATATATATATATATATATGTTTGACCACACTAAGCCTTTTGTATTCAACGATCAAATGGGTTAATCAGGTTGATAAGGTAACATTCATTAAAATACCACCTTTTAAACCAATAGCCACTCTGCATGTTTGCTTTTGCACATCACAAGCTTGTGACGGGTTAAATATCACCTATGAGAATAAATAAGACAAAACGTAGGATAAATGAGGAGACCTATTGTTTGTACATTTGCCAACGGACGTTTTACATAGTAAGTATATCTAGCTTCGTATTTGCAATAAATATACAAGTTAGATTGAATATTTACTTCTGAACAATGTATAAGCTAAAGATATAGTGTATTAATCATGAGTTTTAGAACTAAATTGATAACTCACAATATTAAGATAAATGTATCAAAAGAAGGATGATGAAGTATTCTAATTTTATTTTAAACAAGTTTATTCCTCGTATAAAATATAATAAGTTTGATCATAAGTCTTACAAGTATTAGTTATCCACGTGTTGCTTACGGTGAGGAACATTCTTTATCTTCCTAAATGTCTTTATATACTTCCTCCTTATCATTTTCTGAATATCTTCATTTTCCTTCTACATATCCTCGTTCGCCTCCTTTACAATGTCAGCATTCTAACGATTTCACCAGCGAACATGTTGCCTTGAAACGACTCGCGCATCGCGCGCAGAGGGGCAACTAGCACATGAAAACATGTACGCCACAATCAGTGGGGAGTGACTAGAGGTTCTCCTAGCCTCATATTGTCATTAACACATAACATATAAAACATATAAGAATGCTCCAACATAAACAATAATTATGAGATGCATAATCAGTTCACCATAGTTTCACAATCATCATCACAAACACAATAACCAACTGAGTCAACACCATAAGAGATAGGTCAACCAAGTGACTCGACTCTAACAAGATAGGTCAACCAAGTGACTCTACAAATAAGGACATAGGCCAACCAAGTGACTCTACAAATAAGGAGATAGGTCAACCATTTTTGGGAGTTCAAACAAGCATACAATTCATATTATATAACATATATTCTTTACAGATATCATTACGCATATAAAATAACAAAATGATCATAAATTAAATGTATAGTTCATTCGGAAAGAGAAACAAAAACTAATTTAACATTTCATATTATATCCTCATTTTTTCTATATAAATTAACATGTGAGAAACTAATATAACAAGTCGTATTTAATTTTTCGGGAAACCGATTAACTAATTAATCACTTAGACATGCTTCTTAAAATAAAAACGTAACCCATCACTAGTTCGTAACGATTTCTAACGTATTATATTTAAAAGCAAGCAAGCTAGCAAGCATGTACGTAAACTAATTAATTCAAGAAGGCTAACAAGCACGTACGTAAAATAATAAAAAAATAGTAATAATATTATTATCATTAGTAGTACGTACACTAGTAGCATACGAGAGTAGGTAGTAGTTAAATGTAGTAACAACAGCTAGAAAGTAGAATAGCGTCAGAACAGTAGCAGCAACACAATAACATTAAGAGTAGTAGTTCAACAATTTGGCACTAAAAATAGCCACCACTACGCTATGACTAACAACAACACTATCAATAACGACAGCAGTACAACCACAATAAGAGACGGATGACATGAAAATGTGACGGATACTAATTACCCACTAACTATTAAACATAAAACCCACATCAATATCACATAAACAACAGAAAATATCACATGTACAATTAATTTAAGACAAAGGCCGAGTTTTCTCATTATCGTCACCTTTTAGTTCCTCAAATCAACAAGATTCCGACTCAAAGCTACTCCTTTGTCCGAGTTCGCAACTAGAAACACAACAAACTTACGTAGCATCGAAAAATGTGCATTAAAGGGCACAATCAAATTAAAAGACGGAAATATTTTGATATAAAACTTACCCAGAATTATGGAGGACGGTGAGAGGAAGAAATAGGCGCGAAAATCGTCGCAATCGGATAAGTAACGAAGGTTTTATGTGAGTTTTAAGATTGAAGGTGAAATGTATACAAATGGAGATTGTGTTTATGTTATGAAATCTGAAAAATGAAATGAAGAAGGGAGGTGAAGGATGCTAGAGTTAGGGTTTTTGTGAGGGAAGATGAGGGAATGGACCCAATTACAAGTTAGGCCCATGAGACGAGTTTTAAGACGATTTAAGCTAACTTTACCGATTCAAGGTCACTATAAACTTAAGACGACATAAATATCTTCGGGCCATAAAATTAAATTGCTAAGACATAAATTACGCAATTAAATAATATTTCATTTAAAACTCTTTAAAATATTTCCTCATAAATTAATTAGTTATTTAAATGAAATTACGAAATTACGAAATATAAATTATTTTCGAAATTGAACTTAAAATCTTTAAATTTCCTTGCTCGAAATATTGGGATGTTACAATCACCCCACCATTCAAAAAGTTTTGTCCTCGAAACTTGAAAGCAGTTACAAGGACAACGCTAACAACCAAAACGTTTGCTGAAATTTTGATATTTCAAAACTTAGGTTTCCTTCAAAGATTCGAAACAATTTCGAAGGCACAAGTCTTCATCAACGGACGTTGGGGGTTCTCGTTGTACATTCAAGAACCCGACATTCCAATCCAAAAGGCAATACCAAGGTCAAGTAAATTCAGAGTCTAAATTGATCAGGCGTCAATGGGCATAGTACTAGTTATCAGACGTCTCCAATAACTAGCTTTAACGTCAAATCAACGCTGAAATCAATCAAATCGTAAACCCTTGCAAACTACTTAAAACAAAGCTTTTGAAACAGATTCCCATTTCTAAATTCTCAAAATGCATAAAGTTTGCAAAGGTAACGAAAGTTAAATCATCAGAAAGGAAAATAATTCAAAGCGGTCACAGAAAGCATGGAGACAGCAACTCAGATTACACATAGCACAAAGTATCACAATTACCAGTTTCCAAACTAACAGAAACAAACAACGAAGGGTCAAGGAGGCGGAAACAAAAGAGATCGAGTCAAGAAGGATGAGAGCTCTTCGGGATACAGAAAGCACTAACCGCTACGATTATCCTAGAGCTAATTCCTCAAAATTCAATCAAATGGGAAGTTTACTTACAACGTAGTCCGAGAAGGCGAGCAACAAGGTTAAGTTGAAAAGATATGATGATAAATTTCAAGTAAGACTGTCAACTATTCGATAAGAAGGAATGTGCATCCGGAGTTATGAAAGAAGATGATGCACAAAGGAAGAGGAGTATCTTCAAGGCTCTGAAGCATTCTCCAACGGTAGCATGAATCATCCGTCTTCGGTAGAAAACACTGGTCTTGATCGTCAAATGGATGAGCTCATGGTTCATCGATTCAAAGATATAAAAAGTAAATTCATTGACAATCAACAAACACGTTAGGACCTAATAAAAGCAATCACAATAAAGACTACCACTTGTCCTTAAGTCTACTCATCTCTCATTCATTATTTGATTATTGGTCTAGTTAACTTTGAGGATTACATGAGTGTGTCGGGAGTGATAACGCTCTGATACCAACTGTAAAACCCCTCGCGGCAGCGAAAAAGTAAACAATCAATATGCATGAAAAATGCGCGGATTTAAAACTTTTGACATGATAAATAAAACATGCGAGGTGAATTACTAATTCAAAATACGGAAGAAATAAATCTAGCTAAGTTATTAAGTATAAATACAAAAAATCGGTCTGGGATAGAATATCCCTACAGGCATCCAAAAACTGAAATGTATAAAGAGTCTAGCTAACATAAAGGTAAATGTCATGACGATGAATACATTGCTCGCTAGCTCTTATGAAACCCCCTGCAAACAGCATCAACCTATATACATGAAAACATGTACGCCACAGTCAGTGGGGAGTGACTAGAGGTTCTCCTAGCCACCTATTGTCGTTAACACATAACATATAAAACATATAAGAATGCTCCAACATAAACAATAATTATGAGAAGCATAATCAATTCACCATACTTTCACAATTATTATCACAAACACAATCATCAACGGAGTCAACAACATACGAGATAGGTCAACCAAGTTACTCGACTCTAACAAGATAGGTCAACCAAGTGACTCTACAAATAAGGAGATAGGTCAACCTGATGAATCTACAAATAAAGAGATAGGTCAACCAAGTGACTCGACTCCAACTAGATTGGTCAACAATTGACTCGACTAGACTACTATGAGTAGGCCGACAATCGACTCGTCTATAGAACTACGAAATCCCCAACCTCAGACTATACAACCCCCTGGTAGGACGACGACAATCGACTGTCCTAGTCTAAACCTGGCCAGACTCTCGGAGCGCAAACAAATTACGATCCCCGATTCGACAATCGCACGAAGCACCCCTAAGACTCGAACTAGCAAAGAACGAGATATGCCCTAAGGCGGGCAGACAATCTATGACCTTACCGTGAGGACCAAGCCACTACGGCCAACCAGCTACACAATGCAATCAGGTGAGAACTCGATTAATATAGCAGCGCACAGCAGGTTCACACGCATCACACAATGTCATCTCAAAGATGTACAATAACTCAACTCGATTGACAAACATTATATATATATATATATATATATATATTTCATTTCTAATCATCGATTCAACATTTAGGCGACCTTGAAAACTAATTTGAGGCGAGAGCCGGTTTCCCTTCCGGTTGCCCGGCCGGGGGGTCTTTCTCCTCACATCCATTTCCGAACCCAATATAAGTGCCGCCCAATTTTTGGGACTTTAAACAAGCATACAATTCATATTATATAACGTATATTCTTTACAAAAATCATTACGTATATAAAATAACAAAAGGATCGTAAATTAAATATATAGTTCTTTCGGAAAAGAGAAACAAGAAATAATTTAACATTTCATATTATATCCCCATCTTTTCTATATAAAATTAACATGTGAGAAACTAATATAACAAGTCCTATTTAATTAATCACTTACACATGCTTCTTAAAATAAAAACGTAACCCATTACTAGTTCGTAACGATTTCTAACGTATTATATTTAAACGTAAGCAAGCTAGCAAACACGTACGTAAACTAATTAATTCAAGAAGGCTAGCAAGAATGTACGTAAAATAATAATAAAATAATAATATTATTATTATCATTAGTAGTACGTACAGTACTAGCATACCCGAGAGTAGGTAGTAGTTAATTGTAGTAACAACAGCTAGATTGTAGAATAGCAGCAGAACAGTAGCAGCAACACAGTAACATTAGGAGTAGTAGTTCAACAATTTGGCACTAACAATAACCACCACTACGCTATGACTAACAACAACACTATCAATAACGACAACAGTACAACCACAATAAGACACGGTTGACACGAAAATGTGACGGATAATAATTACCCACTAATTATTAAACATAAAACCCACAACAATTTCACATAAACAACAAGAATATCACATGTCCAATTAATTTAAGACAAAGGCCGAGCTTTATCATTATCGTCACCTTTTAGCTCCTCAAATCAACAAGATTCTGACTCATAGCTACTCCTTTGTCCGAGTGCGCAACTAGAAACGCAACAAACTTACTTAGCATCGAAAAACGTGCATTAAAGGGCACAGTTAGCTTATAAGACGGAAATATTTTAGTATAAAACTTACCTAGAAAGATGGAGGACGGTGACAGGAAGAAATAGGCGCGAAAATCGTCTTAATCGGATAAGTAACGAAGGGTTTATGTGAGTTTAAGATTGAAGGTGAAATGTATACAAATGGAGATTGTGTTTATGTTATGAAATCTGAAAAATGAAATGAAGAAGGGAGTTAGAGGATGCTAGAGTTAGGGTTTTTGTGAGGGAAGATGAGGGAATGGACCCAATTACGAGTTGGGCCCATGAGCGAGTTTTAAGACGATTTAAGCTAGCTTTACCGACCCAAGGTCACTATAAACTTAAGACGACATAAATATTTTCGGGCCATAAAATTAAATTGCTAAGACATAAACTACACAATTAAATAAAATTTCATTTAAAACTCTTTAAAATATTTCCACATAAATTAATTAGTTATTTAAATGAAATTACGAAATTACAAAATTACGAAATATAAATTATTTTTGAAATGAACTTAAAATCTTTAAACGTCCAAGCCCGAAATATTGGGATGTTATTGAGCTCACTAGATAGCAGTTAAAGTTTGTTTTATGTGTTTGAAAGTGATTCTAACATTTGTGTAAAACACGTAAGGATTATTCAGACTCTAAATCAGGCTATGTTTTGTGTTTTGTAGATGCTTTATCACCTACAAGAGTTTCCGACAGTCGATCATTTTGGGTTTTTAGTAAGCAAGCTGAGTATATTACCTGTAAAGGTACATTGCAACATTTGACAATGCAAATGAAAGCTGCTTGGAATCAGAATTATTGGAGGGACTGACATGTATATGCGAATTACTTCTAGTTAAATATAATTGGCATGCCATCTCACTATGATTGGGGTGTATACGAGAGATGGTTATAATTATACCAAATGGTGATGGCTAGCTGGAAATATTCTTTCTTTTAATGATCATTTTACTATACCATCTTTACATTTATTTTGAGTTAAAAACAAGTTTAGGTAGAACCTAAGTATTTATGTGGTCATGGCTAACAGGAAGGAAAGAACAAAAGGTAACCAACTGAATTTGACGTTTTCAAGCACACTCATAAGAAGAAAGATGGGTCATATGGGAAAGCTACCGCAACGAAGAATTTGTGGTATACATATTCAAAAATAAAGTTTGATGTACTCTAAATTTTCTTGTAAATTTCACATACTTAGCATTTTTTAAATTTGTGAAGTTGGATGTTGATACATATGTTGAATCTAAACTTGCGATTAGTCCTATCAAGCCTAAGTGCAAATTTAAAATGAAGCTTTCAGCAATCTAATGTATGAGCAAGATATCCCTAAACGCCCTTTAGGCTATGATTTCAGTGTGAAAGGAAGTGATGTATTTGGATTGCATCGTATCTTAAGGAAAGAGACTGGCGAATAGGGAGATAATAGTTCTTTGGCACTCCAGAATATGAAAAAAGTTGTTCTATGTTTGAACAAGGACAAAGAAGAGCTGCAAAGCAAGCTGAATGAGACGAATATCATTTTGTATAAAATCTGGGAAGGTATGAGTCCAGCTCAAATCGACCTTGAATTCCTAGGTATTTTGCCGTTTATGTTGTCTCTAAATTTATTACATGTGTCTGCCTTGTACATGGAATCGTAGTATGATGTTGTTTGTAGCTGGTTTTGTCTATGCTAGGCTGAGTGGTTCTTATAGGAAGTAGTTTTGTATATGCTAGTCGGTTTTGTCTATGCTGAACGGTTCGTATAGGAATGATGCTCATGTTGGATGATATTTATGCTAAGATTAGAAACTTCTTGAAAGATTCTGATATGTATGGCATGATGTAGATGTCTTCGCCAAAAATTATTATTATTCAAAATTTGAATATAATTGGAATGAGAAGAATAATTAAATAGAATTTAGTATAATAACATGTTCTGATACAGGTTCATCAACGCTCAAGGCCTTTAATAACTTGTCGTGTTCAGCATTCATTTTATAATGTTCTTTCTCCCAACTTGAAGTCAAGTATAGCCTGGACTTGACACCAGTAAAGGCCATGATTGCATTATAGAGAAAAACATGCGCTTCTTGTTCAACTAATAATTTTCCACCCCATTATTGTTTATTTGCATGCTGCTAATTTTGGTTAGCTAGACTCAAAATTACACTAAAGCAAAATAATAACTGAGAAATGCAATGGTGATCCGATGGCTGTTGTGATTTCAGCTTTTCATTATTAGTAGCACAATTTCCTAATTGATTGACTTGATGATATTTAATTTTTCTGCATGTAGATATCGGACTCGACAAATGGTGGTGGTGTATCAAGATGAGAGGAGCAAGCAAATCGGGAATTCACTTTTTTGAGTGTAGTTTAGCTAGTCGTACCTTTTGTCGTAGATTATTTAATGTTTCGGGACATTTTATTATTTTTGTGTGGAAAACTTTCTATTGTTCGGGTGAACAAAAAAATTACAATAATTCTTTTGAACTTTTTGAAAACATGTAATTTGATAATGCAATTTTAATTTATGCTATATAATTTTGTTTTGGTATATATTATTGTCATATTAATTCATAATTTTGTTTATATATATAATGTACTGTTATGTCATCTCATAATCTATATATCTAGCTTAATTAATTGAATCGTGTATTGAAAAAAGTCAAAGCGTATGTAGTGTCTTTTTCCAATACTGGAAAAGCGTCGAGAAAGTTAAGAAATCGACGCAAAAAGTGTCGAGAAAGACACCCTAAAGGTGTCGTGGTTCTTGTCACCAAAAAGGGTCGACAAGGTCGACACCAAAAAGCGTCGGAAAATATCGACTCCCCAAATACTGACGCTTTTTTAAGCGTCGATAAAAAAAAAAATACCAGCGCTTAAAATCGTCGAAAACTCACCAATCGTCGAAAACTCACCAAAAAAGTGTCGGGACACGGCAGGATATGTTCTAGTGATTTTAAGTCAAGTCTTTAGACTAACGACTACTTGTGTAAGTCGTACAGTTTTGTTTGGCTTTGTTTTTGTATAAGTCGTGCCGTAATATGAGGCCGATAGACATCTCCTAAGTCACATAGATCTGTGATTTGACAAAGAAAATAGGTCAGATAGACTTATCCATCCTATGAGGGGTTTATACATCTCAGGGCAGACGAGGAGAAGTGACTGGAAATGCATGACCACACCCGGAAAGCGTAATGGGTATATGATGTTTGGTGTTTCCAACAGAGAAAGCGGGAGAATAGACGAGTTGTTTTAGAGCCATGACTCATTTGGCATCAGGAAGATAAAAGAAAGCATGTATGGATGTTTTAGAAGAGAGGGGAGGAAGGAGACTTGATACCCTGAAAGTTGTTGTAATCCTTGATTCTATATTTTGCTAATCATACATTTAAATACATATTTAGCATCATATATTACAATACTAATTTCATGTAAATGGATTTTGCGACGTACCATGTGTAATTGGCTATATAGTATTATCAATAACGAATATAAACAACATTTTAATTATATTTATTTTTGAGGGTAATGAATGAAATAAAATAACGATTTGTAACTTAGTATAAAAAATACGTGTTCGTATTTATTACGCGTATAATTATAAACTCATAAACTTTAACTATTGAAGCACATATTGCTTCTTATAATAAGTGTCCCAAATAGTTAAACTAAAAGTTGATCATTATATTTTAATAAATTATGTTTATCGATAAAAAGATATCTAGTTAACTATATTAATTATCCAAAAATTATTTACACCTTTGGAGGAGGAAGCAACCATTTCCTAGCCTCGATATAGTCAAGGGTTATGAATTTTTGTGCTTCACTGTCAGTTAGCTGTTTGGCAAATTTTGCTCTGCCTTTGATAGATGCACCAGGTCCAGTATTTTTATACTCTCCAAAATATACAGTCCTACAACAATACATTACATAAGTATGTGCTTCGAAATATTCATAAAAAATTTAGAATAATGATTTTTTTTCTCTTGATATTTATGCGTCGTTTTTATATAAGCTAATAGATGCGTATAAACTATACATAACATATTGTTAGACTTGATAGAATTAACAAATTTAGCATTAATGCATATATGTATAAATGGAAAAAATATTAATATAAATTTAATGTAAAAGGGATAAGAGTACTTACTTTTGCATTTGTGGTTTCCGATTGTCTGAAAATCCCTCAGGGTGGACAACATCTGTAAGAGTACAATATGAGTAAACACTACGTGCAGCTTCCATCCAGGCTCTACCTAGGAAGGCATTATGACCTGTTCCAGTCACTTTACAATGGACAAATGAGTATCCACCCACGCCATCTGCATTTTTTCTTGCATGGGCAACAATAAAGGCTAGTGGATCCCCCGGTATCACTCTTATCTCTGAATTCTGTAGTCATATTTAAATATCAAGTATTTTAGATTTAAGATTTTATAGATAAAAAAAAATTAATAATATACATTTACTTTTCCATTGTCTAATAACTTCCATATCATAAAATGATTTGATTGTAATGCATCTTAAGTTTGAAATACATGGTATTTATAAAAATAGTTATTTTTAAATTGTTTTTTATGTTTAGTTATGTTGCTTATATAACATTTACATAACAATATTTAACACAACATTAATGCTGGTAAGTTTACTCTATTTTAATATAAGTAAAAATAAAATATCTCTAAAGTGATGGATATTATGATACCAGATAAATTGACCTAGCTTCACCAAAAATAAAATCAACTGTTCCTTCGATGTAGCAATCCTTGAAAAAATGATCGCCTTTGTCATCACATATGGTATCTTGAAATCCTTTGAACTTGCAATTATAAAATGCTGCCGAATCACCCGAAATCCTTAATGCAACTGCTTGTGCACCTACCCTCTTGCCATCAGGTCTAGGAGCAGAATTCTTCACATGTAACATAGTTAAAAAACAATACGTGAATGATATAAAAGAGTTATCCATTATGTACATTTGTATGTTTTTTCCAAACTTATATTGTACATTAGTAAATGCTTATATACAATTGTCCTATAATCATAAACAATTACATATTCAAAGAAAAATAATTAATTTTGTTGAGAAATTTCAATACTTAATTTTCAGAAGAAGCGTAAAAATCACATCATAAAATAAATTTTTGTTGTTTCTTTCTTGAAACTAACTTAAATAACTTACTTACCTTTTAAATTTCGTGATTCATTATACAAAATTTGTAAGTAATCATTATATCGATTGACGAAAGAGAACTGGTGTTTATTTTAATTAGTTGACACTTGGCTAAAAAATATAAGAAAAAGTTTTAAGGGTTTGAGATGTTCGGTGAAACAAAGTACAATTTTTTCAGTTTGGTGAATATAGTTAAAATAAAAACATAAAATAAAATGAAATAGCATGAAATTTTAGTTACATACCGCAATGACAAGGTTGACACCAACGAAATAGTCAGACTCCACAATTAAGGTTGCACTATCCACGGTCCCATATTGGGCAGCTGTACCAGCGTAGGATATAATTGGCATGTTTTTGGGATCAGTACCATAGAAAGTGATATATGGCTTGAATCTCTCAATTTTTATTTTCTCCTTATATTCTCCGGGACCAATAGAAATAATCACACGATTAGTATTCCCTATATCAATACTTTTCACAGCATCTGTAATCGTTTTAAATTTCCCACTACCATCTTTTCTCACTTTGATAATTTCTACCGCATTTTCAGCTTCTACTAAACTAGGTTCTAAAGTACTCTTCCGTAAGCTGTAAAAAAAATTGATTCAAATTAAACCCTGAAACAAAGATATAAAAAAACTGACACACGCCAATTTAATATGATTCATTCATCCAAAACAATAAATTTGTTTCTTAAAAAGCTAAATCCTCTTATTATGTATATAATTTCAAATGTCAACATACAATGAGTAAAAATACGAAAATTTTAATACTGTTAAAATTAATAAAAGTAATGATGGTAATGGTGTCATTGGTATTGATATAAGACTAAAATAAGTAACCCATTACAAATATGAATTACCATTAAATACATATAAAAACATTAAGTACAAAATCTTTACAATCTTATTAAAAGGCTAACTTAAATCATGTGACATGACATGTTTAAATGTGACATGACAAGTTTTAATTTGACGTGGATAATCAATTTATCATATGACATTATTAATTTATTTATCTATAAATCTATAAATAAAATAAAAAGGCAAGTCAAAAGTATGTCATTCTAATATTAAAATATTATCAAGTCACATCATTATCAGTAAAATTTTACAAAAAACTACATAAAAAATGATTAAATGTTATATAGATTTCAACGAAATGACACCTACCACGTCACAAAACCACGCCATTCCATATATATAATTATCCAACTGATCCATCATCTACCGATATACACATATCTATATATCATTAAAAGGATACTTGGGGTAAACTAAAATGATTTTGATATCATAAAATAATTTTCATCTTTTAGAATAATTACTCTTCTCCTATATATACAATAATTAAGCATTCATCACTCTATTCAACTCCCGTATTAACTTTGAAATAAATCTATAATTATAGTAATAGGATACTTTGGCGAACTAGAAGCCCTATATTGATTTTGATGTCACAAATAATTCTCATCTTTAACATAATTATTCTTCTCTTATCTACCATCACTCATTCAACTCCCACATTAACTTTGCAATAATTTGTATCATAATTAAGATTATAAAAAATAACTCATAAATTACAACCCTTTGAATGCTAAAATCATTATCCTTTCCTAATTAATATTAATGTCACTAAATTTTAATATATATCATTCAACTTCTAAATCTAAATTAACATTATTTAATCTCTTCTATTTAAGAGGGTTTCTTAACTTCTTAAAAAATAGTTATATGAGGGGTGAAAATTTGAGTAGTTTATTTGATTTCCTTCAATTTTGTAAAATAAATTACTAATTCGTGGTGTTTTTTGTTTCTCTTATGTTGTGTAGGCGGTTGTGAAGGCGTTTTCATAAAATCATTAGCTTATCTAACTAATAATCTCATGCGCAGGTAAATTTAGTTTTTAGAAAATAAGTAAATAAAATCTTCAAGTTCTCTATGAAAGATTTTTTTATTTCTATAAAATTAAATTCTAAATTTATGGAAGTTAATTTTGAAGGTGATATTTTAGTATAAATGTTGGGAAATGTGTCCTCAACAATAGTGCGATCACGTAATTAAATCTCATGACAAGAATACGCAAGAGATGATACGAAATTATATTAGTCAACTGACCAACATTAATCGGTAATGATTGACTAGCTAGAGTTTGACATTACTGTCGTATGACAGTGCTGGTCAGTTGATCCCATTAGGTCACACCTATAGGACAATTCCCTTAGTTGATAAAGTGATCAAAAGTATATTGATACGATTTGATCCTATTCCTTAAACTCGTATACCGAGAAATCAGAGGTCGGTTAAATCTTATTGTAAGATTTATGTTTATAATTGAAACGTGTCAATTATTAAACAATGAACGATATTTTATAATATCGTGATTGGAATGAATCGGGTTATAATTAATACAAAGGTTGTAAATCGTATTGACGATTATTATGAATGGCCATTTTATATATTTGTAATTACGAATTCCTTGTCAACATAATAAATATGATTTATTTAATTTACAAATTATTTTTATATATGATAAATATGCAGTTTTTATTAGAACAATTGTTATTTTAATGTGACACTTTAGATGTCACACTTATACAATTGATTAAAGGACAATTATAAAATGGACTACAAATTATAAGAAGGTGCCGGTTTTGTGAGTCGTTGTGGGTACTGATTAGTGTATGATAAATATGCTTTAATCATTGTGTTTAAAGCATGCCTTGGAAACACTACCTATAGCCACCCTAAGGTGCATGGGTAAGAGAAGATGTCTCCCCTTTGTAGCTCCCCATACCCGGCCACCCATAACCCTAGGCACCACTTACATAAATATTGTAAGATGCTCACAATTCATACTAATCCTAATGCTTGGCAAATTTTTCCTAAGGCAAGAAAAATATAAACCTCTAAAATTATTATTGTGAGAATAATAATAATAACACTAATAGTAATAAGTTATATTAGTTTTAATTCTAAATAAAGTTTAGAATTTGTTAAGGAAAAACCGGTTTTGGTACTAGCATACTCAAGTTTCGGTTTCATTAAGGGGTGTCTTGGTGCATCACTAAGGAGGTGTTCTTGTTGAATACTTGGAGGATCATCCTAGCATATTTGGACCGTGAGTAAGGGTTCAAATCCTTTTATTTCCGCATAAGTTTTAGCATGCATAAGATCTAAAAGATTATAATAATTAAAATGTTAATTATTTTTGTTTAATATGACTAAATTTATAGGTTATGAGATAAGTAAACCAAAGAATAAAATATGTATTTTGATAGCAAATTTGATTTGTTTTTCTTTGAAAAACTAACTTTTGTATTACTATTTTTTTAAGATAAAGTGACAATTGATAGCCATCTTCGCTTGTATTTTTTTTTCAAAATTATATGGGGTTATAAATTATCATTTATAGTTGAGTGTCGTATATAAAAATCTAGATATATACATTATACATTTATACTAATAAGAAATGGACCCGATTTTTGCCAAATCTCATATTACGCCTTTTTTCATTTACCATTTTTATCTTACTAAAATATTGTAAACGATATATAGATCATCAAAAGGAAACAATAGGTAGTGAAAATTCGACCGATCATTAAACCTATAAAATGGACCATGTTTTATTTTTTATGCCTAATCTCTTATTACACCCCTATTTTCATCGGTCATTATTATCTTATTACAGAATATTGTCATATATGTTATTCAGACGATCGATCATTCTAAGAAAATGAGAGTTACGCATAAAAATTAAACCTATCATCATAACTCATACCAATCATGGATTTATGGGTGAATGCAAATATTTGCCAGTTATGACCATTTTTATTATTGTCTGTAATTATATGCAATTTGTTACAAAATGAGATATAACTTCACCAATATAGAGAATGATGGAATAAAAGTTAAACAACTTAGATGAGAACAAAATTGTACACTTTATAAGTTACGCATTTGTACTTTTTATATATGGAAAAAAATCGTTTTAATAGCATTTGAATAATACTGGTAAACTATTAATTGACAAGTAGAAAACAATCAAATTATTTAATTTAAAAGAAAAATTAATCAGAAAATAGCCAAATGACTTCCAAAAAATAATCCGTGATTTTCACGGGTAGAAAAACTAGTTAATAACTAATAATCCATAACATATAACATTTATATGCATATTTTCGAACTAGTACCTTTTATAACTATTTTCTAAAATTCATCGGGAAATTGGTTACAATTACAAAAAAAAAAGAGAAATGGAATAAGGGAAAATAAAGGTAAGAAATATGATACTATTTGAAATAGTCACTTATTAGGTGATAACAGGTAAAAAGGAATAAAATATGTAGAACCTAAATTTAGGCCACCACACAAAGCATTGACAAATCCTTCATTATTATCTTTAACCACTGGCTTCGTCAAACTGTCCCTAGCATTTCACTTCTATAATGATAATCTCCAATGTCGCTTATAACACATCAATACCCAATACTCTCAATGTCACAATAAAAACTAGAAATCTCTCGTCCATCATCGAAGGGTTTTGGTGGTGGGTGAGCGGTTTTAGTTGTTGTCATGTTTAAGGGTTTGTGTGATTTTCCAATTGCTTGTCTGTTTGGGGGTGTGATGTTGGAGTTAGGCCGTCAGTCGGATAGGAGTTAGGTTGGCGCCTATGGCAATGATCGTGATAGAGAGGCGGGATGTAGTTGGTGTCAATGGTGGTGGTTGATGGTTCATGTTGGAGTTGATGTAGTAGTAGTTATAGGTGGTAGGGAAAGAGAATGAGAAACCCTTAAGGGGAGCGAGGAATCAATTTGAAGGGATTAAGGGTAATTATTTTCTAGAGTTTAGGTAAAGGGTAAGTGAAAAAATGTTGAACAAACGACAACAAACGACAACAAAAGGAACGAGAGATATTTATTCCCTTTTCCTTCCCTGATAACCCCAAACCAAACATCCCCTTTTATATTTTTAAGTCCTCTTATTCCAAGTCAGTTTGGGTAAAAATAATAAAATTTTATGACTGTAACATTTACTCAATATTATTATTGTTTTTTTTTTGAAACAATTATAAATTGAATCTATCATGCAAATATTAATAAATTGAAGGAGTTTTGAATATAAAAAAATAACATACAATGTAAACATGTTTCATAAAGATAAATAAATAATATATAAGTAATAAGTTAGTTCCAATAATTTCAATGATGACATAAAGAATCGAGAGGGTAAAAATATAGCGAAAAATAAGGAAGAAATATGTGCATGTATTATGAGCTAGAATTAAGGATATTATTATATTCCTTCTTAAATATTATGTGTATTCATAACAATATGTCAACGTAGTGATAAGTAATGTTAGATCTTCACTTTGCTTTTTGAAAAACAATAGTTAAATACTCTTTTATCATCATATAGTTAATATGAAAGAGATAAAAAAAAATACCTAAGAGGTTTTATAACGCCTTGAAACCAACTTTCCACCTTACTACCATCAGCTGGTATTAAATTTGTTGCACTAGAGGTAAAAACAAAATTAACTAAAAACAAAACTGTTGTTAACGTAATGTTTTTTCTTGAATTTTCTTTCTTGAATTCGGTTGCCATTAATTTATTTATGTTGTTTTTTAAAAGTGTAGTTACTTTTTATTTCTTAAAGTTATGATATCATGTATGTAATTATATAGATTATAATAGAACAGATAACTCCATAAATATAGACGATAAATAAGATATCTATGTTAGAACCAATAGTTAATTAATTTATGGTTATTATAAGAAAATTTATAAGCTAAAAATACCTTGAAATTTAAGCAAAATGATAATTGTCTAAGCAATCTAAATCTTTTCCCTTTTATTATTATCAATGACATTTAAATTTTAGCTATAAGCTATTAATAGACCCAGTATATTTTTAACATTTTGAATAATGAAAACAACTAAAACTCTATTCACACACACATCACTGAAAAGTTGTTTTTTTATGTGGAATATATATTAATTATTATGAATGATAAAAAAATGACTGAGGAGAAGCGCAATCCCTCACTTTGATTTTCGGACTTATGAAGATAGATCTAAAAGAATGCTTGCGTTAAGTCAAAATTATTATATTGATAAGATTCTTTAAAAGTTTAGGGGATTTGTGTAACATCCCGCATTTTCGTAAATTATATTTTAAGAGTTTTAATTTATTTTACGGAATAAAATAATATTTTAATATAAATTGTTAAGTTATTTTAAATGTTCCGTTAAGATCCGTCTTAAGAAACCTTAATTTCTTAAGATGTTAATAAACTTGGCTTAAATCAAACCCGGCTTAAAACCCGTTCACAACTAATGACCCGACTCAAGTAAGAAAAAGGACTACTTAAACCCCACCACCAAAACCCTTATGTCCACATCTCTTCTCCCTCACAACTCTTTCCACTGCTTCTCCTTCAACCTCCATTTTTCTTATTTCTTCAAGCTTCAACTCAACATTTCGAGGTCTTCCCGAAATCGAATCAAGGCAATTCATACCTTTTCGG
This sequence comes from Silene conica, assembly GCA_029255685.2. Classification (NCBI taxonomy): domain Eukaryota; kingdom Viridiplantae; phylum Streptophyta; class Magnoliopsida; order Caryophyllales; family Caryophyllaceae; genus Silene; species Silene conica. The sequence continues at coordinate 43,046,223 of CM055315.2, forward strand.
AATCCTTGCGAGATTTGCAAGACATCCGTCTCTTTCAATTTCATTTTCGTTCAACTTGAAAAAGGGGCTGTTTTGTGTAATTTCCGTTTTTAGCATCTACAAACCCGTTTTCTTTGTTGTAGGAGAAGACTTAGAGGATCTTGGTGTTGATAGTTTCATTTTTGAAGAGGATCTTGGAGCTTAATCGCTTTTGAGGTGACGATAATGAGAAACTCGGCCTTATTGTGAATATTAGCATTTTTGTTGTTTAAGATGATTGAGTTCTGCTCGAACTTAGTAACATGTTGGGTTACTTTTTATATGTTCAAGTATGCCAAGATTGTTGAATATGTGTAGTTGCCTTCTATTTATTTCTGCTGCCACTCCATATGTACTTACTGCAATTTCTGATTTTTACATTTCTGTTCCTGCATCACTCCCCTGCATCACTCTAATTGCTAGACTGCTACTGCCATTCGGAAGCACTACCTATTGTTGTTCACTACTACTGCCTCATACCATTGCATTCGCTCACGACCCTACTGCACCCTACCGGTCTGATGTTGCGTATCACCACTCTACTTCACCCCCTGCACTACACCAGACCCACTGTCCCTTCTGCAACTCTGTTCAGATCAGTATATATGCTAGTATGATGGCAGTTCTGGTATGCATTCCCCTTCACCGTGTTTGTCTGCTCATTGTTCATTCCTGCGCATTGTTCGTTCCTGAAAGTCTGTTCTGCGCGTCTGGTCTGTTTCTACGTCTGCTGCGGCTGCCCTGCGTCGTGTCTGCGTATCTGCGTATTTCTGCTTCTACTACCCTTTTAGTCTGTTACATTTGCTACTGAAATGCATTGCTATTGATGTTCGTTATTTGTGTGGCTTTTGTCGTAAATCACGCTGCTTCTGCCGGTCTATTGTCGTGTACTGCTATCACCTTATTGCAATTTGCGGATGCGTATTATAATTATGGTCTACCAGCGCTGCTGTGATGCTACACCCTTATTTCCTGGTTGTCTCGCACTTGCAGCCCACTTGGTGCTTAGTTCAGAAATTAGTGATGCACTGAGTACTCCTCGTTATTTTCCTTATGGTTATATGCCTAGTGTACATTCACGTGTAATGTTTAGTTACATGGGTTTCCTTTAGTTAATTAGATTAGTGGTAAGTTTAGTTAATTAGTTTAGTGGTTAGAGTTTTAATTAATTGTTCAACGAGTAATATCGTTTAGTTAGTTAAATGATTCCGAAATAGTAATTTAGTAATAATTATGGTTGAATTTAATATCTAGTAAATTGCTATAAATACTTAGGTAAATATATATTTTAGCTAAGTAAGATTTAGTAAGTAATTAGGGACTTGTTTAAGATTGGTTAGTTCTTATGTGTCCGTTAATATTTCTCATCGGACTAAGATATTTAATATATAGTAGTTGTTTGGAAATAACTTAATCGAAAGTGGCCTTTCTCTTATACTTGTATGTGTGTTTGAGGTCCCCGGAGGACGGGCGACACTATATTGGGTTCGGGAATGGAGAGAGGATAGAGACCCCCCGGTCGGGTAACCGAAAGGGAAACCGGCTCTCCCTCGCCTTAGTTCCCGGGATCAATTAAGCGTTGATTAGTTGTTTAAGAAGTTAGAACTATAGGTTAGTTTCTACCTTTGGATGTTAGTGGTTACACTGGTTGTCGCGTGGTGGGATATGTGTTAAGTTCACCTCTGGACCCACTACGTGTTTATATGCCGCGTGACGGGATATGTGTTAAGCTCACCTCTGGACCCGTTACGTGTTTTGCTTGGGCGTGTCAGGATATGTGTTAAGTTCACCTCTGGACCTGACACGTGATCGGTTGTCGTACACGGGATATGTGTTAAGTTCACCTCTGGACCCGTTGTGCGGCGACTGCGTATTGGGATATGTGTTAAATTCACCTCTGGACCCAATACATGTTTGTAGCATTGGGATATGTGTTAAGTTCACCTCTGGACCCTTTGCTTTTGGATGATTAGGGATATGTGTTAAGTTCACCTCTGGACCCTTTTCATGATTGTAAGTTTAGGGATATGTGTTAAGCTCACCTCTGGACCCTTTACTTGTTTGGATGTTGGGATATGTGTTAAGTTCACCTCTGGACCCGACATAGTGTAGTAATGGGATATGTGTTAAGCTCACCTCTGGACCCTTTACTTGTTGGATGTTGGGATATGTGTTAAGTTCACCTCTGGACCCTTTACTTGTTGGATGTTGGGATATGTGTTAAGTTCACCTCTGGACCCGACATAGTGTAGTGATGGGATATGTGTTAAGTTCACCTCTGGGCCCGTTGCTAGTGTTATGAATGTTTATCTGCTTGCCTAGATGATGGTACAGTGTCAGATATTCATGATGAGTTATGGATGTTTATCTGCTTGCCTTGATGATGATACAGTGTCAGATATGCATGTTGAGTATGATGTTTAATTGAGTTATGGTTTAATCATCCAAGGCATTGGATGACTCTTAGTTCAGTTTCATAAATAGTTGGATTGAAAGACCCCCGACTGGGTAACCAGTAGGGAAACCGGCTCTCCTTCCTATTGTTTATGAATTTGGTTGAGAGCCGTGCATGGTAGTCGCATGATGGTAAGAGATCAGATGACGAGATGTTTATGCTTCACATGTTGATATATGTTGGAGTATTCTGTATTGTTTTATGTGTTACGTGTTGTCACAAAAGGTGGCTAGGAGAACTCTAGTCACTCCCCACTGATTGTGGCGTACATGTTTACATGTATGTAGGTACATGACAGGTGGTTGGCAGAGGGTTGCATGGAGCTAGCGAGCGATGATCCTATTCATCGATTGACTTACACGTTTACGTTAGCTAGACTTAGTTTACATTTCAGTTGAGTGCCTGTAGGGATGTACCATCCCAGGCTGTTTGTATATGTATTTTACTTTCAGTTACAGTTTTTAATTCACCTCGCATGTTAGTTATGTTAAAAAGTTTTTAATTCCGCTGCATTTTTAGTACTTTTGTATGTTTATATTTCCGCTTTCGCGAGGGGTTTTACAATTTGAACACCTTAAAATTAATTGAAAATGCTTATGATGTGAACCAATTGTATCTTTTATGATGTATACTCACCATGCCGTTTCGTATCCTTTGATTATGACGGGCCATTTCTAATTAAATCTAGTTGAGAGTCATTGGATAACAGTTAAAATTTGGTCTTAGTGTTTGAAAGTGATTTTCTGATTTGCGTAAAACACATCGGGATTATTTGGAATCCTAATCGGGCTATAATTTGTTTTTCATAAATACTTTATCAGTTAAAGGAGTTCTGGGTAGTTGATCATTGCGGGTTTTTGTTAAGCAAGCTGAGTATATTACATGAAAAGGGAAGGTATATTGCAACATTTAACCTGGGATTTTAATGGGGGCCGATACTTATTTATTAGGGTCTCCTTTGAGATAGGCTTTTTAGATGGTAATTATGCTTGATCCTGATACTAGCATCCTGATCCAACGCTTTTTATTTTGTCACATCATTAATCCTCCCTATCGAGCTTTCTCGAATAAATTCTTGTCACATGTCCAATATGTGGAAATTTTCCCTAACACACATATACAAAGATAATTTCTCTAGATAAAAAAATGTAGCAATATTGGTCGAACACTAGGAAATGAGAATTACATATTGAAAAGTTATGGAATACTTTTTATCAAGATCGATTACGAGTCGAATTTGATTTTTGCATGATTAAAGATATAACTAGATAAATAAAAAGGTCTAGGGAAGTCGGGTCGTACTTGCAAATATAAATATACACAAAAATGGATTAACTCGAAAGTAGTAAGCTAAGTCAATTGTTTTATGCTTAAAGACACCCACCTTACGGTATTAGTATCAACCATGAACTGGGTCTTAGATAAACTCTCGTTTATGACTAGGTCGTCCGACTACACATGCTTAGTCTAATTCAATTACGCGCCTCTCGACTTTAAGGAAAAGTTAATAAACTTAATCAAGAAGTGTGTACTTTAATCAAAGATTGATAATTACAAAGCAATCATGCGATGAAAACAACTAGACAAGTTTATTATTAACCTAATTATCAAATTAGATGTATTCAAATTCTTGCATGGCTTCCCTAATCCCTATACTATGAAAAATTAACTACTCATGATGAAATGTGAACTATGAAAAGTAATGTAAGAAATGTTAAATATAATTAAATAAATAAAAGATTATTGATGAAATAAATAAAATATGAGGAACCTATAACATAAATAAATTACTTAATATGAAAGATAAGAAAGCCTAAATAAACTAATATGATGTGAATAAAATGCTAACGATGAAATTCTAATAACTAAACAGAAATGTTAACTGAAATTAGCGAGAATTAGAATAATCGAATTAGGAAAACAACTTGGTAATGAAGAATAGAAATAACCAACACCTTGAATTATATTAAAAAAAAAAGTTACTAATAACCAAAAGCTTAACAAACGTAAACTTATATTAGAATTATGAGAAGTGTTTGTGTCCTAATATTAAATAAGATTAGAAGAATTTAAGATGATAAGAATGATGATAGATAAAAGATAGATCAAAGAGATGTCCTCTAATGTCGGATTAATGCATCTATTAACGTGTGAATCATGGTAGTGTACAACCCCGATCAGGGTCGGAGCTCTCTATAGTTGTTTTCTTCTTAAATCTCCAATTGAATGCTCAGGAATCCAATGCTAGCCTTAAAATTATGAATTAATCACTCGGTTTATGGCACTAATCCCAGCATCCTTAACCTAAAAGAATCCCAACCTTTGCACATCGTTTTGGACTTTATTGATTTGAGATTGAATTGCTTGAATTTGTGCTTGACATTTTCTTAATCCATTATCAAAATTTTATGATCAATCCATGTAACATCCATCATCCCAGTTCATTTGTGTTTTTGTCCTAATCTTTCATTATCAAGTGGTTTAAGCTTATAATAACTAATAACCTACAAAATGTTTGTCATGTGCATTTTAAAAGGCCAAAAACTAGTGACCCAAATTGAATCTTAAGTCTAGTTTGAACGAAATATTAAGAGACTAGTTACGACTAGTATTCGAAAAATCATTTTGGTTATGGGTCTTATGGTATATGTACATCTTATACTCAAAGCAAGTTAACTAGTATATTTCTATAAGGAAAGAGGTATTGAGCGAAGGAGTTATTGACCCTATTACATATGAATATTGAAAGAATAAGAACTAAACTGATTAGATTTAACCTTAATCGAGACGCCGTGTACGACACTGCCCTAAATCACTTAGACCCCCACACAGGTGCTCCTTCGGTTCCCTGGTCACTGATTCCAGGGTTAACACCTCATTTCGAACTTTGTAGCACAACAAATATAGAAGTAGAAACTGTTCTTAGAGAAATAAGGATGAGAAGAATTGTTAGAATTTTTTATAAATAATATTTTGTATATTTTCTGAAGTATAGGAAGGCTATTTATATAGTGTAGGGGAGGCTTTTAACATTCACTTAAGATACCATAAGATATAAGATTAATGATCATAAAACAATTAATCAATAGTAATAAATATGAATATTATTCAATAATAATGTTTAACTATTCTTTCATAACAGCTACTAGGAATCCTACGTAAAACTAAGGACCAGTAGAGAAGTCGAACGTTAGAATAAGTCGATCGACCTGGTAATATAGTCAATCGACCATCTCATGTTCAACAAATATGTTGATCGACTGACTTCATAGTAAATAGACCGAAACATGTTCAGCCAATATGTCGATCGACTGGCATTATAGTCGATCTGTTGGAGCATGTGTCCTCCACAGTTAGTGCGACTACAATTTAAATCTCTTGCAGGATCACAAATTGATACTTTTTATATTTATCAACTAATTAACGTAAATCAGAAACGGTTGGCTTTGCTAGAAGTTTGGCGTTACTGTCATACTTGTGGCGGTGATTAGTTGGTCTATTTCGGTCACACCTATAGGATGGTTCCAAGAAATGTAATTATATACTGATATATTGCTTATGTGCCTAATATTGATCAAATTTTAGTCATGAAAATAATACGAATAATTATTTAATACGATTAAATGATTATTAGGAGAAATGAATTAAAATCTTAATTCTAAATAAATATAAATGTTATATTTAGAAGTTTAATACGTGATATTAAAATTAATTAATTATACGATAATTAAGTATATTTTCCGGCCATATTTATATATATGATAAATCATAATATTTGATTAGTGACCAAAGCCACACGTTTGGTTTGGACGAAATTCTCGGTTAATTTCGGTCCACATAAATATGATTAATATATAAATATAACAACTTATAAAAGAGAGTTTTATTTGAGTTGGGACCATATTTGGGTTGTTGGTGTGCCGTGTAAACCGAGTATCAAGATGATAGATTTAAATCTTCTATATATTGTTAATATTCATACAATATTATTTCCACAAGGATTTATATTAATAGTAATATATAAGGCCATTATCTCAACCCTAGCACAGACGGTTTTTGCGAGGCACTAGACAGTCACAAACGAAAAAAAACTTGTGAGAGAGAGGCTAGCTAATTGTTGGATCATCTTGGGTGTAATTGGTATGAGGATTTCTGCCTTGAAATCTATTATACTAGGTTGTTCTTAGGCCAAAAACAAAGGACTCAAGGTTATTTCTTATCTTCTTATATCGATTTATTTACTGTTGTTGCATTAATATTAAAGTTAATTTTGATATAATCCTTCTTTATAACATGAATACGATTAATCTCATTATGAAATATACGATATTTCCTTCAAGTGGTATCAGAGCATAGGCTTCAAAATTGTTTTAATACGTATGTTCTTGATTTTTCATATGATGATAAATCGTTTCTTGATTTTCTTTATTTAAATCGATACATTCTTGAATTTTTTGGCCCCCTTAATCAGTTTAGAAGTAAATTGACTTAGTTAATTTTATTTGTTGATATAATACATATTTAATCAACACAATATAAATCGATTTTTATTCGATAAAAATCCTCCTCGAAAATTTTGATTATTACATTTGTTATATGATAATTAATGTATTAATGAAATTTGCTTGTTTTTGTTTCTTATACGATAATTAATGGAAATTTTATGGCCGAATATTATAAGAACGATAAATTAAAAAAAAAAGGTTTCGACTTTTTTTTTCTTTCAGACGGTTTTTTATTTGTAAAAAGTCAGAGTGACGGATTTCATTGAAAAAAAGTGTTTTTCGAGCGTAAACAACATTCTAAACCGAACTACTATGCAGGGTTGTCCTTTTTAAGCCAAATTGGAAAGGTTAGATTGATTTCCAGACCGTTTTACATAAACAAATTGTTTTTTTGAAAGTATTAATTTTTGGAAAGATTTCCAGAAAATTGTTTTTGGAAAGTTCTTCAGAAAACCGTATGTTTGGCTGATTTTATTGGTTCTTTTATCAATTTAATTTATTATCGTAAATTGTTTATGGTATTTCATTTAATTAATTTGACACCTTATTATTTTAAATTGTTTAGAATAATAGTAGAGAATTCATTATATATGATATTTTGATTTATTCTTGCATTATTATATATGTATGACATATATAGTTGGTTTTGTGAGAATTTACGGAAAATTTCATATTATAAATTATTAAAAGGTGGTTGGGATAAATATTTGCATTATGAATTTTTTATATTTATATTGTTGAGTGATTGCAATTTTTTTCGATGAATGTTTTATTTTCAGCGTTGGGAATGTAATGTAATCTAGTGTGGCCTTAGATTCGATTGTTTTTTCGTAATGACGAAAAAGTAATCGGTGATGTAATTAATGAGATCTCGTATCTCCTTTTTCTTTCGTTTTTTTTTTACGTTTTTCATAGAATGTAATTAATAGGACTTTGGATATGTAATTTGATGTAATGTAATTTATTTCAAAAGAAGACTTTAAAGTGGAGATTCGATGACGTTCAAGGGACCTCGTTGGTGCATCACAAGACTGGAGTTTCCACCGAGCTTCCCGGGTCCAATGTGATTGGATTCCAAAGTTTTAATCTCTAGGTTGATAGGCCACACTAGGAATTTATTATTATGTTTTTTTCTTCTTCGCTTGTTTATTCATCGCATATTTAAAATTGTTGCATATCATCATATTTCGCCTAAACCAAACCACCTAAAATTGCATGAAATTGCATCATATAGTATATAAATCGTTATTTCATGTGACATATGATGTCAATTTTCCCGTCATTTATTCTTATTCACTTAAATTTTTGTTCACTTAAAATGAATCTAAAATAAATGATGGGATCTCTCTCTTAATTAAAAATTGAGGTTAGTATTTATAGATCAATTGACTATGAGTCCTTGTTCGTCGGTGGGCATATTCGACATATTATTACTCTTTGTATGGACCCCTTATACCTTGGGTAAGTAGTGCATATTGATTTAGTTGAACTCGATATTATAATTTAAAACAGTGTTAGATTATAATGGAATATGAGATAAATTTGAGAAATTTATCGATCGAGAATCTAAGGTAAAACTAGCTAAGTGCTTAGCTTACCAATTTAGATAAGTTGGGTCTTGGGATCGTTTATGTAATCCAATTGATAGAGGTCGATTACATAAATGTTTAAGTCATGTTGAAACCATTTACATTGACTTCAGTTATTCGATATTTTTTACTTAATATCTTCTTTTCGCATTGTAGATAATTATAAACTGTTGTTAAAATGACTGACCGTGACGTTAATACTGGACCTTCTGCTACACTCACCCCTGAATCATGACTCCAATCATTTATGGACCATATTAATCAATCCCCTTGACTTAAAAATGACGGGATCAACTTTGCTGATTGGGAGGCATCATTACGGAATGCTGTTGTCAAAGATGGCAAGCTCAGTATTTACTTGAGCCAATGCCAGCTGAGCCCTCCGCGAGGTGTAAAACCCACCTTCCGATAGCGAAAATATAAACACAGAAATGCTAAAAATGCAGCGGAACTAAAACTTTTATATAAACATAAGTAAACATACGAGGTGAAAGTATTACTAAACATGCGGAAATAAACAAAACATAGATAAGTATTTAAGTATATCGAAACATGAGTACAAAACTGCAGCCCGAGATAGCATATGCCTACAGGCACCAAAATACTGTATGTAAAGTCTAGGTCTAGCTAAACGATAAAAGTGTAAATCTTCGATGAATGGATCATCGCTCGCTAGCCTCAGTGAACCCCTCAAACAGCAAGTCATGTACCTACATACATGAAAATATGTACGCCACAATCAGTAGGGAGTGACTAAAGTTCTCCTAGCCATCTATTGTCAATAACACATAACATATAATCATAGTTATCATCCAACATACTCCAACATAACAATATGTGAAGTATAACTCATCCATCATATCATAACATGCACCACTATGTAAACCCCTTAACCAACTTCAGAAACTATTTGAGGCGAGAGCCGGTCTCCCTTCCGGTTATCCGGCCGGGGGGTTTTTCTCCTCAAACCAATTTCCGAACTCAGAATAACAGCCGTCCAATTCCTTGGACTAACAATAAACACGAATAATAAATTATATTCCTTTGAAAAACATCCATTCAACAACATCTGACACTGTACCCCAACTCAGGCAAGCAGACGCAATCAACATTATCTAGAACTAACCCTGACTCAGGAAAGAACTAGACACACAATCAGCAGTACCCAAGCCACACCCCGACTCAGGTAGACTTGGTACACAAAGTCAGCTAGCATACATCCGTGAACCTCGACTCAGGCACGAATGGATACCGATCAGCTACTAATGGTTCACAGGTCCCGACTCAGACATAACCATTACTCTTTGTAGTGAATCAGGATCCCGACTCAGACCTGACTCACCAAGGTCAAACAAACTCACAAAGGAATAAAGGTCCCTGTAGCAACCCGACCCACCACCGTTGTAACACAAACCCAATAAGATGGGTGTACACTTTTGGGCGCGTTAATTGTCCTCACTTAAGCCCAAAAGCACGAGGCCTTGTTACTAAGTGGTGGGTGGAAGTTATTATAAAGATATCACAAGCCTCGCATTCTACCGATGTGGGACAATTTTCCTCTCATACTCTTGGGGTGTTACAAAGTCCCCCACTTTAAGAACACAATGTCCTCGTTGTGCCTCAAACTTGACCACAACCAGGGCCAGAATCCTCCCCCGCTAGGTGTGTGACCCGGGTACTCCCGACCACAGGCTCACCACACGGTCGCAGGGTCGCTCTGATACCATTTGTAACAACCCGACCCACCACCGTTGTAACACAAACCCAATAAGATGGGTGTACACTTTTGGGCCCGTTAATTGTCCTCACTTAAGCCCAAAAGCACAAGGCCTTGTTACTAAGTGGTGGATGGAAGTTATTATAAACATATCGCAAGCCTCACATTCTACCGATGTGGGACAATTTTCCTCTCATACTCTTGGGGTGTTACAGTCCCGACTCAGACATATCCCGATGCATCAACCATACACGTAACAGCTCAGAGGTCCCGACTTAGACATGTCCGTCACGCGTAAAACACACACGTACCCAACTAGAGGTCCCGACTTAGACATAGTTCGATACGCAACATACAAAGATACTTATTGTACTCTGGAGGTCTCGACTCAGACATATTTCCAATACGCATTCACATTATCCACATCCAAATCTAACCTTATTTACTAAGCTATTTTATGACTATTCTACTTTACACGTATATGAGAAAGACCCATTTCAATTAAGCACATTAGCCCCTAAGATATACATCTAAATAAGTGTAAATAGTCTCTATATGTTAATTAACTTAACCCGATAAAGAATTATAATCAAGTACTTAGGAATTTACCAATTTAAGACAAATAACTAATTACTTTACGATTTCTTACTCGGCTAGGATATACATTCTTCCTAAGTACTTATATCACTTTACAAGCTACTAACTTCAGCCACGATAAATGCTAAATTACTATTTCAGAAGTAGTTAACTAGCAAGATGGTATTACTAATAATATAATTACTAATAGCATTCCTACCATTAAACTAATCAACTAAGCAATTACATTTCAAGGTCAATTTACATATCAAATACCTAATATTAGCTTAATGTTTAGCAAGGACCTAGTAACCATTATATTGGTAAATTATAACTAATAATCCTAATGCATAATTATACCCTATGCCTATAACAGCCCCCTGTGGTCTAGCAACCACGACCTTAGTGAAAATTTAACTAAGGTAGCCCTATGATATACGCATAGAAGATAGAGCTACAACAGGGGTAGGGGAAAGACCATACAACAGCACAGACCAAGCAACAGTTAGCGCCACGCAGCAACAATAGCAGCCAGTGGCAGCAGCAACAAGCAGCAGCTGCGACCAGCAGTGGTAGTTGCCCCCTACCTGGCAGGTAGCAACAGACCAGACCCATAATAGGTAGCAGCAGTTCAGACTAACAGTAGGAATAGCAGCAGCCAATGAGTAACAAAAGAACAATAATGTACAGACCAGCAGCTGCACTAGAGTTACTGTCAGACTTCGCAACAGCAGAGGACAGAAATTAGATGGCAGAAAACGCAGCAGCAGTATTCAGTAACCAATAACACTCAATGTGCATCTAGAATGGGGCAGATTTGTCGTGTGTACAATAGAGCAACATGATAGCAGTGATTAGTAGTGATAAGTTTAACGCAGTGTAGTGGTAATATAGTAGTGAATGCAGCCTAGTTGTAGGCAGTAGTGAGCAGTAGCAACAATGAAGGGTAAAGTGCAGCAGTAATATCACGGGTGTGCAGTAAGCGCGGACAGTAATGCATCAATGAGTAGTGGGCAGAGTAGCAATACCATGACAGCAGCCAAGAAGAACGAGGGGCAGTGGGAGTGGTCTGATATAGCAGACCAACAAGGCTCAGACACGCAGTTAAGGCCAGACGCATCACAACAGTGGGATAGTCTGGCGTAGTAGTAGCAGTAGAGTAAGTAACAGTGAGCAGTGTGTTGTAGTGGCCAATGTTGTTAGGATCGGGATCCTACTTTGGATCAAATAGCTTCCTAGGATCGAATCGTTAGGATCGGATCGTAGAATCGTAAGATCCTACAAATTAACTAAAATACATAATTGTGCAATCAAACTATGTTAAATCTTGTGCTTAAATATGAAAACACTTTTATCTTAGCATGTGGCTACTCTAGTTGTTCTCATTTATAGTAGATGTTTATCTTAAAAGTCATATATAAAATTTTAGTAAATCAAAAAAATTAAATGTTAATAATGTAGGATCGAATTATATAATCGTAGGATCGTGGGATCGGGTTAAGATTCTACTCTCAAAAAATTTGACGCAAGTTGAATCGTAAGATCCTACAAAAATAAGATCCTACCTAGGATCGGGATCGGTCGCCACTTTCTGAATCGTAGAATCGTAAGATCCTACGATCCGGATCGGGAGTTTAACAACAATGGCAGTGGCAAAATATTATGACAGAACTTTCAAGCATACCAGCAGAGTTCAGATGCAATAGAATCAGGTCTGAATAGACCAGCAAGAATGATGAGACACGAAGGGGATGAGGGTGCATTAACAACAGTATGTAGTCGTTAGAGTGCTACTCACTAGCATTAGAAGAGCACGATAATAATTAGAAACGTAGTACAACAGGTATGTAACCACGGTATTATGCAACAGTAGCAGCTACATAGAAGAGTACTAATACACACCCTAAACTCAACGAACATTACCCACAACCCATACATCCCATATTCACCATTAAACCACATAATCATTCACAAAAATAAACGTCAAGTTACTTAATGACAAGGTCGAGTTGCTCATTATCGTCACCTCGAGATGCTCTAATCCTCCAATTAGTCATCAATGACGTAAGAGTCAAGTTCTGGGTTTCCCAAATCACCTCCTACAATTACCAAAACAGATTATTACAAGGCATTTTTCGAGATTAGTCAAAACAGCCCCAAAATAGACTTTAACAAACCTGAAATTTAAAGAGGTAGAAAGAACAGAAATGACGAGCTAAAAGCATAGGCGAAAACCTTACTTCGAACGAAGTTGTAACGAATTCACAAGCTCGAATTTTGTGAAGATGAAATTATGAAAAATGAGGAAATAGAACTCTGATACTTGTTATTTGTTGTACGACAAAAGAAATATTTCACCTTGGGTAGCAAGGTGTAAGGATGTCAAGGAAGGAGGGAGGAAGGTTCCTTCACAATTTGTTTTAATTTAAATTTGAGACTGGTTCACTTAAGTTGTTCGGGAATTACTCGGGAACGGAAAATGCCAAATGACTTGTTTACGTCTTAAGGTCACTAACACTAAAGACAGAACTCGAGAAATGTTTTATTAAAAATATAAGTTACGACCTACTAATTTATATTAGATTTCCCAAAATCGCTTAAAATATGATAAAATATATTAAAGTAGCTTTTACGAAAATTAGGGATGTTACACGAGGACTGGAGCCTAACGAACTGCATATGATGAGTTCGCTCGTGAGGCTGATGCGATTAAGAACGTCTTTATAAAACCCCTCGTCGCAGCGGAAAATAAAAACATACAAACATGGCAAAATCTACGCGGAATTTAAACTTTAACATGCTTGAAAAGTAAGAGGTGAATTAAACAAAACTATACGTACTAAAATGATCAAAACATAGATAAGTATATAAGCCTAAGTACAAAACAAAGAGTACAAAATCGCAGCCTGGGATAGCATATCCATACAGGCACTCAATGTATATCAAAAGACTAGGTCTAGCTAAAATGGTAAATGTGTATGTCATCGATGATAGGATCATCGCTCGCTAGCCTCAGTAACCCTCCAGCAACCGTCATGTACCTACATACATGAAAACATGTACGCCACAATCAGTGGGGAGTGACTAGAGTTCTCCTAGCCACCTATAGTTAACAACACGTGACACATAAGAACATCCAACATACTTCAACATCACAACATGCGAGGTATATATATATATATATAAATATATATATATATATATATATATATATATATATATATATATATATATATATATATATATATATATATATATATATATATATATACATATATATATATATATGTATATATATATATATATATATGTATATATATATATATATATATACATATATACATATATATATATATATATACATATATATATGTATATATATATATATATATATATATAGGCCGGATCACGTGAGGCCGGCTATTACGGTGAGGCCGCCGAACCCTTACTATGTTGCACATGATTTTCAATGTTCATTGGACTTATTTCAATGAGATGAAAATTATGGGTCATTTTATAACAATTCATTTGGGCCAAATATTTTCTCTATCTAAAAAAATTATCCATTTTGCTATTTTTCTTATTTCGTGAAATTTGGGCTTAAAATATTTGTTTACTCACAAAATGTTTAATTTCTTATTTTGTGAATCTTCGACCTTAATTTGTGAACTCGGTAGCTTATTTCGTGAAACTTAGACTTAAAATGTTTGTTTGCTCACAAAATGGATAATTTCTTATTTCGTGAATTTCGGACCTTAATTTGTGAAACCGAAACCTTATTTCGTGAAACTTGGATTTAAAATGTTTGTTTACTCACGAAATATATAATTTCTTATTTCGCGAATCTTGTACCTTAATTTGTGAAACCGAAACCTTATTTCGTGAAACATTGAATTAAAATGTTTGTTCACTCACAAAATGTTTAATTTCTTATTTCGTGAATCTTGGACTTTAATTCGTGAAACCGGGACCTTATTTCGTGAAACTTGGACTTAAAATGTTTGTTCACTCACAAAATGTTTAATTTCTTATTTCGTGAATCTTGGACCTTAATTCGTGAAACCGGGACCTTATTTCGTGAAACTTGGACTTTAAATATTTGTTTACTCACAAAATGTATAATTTCTTATTTCGTGAATCTTGGACCTTAATTTGTGAAACCGGAACCATATTTCGTGAAACATGGATTTAAAATATTTGTTTATTCACAAAATGTTTAATTTCTTATTTCGTGAATCTTAGACCTTACCCTCCCTGGGGCTCGAACCAGGGAACTCTTATAACCGTATTTTGATATATAATATACGTCACACTCACATTTCACCAAAAAAAAAAGAATCTTAGACCTTATTTTTTAAACCGGGACCTTATTTCGTGAAATTTGGACTTAAAATGTTTGTTCAATCACGAAATGTTTAATTACTTATTTCGTGAATCTTGGACCTTAATTTGTGAAACCGGGACTTTATTTCGTGAAACTTGGACTTAGAATGTTTGTTCAGTCACGAAATGTTTAATTTCTTATTTCGTGAATCTTGAACCTAAATTCGTGAAACCGGGACCTTATTTTGTGAAACTTGGACTTAAAATGT
The DNA here is from genome assembly GCA_029255685.2 of Silene conica. Classification (NCBI taxonomy): domain Eukaryota; kingdom Viridiplantae; phylum Streptophyta; class Magnoliopsida; order Caryophyllales; family Caryophyllaceae; genus Silene; species Silene conica. The sequence goes on from CM055315.2 coordinate 43,061,675, forward strand.
TTGTTCACTCAAGAAATGTTTAATTTCTTATTTCGTGAATCTTGGACCTTAATTTGTGAAACCGGGACCTTATTTCGTGAATCTTGAACCTTAAAATGTACTGATAACAAATTTGAGAGAAGTTGAAACTTAGCACTATACTTCCACCCATCCAACGTACTAGTGGGTTGGTCCGACGTACCGTACCCGTCTGTAATCCTATCCCTCTTAACATCCTCAATCCCTTGAACCCCCTCATCACCCTCTTCACTCTTCTCTCCTTCCAACAAAAACCCATACCTCTCCTTCCTTTTTCGATTAACCCTCTCAATAATCTTGTTAAAACTATGATTATCTTCACTAGTATACCTCCTACAGAAATCATCCAAGCTCAAATTCACATCAAACCCACTATTACTACTACCACTATTATCATTACCCGTATCGGAATTCGTCGAATTAGCGTTAATAACAGGAGTAGGATCAAATTCAAAGGGAGTACTGGAATTACGAATCAAACTGGAACCAGGTGTCGTAATTTTACCTTGAAAAGTGCTGGAGCCGCGGCGACGCTCGAGAATCTTCAACTGAGCATCACGGATTAAGACAGGATCAGCCGATTTGACAGCTTGAAGCCAATCAAGACGATCACGGAGCTTAGGGATATCGGGGAAGTAATCGCGCTCAATTCGATCAATCTAGCGCTTTTCTCAGTTGTTTTTTATATTATATGTGGACACGTGGCAAGATCTGGTGTGTCTATATTATTTAGATCCAACCGTTGTGAAGGTGTCCGGCAGCCTCATATTAAGAAGGGTGCATCACGTGATTCAATTCGTATATATATATATATATATATATATATATATATATATATATATATATATATATATATATATATATAGGGTCGGGATCCGGTGAGAACCACCCTTATAATGAGAACCATGAGAACCCTCACTAAATCTCCACCAAATCTCGCTTCGAAAGTTTTGATGGATCATTTAGCATTAGTTTAACTTATTCAAATACACACTTTAGTATCATTAAACAAAATTTATTTATTTTATTAACAAAATATATACTTAGTGTACCAAAATAAAATTAGGTATACTAAAACGGCTATAAATGCACGAAAACGACCACTACGTGCATGAAATTTTTTGCATGCATGAAAATGACTACTAAGTGCATGAAAGAGTAGGCTCTACGTGCAATAAAATGTGTTTTAGATGCATGAAAAATGATAGATACGTAAAAATCGGTAATAGGTGCATGGAAATTAATAATACGTATCTGACCTCGATTTCCGTCACTAGAATATATTTTTTGGACCAAGAAATATGTTCTCTAGCCATAAAATTGCATGCCGAATCCAAATATGTCATTAATCTTTTTTTAAAAAGTCTGTAAGGTAGAGTTCTCATGGTTCTCATTATATAGGCGGTTCTCATAGGATCCCAATCCTATATATAAACGGAAAGCTCTTTTACGCCTTGATCGTCTGACTTTCTTTGGTCACTTTGGCGCAAATACAGGAAGAAAACCTTTACGTATGGTTTTGGAACAAAGATTTCTTTACATCTCCGGTCAAGGATGAATGAGAGGACTAAATTGCACTGCTACAGAGGCACTGCACGCCCATTCCTCCTAACTTACCTATTAAACCACCCCCATGTAAAGCCCCATGATGCTTAGTCCATAGATTTATTCATCTTCTCTACTCCCGACCAACCAAAAGCTACACTCAAAAGTAAGTAAAGGAGGGTTACCGACTCAGAGAGAAAGACTGTGACCAGAACCCACCTCTATCTACTACTTCTAAGGATCTTGCGGCTAGAACAGATTACAATCTTGCTTATCAACGTGCAAAGGACTCCACCCTTGTTTTACCAAATGAACCTTTATGATGTCAGAATTTATTTAGACAAGAGACGACAGACAGGGCTAGCCCTATGATTAATCAATCTAATGTGACTTTAACCGACCGCTGCCCCGCCAGCATCGGGTTGACCTAATCCTGGAATCCTTTTCACTTTGAATGTGTGTTCTTCATGCACCTGCCCGGTGGATCTTTAACGCCCTATACGCGAGTATGGCTATTCTATTTACATCAAAAGCTGCGGTTTTGGCGAGACACTTGCTACAACGATCCCACTAATTAATATGGGAGTTATAAGAACAACCTTTCTAATCGAAGGGGCTGCTTGCTACTGCAGTGGAGAGAGACCTCGACAGAAGCTGCATTAGAAGAGAGGGGAGTGGTTTTTCAAGTAAGTTCAGGTATAGAGGAAAGAAAGGAAGATGCGATAACATTGGTTCAGGCAGATGCTAATCCGGAACCGGCTTTAACCGATCATGGATCATGGGAAGAAAGGCCCCGCGTAGTATATAACTGTAATCTTAAGATCTCTACTTTCCGAGAGACAGGAAAGGCTTGACATCCCGGTATAACATAAAGGAAAAGGTCCAACGATGGGAGGATGCTCGTTAGCCAAAGAGGAAACTCTGCTGCTAAGGAATCTCCCTTTTGCCTAATCAACAACTATGTAACTACGCAGGCTCATCAAAGAGCGTCTTCATTCTTTCAGATCGGTCGATGGCGGCCTATGCGCGAAAACTCAAGAAGCTCTTCTTAATAAACAAGCAGGAAAGATCACTACGGACAATGGATTCTTTCGTGGCAGAAGATTTAGGATCGGGTGAGAACGGTTATTCGGTGCATACGGTGAGAACGACCTACAACCATTGGATTAAAACACAATCAACAGTTAAGAAATACCCACAACCCACATTCTAGATACATTATTTGACGGAGTAGATTATTTTTTTTTTTTTACCTTTTTACACAAACTTAGATACATTTTTTAACGGAATAAATATTTTTTTTTTACCTTTTTACGTAAACCTATATACACTTTTTGACGGAGTAAATACATTTTTTTTTACTTTTTTACGTAAACCTAGATACATTTTTTGACGGACTAGATACATTTTTTTTTACTTTTTTTACATAAACCTAGATACATTTTTTGAAGGGTTAGATACATTTTTTTTTTTACTTTTTTTACATAAACCTAGATACATTTTTTTGAAGGAGTAGATACATTTTTTTTTCTTTTTTACGTAAACATAGATACATTTTTTGAAGTTATAGATACATTTGTTGACGGAGTAGATACATTTTTTTTTACTTTTTTTACATAAACATAGATACATTTTTTGAAGTTATAGATACATTTGTTGACGGAGTAGATACATTTTTTTTTACTTAAACCTAGATACATTTTTTTACGGAGTAAATATATTTTTTTACTTTTTTATATAAACCTAGATACATTTTTTGACGGAGTAGATACATTTTTTTAACTTTTGTACATAAACTTAGTTACAATTTTTTACGGAGTAGATACATTTTTTTAACATAAACCTAGATACATTTTTTGACGAAGTAGATATATTTTTTTTACTTTTTTACATAAATCTAGATACATTTTTTGACGGAGTAGATACATTTTTTACTTTTTTACATAAACCTAGATACATTTTTTAACGGATCAGATACATATTTTTGCTTAAATCTAAATTCAATTTTTGACGGAGTAAATACATTTTTTTTTTTTACTTTTTTACATAAAACTAGATACAGTTTTTGACGGGATAGATACATTTTTCTTACTTAAACCTAGATATTTTTTTACGGAGTAGATACATTTTTATTACATAGAGATTCGGCTTTTGCACTACTCGATCATTTTCCAAAGTTGAAGAACAATGGGGTCTTTGGCATCATTGTCAATGGAAACATATTTTTTGGCCTAATCCGGAACTAAAAAAAACGCTATTGCTAAAAACATGATGAAGCTTTGTACATCTTGATCACCTTCAGATATAATATTAGAACAATGGGGTCTTATTGCTTCAAATAGCAGCGTTCTAATCTTCTGTTTGGTTGTAGCTCCAAGTTTTTCACAACTAAAAGAGTAAAATGCGTGAAACAATTTCAGAGAAGAGACTATAATTTGAATTTACAAACTCGTATCAATAGTTTTATCAAAATGTTTCCTTTGTCTGAATTATACACTTCAGACATATACAGGAACAGCTCCCCAAGAAAGTTCAATTGATAACCTTTAATATCAATCGTTCATTCATCTTCATCCAAGGGATAAGGGTCGTTCTCACCGTATGCACCGAATGATCGTTCTTACCGGATCTTGCCTCTATATATATATATATATATATATATATATATATATATATATATATATATATATATATATATATCATCATCATCATCATCATTCATATCAACATGCTTCACTTATGCAAATACCCTTAACTAATTTCGGAAATTATTTGAGGCGAGAGCCAGTCTCCCTTCCGGTTGCCCGACCGAGGTGTCTTTCTTCTCAAACAATTTATGAACTCAGAATAAGAGCCGTCCAACGCCTTGGACGAACAATACTAAAATGATAACAATACTCTAGATAAACAACCATTCAACAACATCTGACACTGTACACCAACTCAGGCAAGCAGATGCAAACAACAGTATCTAGAACTAACCCCTACTCAGGAAAGGACTGAACACAATCAGCAGTGCCCAAGCCACACCCCAACTTAGGTAGACTTGGTACACAAGGTCAACTAGCATTCATCCGTGAACTCCAACTTAGGCACGAATGGATACCGATCAGCTAATAATGGTTCAATGACCCAACTCAGCCATAACCATTACCCTTCGTAGTGAATCAGGATCCCAACTCAGACCCAATTCACCACGGTCAAACAAACTCACGGAGGGAAAGAGGTCCCAACTCAGACATCTCCCACCGCATCATCCATACACGTAACGGTCCAGAGGTCCCAACTCAGACATCTCCCACCGCATCATCCATACATGTAATGGTCCAGAGGTCCCAACTCAGACATGTCCGCCACGCCACATACACGCACATGTCAAACTAGAGGTCTCAACTCAGACATAACTTGACATGCAACAAACATCAGTACATATCATACTCTAGCAGTCCCAACTCAGACATATTCTGATATGTACTACAACCAAGTCCTAAGTCCTAATCTTACTTACTTTCAACCCACAGTTAACACTTAATTGATCCCGGGAACTAAGTCGAGGGAGAGCTGGTTTCCCTTTCGGTTGCCCGACCGGGGGGTCTCTGTTCTCAATTCCATTCCTGAACCCAATATAGTGTCGCCCGAACTCCGGGGACCTCAAACAGCATACAAGACACACGGAACAAGTCTCAAGTAAATCGGACAAACCGATCAAAAGTTAAACATGTTTTAGCACGAAATGGGGCTACCAGCCGGCCTATGACCGGCTGCCGGTCCACCGTCTGCCAACCCTACCCAACGGCCTTTTGGAAACAATAAAACAATGAGGAAAGGGTTCCCAGCCGGTCGACCGGCCGCCGACCACCCGGCTGGGAGACCCATCTCCCTAATTTCCTCTTAAACCTACGAAAAACATCACAAAGGAGTCTCAGCCGGTGGACCGGCGACCGGACACTCGGTTGAGCACCCCATCTCACATGCTTCAACAACATACAAAGAACACTGTAAAAGGGCTCTCTGTCGTTCGGCCTACCGGCTGGGAGTCCTTGTTCGTGATTTTTCGCCATTTTCGACATGAACAAACAATCCAATCTTTCATCAAATCTTCCTAATCATGATTTTAAACAACAACTCAACAGTTCCAACATGTTTATAGCGTCAAACAAGTAGAAGAAACATATAAAGAATATCAAATTCATGGATTCACATCAAAATCCCCAAATTAAACCCATCTTTATGTATACTCCCAAAACCAACCCATATGATGATTTCAACACAAATTTCCAACAACAATCAGAATAATAATCATACTAAAGATGTCTGCCCAAATGATGCACCATGGATTTGGAAGAGTATAGGTAGAGTTAAGGATAAATTCGAAAGTGGCTATGTGGATAATAAATGGATCAATAATAAAAGGGGATATACAATCAGACATGGCTATGACTGGTTGCAACCTGCTCAACCCATACAGAGTTGGAACAGCATCATATGGAACCCTTGGAACATACCCAAGCACTCTATTGTTACTTGGTTGAGGATACATGAAGGCATGAATGTTAAAAGCAAAATGTATAGGTTGGGCTGCTGTACTAATGACCTCTGTATCATGTGTCAAAGCCAACTAGAAACTATTGAGCAAATGTTTGAATCCTTCCAGTATACGACCATTATTCAGAATAAATTGGCTCACTGGTTTGGAGGGTCCTCTCCCACAGTTCATAGATTTTGTAATGGCAGCAGGAAGGATATTAAATGGAGAATTAGGGAGGTCATACTCAATCCTTATCACTATCACGTGTGGTTCCAACGCAACAATGCAAGTGATGCGTGTCTATTTTATGATGTTTTACATCTATTTTTACACGCATTTTAGAGCTTATTTACGATGTTTTGGCCTTTATTTCCCAACAATTGTCTACTTTCGTATTTTTATGCTCTTTTGCAGAATTATGCGGAAAAGAGACGATTTTAAGCCAAATACTACCCTCGGGATTTTTGCATAACCAAGGAACGAGGAAGAAACAACCCAAAGCGCAAACCGAGGACCACATGACCAACTTGAGAAGATTTCAGAACTGTCACTCAGGAAACTCGGTCGACCGACCGACTATCCTGGTCGACCGACCAGAGTAGCTGATGACTTAAGTTCAGACTTCCAATTTCGAAAATACAAGACCTATTGGGCCCGATAACCGGTCGACCGACCGAGACCCCTGGTCGGTCGACCGCAGCGCAGTTCTAGAAACTTCCGCAAAGCCCACACACGGATTAGGTTAATGATAAACGCCTTTTGTAATCTCTATTTAAACCTAATTCGTGATTAGGGGTTTAGCATCAGTTATCATCCAGTCTTTTAGCAATCCAGTCTTCATCTAGTTTTCTTAGCATAATTCTATAGTCCCAAATAAAGTTACTGTTCCTTTAAGTTTTTAGTATTGTTCTTAGTTTGTATTCAACAATCCTTCCACGGGAATCAATAAAGTTCTTCCTTTCTGCCCTAATTTCATCTCGCGGTAATTCTCTTTTGATTTCAGTTCTTTATTGTTATCGTAATAGAATTGCTAGCATCCGGTTGTGTAGAATCCCAAAACCTTTGTTGTTATCACATGTTTAGATTGTTGTTTGCTATGAATTCCGTTTTTCCTACTGCTATTATTGTTATTGTAATAGTCATGAGTAGCCCATTTGATATGTTAGGATGTAGGGCTTAATTTGCGAAGATAGTATAAAAACAGATTCAACCTGTAGCAGACTTTGGTCGACCGACCGGCTTAACTGGTCGGTCGACTGAGGTAGTTGGTCGGCCGACTGGGTTAGCTGGTCGGTCGAGCGACCTCGCGCATGTTTTCAGTTCGTTTTGTTTCGTTAATTATAATACCCTATAATGACTTACCCAAGGTTGAAAGATACGGGAAGGGCATTGGTTAACGCTTTAAGACGGCTAGGTTACTTAAGACTGAAAGGTATGTGACCTAGAATTTAGGAATTACCTTTATTGTTTACATCCAATATTTGTGAGATCTAGGGACTAATAGCATAGGCCGAAAGGAGCTATTAGGTATCATAGATCGAGAGTATATGTTACACCCCTTACATGACTGCAATACATGTTGACTTAGAATTTGTACCATCATAGCTTTTATGAATCGAACATCCTAGCATTCGTTTTATCATAAGTTTTATCTTTATTCTTACCCTTTTTTTATTCGTGCCCTTTTAATTATTAGACCTAGTGACAAACAAACAGACCTCCACTTTTGTTACCCTAAAACATTGACTTAAAACAATAAACATTCCCCACCTCCTTGTGGTTCGACCCTGACTTTCACTATCTATTGTTAAAGTATGGGAATATAAATTTTATCTTTGACGCCCTCAACGACGGGTATCAAATTTTGGCGTCGTTGCCGGGGAGGTGACGCCATTGTTTATTGTTTTCTGTTTTTGTTTTTGTGTTGAAGGAACTTTGTTCCTTAAACCTTTCTTACTCTTTTCTTGTAGTTTCCATCTTATGCGCAGGTCGGTGCAAGGAGAACTCCTTCCACTCAACCTAGAACTTGAAAGGACACTTAGAGCGAAGAAGAAACTCTCTTTGGAGAATAAAGAAGGAGGTTCCCCATCTTCTTTATTCCAAGAAGACCTTTTCGATCAACCACCATCACCACATAATCACCCTCACACACCAAATCAACCACAATCACCTCATAATTCACCTACACCCACAACACACATAAACAACTACTTCCAAAACCTAGAAGAAGAAGAAAAGATGGCTGAAGAAGCTAGCATCGCAAGTCACTCCATGCCGTAAGTGAAGGACCTCTATAAAGGGTTCACTCTACCTGCTGGCACGGGGAAACCATTCGAAGCCAAACCCTCTTACATCTCCATGGTGGAGAAAAACCAGTTCGGGGGCGCAGCTAATGAGGATGCAGCAAAGCATATAAAAATCTTCACAGACTATATATGCTCTATCGCACCCCCAGATGGAGTGACCCAAGATCTGATTAAATAGACGATGTTCATCTTTTCCCTCCGAGACTCGGCTTGGGAGTGGTACAGAGACCTTGACCGCACTGCTGCGGGAGTGACTGACTGGAATACATTAGCGTTCGCTTTCTATCGGAAATACTATTCCGCGGCCAAGACTAATGCCTTGAGAGCGCAGATTACTAGCTTCAAGCAAGGGGCTTCTGAGGATTTCAGTGAGGCTTGGACTAGGTTCAAGAGACTCGTTCGATCCATACCTCATCATAGGTTCGAATAGTGGTTTCTATGTAACCAGTTCTATAATGGCCTATATGATGATAAGCGAGCCTACCTAGATGCTTCTGCCAATGGGAGATTCCAGGAGAATTCGGGGGAGACCAAGGGTCTCAAGATCATTGAGGATGTCGCGGTGCATAGAGCTGAACACGGGACTTCCCGAGGAAACCAAATGAAAGCTGAGTCAAATGTTGCAGCTATTGAGTCTCTAATGGCCAAGTTGGATAAGCTTGAGGTGAATGGCGGTAAGTTTGAGGTTGGTAATGGGAGCAAAGGCGGCATGTATCAAGTAAATGCCGTTTCTGACCAACCGTTTATTTGTGAGCGATGCGGAGGAGAGGGCCACGTTTCAAAATTTTGCACATCTTCTAATGAAACGTGCGCAGCTTTCCAACACTACCGTGTCAACAACTTCTACGACCCTAACAACAAAAATGTTCACCCACATATGAGATGGACGAGTCAAAACGTCCTTAACCCAGAACATCAACAACAAAACCAGGCTTACATCCCTCCGCATAAACAAAACTTTCAAAAACCACATTTCATCCCTCAACCACCTTCAAACCTACCACCCAATACGGATGCTCTAATCCAAAATCTTATCGGGTTGGTTCAGAAGGAGTCACAGGCGAGAGAGGCGGGTATGAAGATGTTGGAGTCTCAGATTGCTCTAATTGCGAGCAAGAATGATACACGGGTCCCGGGTCAACTTCCGACCAAGACAGACCAGAAAAAGGAGACCCTTAACATCATTCTCTGCGGAGCGGGGCCAAAGTGGGAGGTGAGAAAGCTGGTGGGAAAGGAAAAGAGAAGAAGCAGAATCCGAGTAACAGCGATGACGGTCGACCGACCACTGATGCAATTCCAGTAGCTTCTGGAAATTCTGAAAATCTGGGAGATGGTCGACCGAACGAGGAAGATGGTCGACCGACCGAGAGTTCTGAACAGGCGGATTCCTTTAGGCCCGATGATGCGTGTCTATTTTATGATGTTTTACATCTATTTTTACACGCATTTTGTCTCTCATTTACTATGTTTAGCCTTTTTACACGGGAAGGGCATTGGTTTACGCTTTAAGACGGCTAGGTTACTTAAGACTGAAAGGTATGTGACCTAGAAACTAGGAATCACCCTTATTGTTGACACCCAATAGTTGTGAGACCTAGGAACTAATAGCATAGGCCGAAAGGAGCTATTAGGTACCATAGACCGAAAGGATATGTTACACCCCTTACGCGACTGCAATACATGTTGACTTAGGAATTGCACCTTCGTAGCTATTTACTACCCGAACATTCTAGCATCTCTTTAACCATAGTTTATTTCTTTCTTAATTCTTGTTTTATTTTATCTTTGTTTATAGACTTAGTGACAACCAATTAAAACCCCCTAAAATTGTTACCTTAAAACATTGACATCAAACAATAAACATTCCCCACCTCTCTGTGGTTCGACCCTGACTTTCACTATCTATAGTTAAAGTTTAGGAATTATAAATTTTATCTTTGATACCCTCAACGACGGGCATCAAATTTTGGCGCCATTGCCGGCGAGGTGACGCCAGTGTTTATTGTTTTTTGTCTATGTTTTCCCTTTTCTTTTGTCGTCATGACCATCGCCCCTTTCCCACAACTCGAGCATGAACCATTGCATATCTATTGTGATAGATTAACCTCTTTCCTTTCTCAATCTGACTATCCTATTATTATTGGGGAGGTTTGTCGTATCTTTTATGATGGAGTTACTGGTAAGGCCTTGATAGAGATTGAGAGAAATTGCGGATGGGATTTTCTTGACCTACCCTATGAGAAGCAATGGGAGCTTCTCAAACACCTAATCCGAGCCAGTGGAGATACGGAGATGTATAAGGGCGTTGATATTAGTAACAAGGATATTTCTGTCGAGTGTGATCCTATCACACCCATTACTGAAGAGTCGCTCATTCTTAAGGACGAGAATGATAGGTTACTTGATTCCCTCTCCCTCCTTGTTGATGACACTGACTTGGACTTAGATACCGCTGATGAGCTAGGAAATCACCCCTTGACTGGCCAACCTATTTTTGTAAGTGTTAGTGATGAACATGTTCCTAACACGTTTGAACCTTCGGTTAATGAACCTTGTTTTGTGCAGGACTCAGTTGTTGACATTTCTGATGTTTTTGATAGTATTTGTGAATGTTCTGCACAAGGATCCTTTACAAAGGATCCTTCGGAGGCTTTGATGTGTTTTGAGGCATGTGCAGGTGAATATCTTGCGCAGGAGGCCGATTTGGATGCTCCAGAAATTGCGACACTAGTGGCAGAGTCTATAGGCGGTAGAAAGAGAGGTGTTCTTGATCGAGTAGTACCACTTACTCGATCGAATGATGTAGAGAACGACATCACTCAAGCAAGTGATCATTTGGCTGAAGAAAAGAGCCCAAAGAAGAAGAAACCAAGGAAGGTGTCGGCTCATGACTTGGGAGTCGACAACCCCGGGAGATGGATGGCTAGAGCTATGGATGATGACCCACCTATCTACACGGTGGAGAGAAACTCGTCTACCCAAATCACCATAGCTGAAGGGGTAGCTTGTAGTCAGAGCCCTTGGTCAAAGAAACCCTACATCCTTCGCGGTTGACTTCTTCTTTTTGCTCATTTATGGTTTATGCTTAAGATAATTTTTCTCTGTTTCGTTAAGACTTTTTAGTTTGCTTGCTTTAAGTTTTAGGACAATTTTGCTTTTGTTGCGTAGTAGAGACATTTAGACTTGGTTCTGGATTTTTGCGCATGTTTGGGCGCGTATATCATGATTTTCAGGTTTGGGGAAGGTTAACTTGGTTAATACAAGTTAATCTCGCGAAAAATAAGGCTATTGTACAGGAATCTAGGTCGACCGACCACCACCACAGGTCGGTCGACCAGACCCCTGCATTCCCGAAATTCTGTAAGACTGGCAATTGGTCGGTCGACCAGAGGGAGGGGTCTACCGACCAGTTTACCTGTTACAGCGGGTCCGTGATCTTCTTGGGAAGCGTGCAAACGTAATAGGGAAGTCCTTTCTTTATTTATCCTTTATGCTTCCGTTCCTTCTTCTTCTATTTTCAAACCTGCAAATTCATTATTTATCACCTAAAACATGCTTAACCCCCGAAAAAGGTATTTCTTTGGTTGACTTTTTTCACGTACTTGGAGTGGCACTGCTAGCCACCGAAACCTCCCAGCTTACGCTGGTTTGGGGAGGTTTCTAATGCGCTTAAAAATCCAGAGAGTTCTTTCCATTTTCCTTGGTTTTATTTTCTTGGTTTTTTCCTTCAAATTTCTGAAACCTTTGCTTAGGCTAATGCACAATGGGGACATTGTGCGGGTTGGTTTGGGGAATTATGGTTTCGTGTCACATGCATTGTTCCATTGCATTTCGTCACACGATTACTGCATTTCTGTATTGCATTGGTTTTCTTTATTTCCCTTGCATATACAAAATCCAAAAAAATAGAAAATTTCAAAAATTTCAAAAAAATGTACGTTTATTTTAGCATATAGGTCGAGTCGGAACGAGAGTATTTCAAGGATGATCTTTGCTATCTTACATGTTTATGCCTTTACCTTGCCTTGTCAACTTGTTTTAGTATGAGAGTCTTTTGCATATCTACGAGTTTTTGTCAATTTGTATATCTTGAGACTTGACTTATACCTTGGCAAACTACTATACATTCTAAGTTTTAGAGCTTATTTCCTGGTTTCATTTTTAAACCAGTTGTCTAGGATGTGAGTAGTACTCCCCTTGGAACATGTTACATCAATATGCATAAACATGAACTTGAATTGCTATATACTTGTTTTACTATCTCGTTTTGTGAGTCTTGGTACGTGCATTTGGGATCCCTTTTCTCTGATTTACCCATAAGCCTTACATAGCCAAAATTGCCTTTCAAACCCCCAAAACTATATCCCATACTTAGTCTACCCTTCCAAGCTAGTATTTGTGGTCTTTGGTTTATTTTTTGAGGCATCTTGGTTTGTATGCTATCTTGAGCAAAAAGAGAAAAGAAAGAAAGAAAGCAAGAAAAGAAAAAGAACAGAAAAAGAAAGAAAAAGAAAGAAAGAAAAGAAATACGAAAAAAAAATATCAAACGTACAGTAGAGTCAGTCGACCGAGCGCACCCTTAGGTCGGTCGACCAACTAACAGGGTCGGAATTCAAAATTCGTTCTGAAATCCCTTTCTTCTATATGTTATCACTCCCGTACTTCATTCAATATATTTGGGAGTCCTTCTTATATTTAATGTGAGAGTTGTGCTACAAAAAAAAACACTTTCTTAATATCAAAAGTCGTGTAATATGTTGTTGGGAACCGGTTTTACTAGGTTGGCTACTAACCCCACAAATCCAAAAACATCTTAACCACTTTTTACCTTTCACCTCACATATCTTTCATTGCCTCAATTGCATATATCTGAGTCACTTGATGAGTGTGTTTATACATAGTTGTAGAATTGTTGTTCATGTTAGATTTCAGGCATGTTTTCATGGGTCGCAGTTAGGTGAGTGTCTTTACAATATACTCACCCTTTGCTTCATGAGTGTCGAGCGTACCGCGAGAGTCCATGGTATAAAGTCTCTATAGTCTCTAGTTTTGCAAGTTTGACAACACCATAACTCGTTTGCATGATTTGAATGCTTTCTCATTTTGTACTTGACATTGGTTTAGGCTTACATGTAAATTTCGCTCTGAGATTGAAATCGTTCCATTAGCTAAGATCGAGTCTATTTCTTGCTTGAGGGCAAGCAAGGTTTAGTTTGGGGAATTTGATGCGTGTCTATTTTATGATGTTTTACATCTATTTTTACACGCATTTTGTCTCTCATTTACTATGTTTTAGCCTTTATTTCCCAACAATTGTCTACTTTCGTGTTTTTATGCTCTTTTGCAGATTTATGCGGAATAAAAGACGGTTTTATACCAAATTTATGCCCTCGGGATTTTTCATAGCCAAGGAACGATGGAAAGTCAACTCAAAGCGCAACCCAAGTACCACAAAGTCAAACCAAGGCGAAATATCAAGACTGGCCTACAGGAAAGTAGGTCTACCGACCTCCTACCCTAGTCTACCGACCTGAGGACTGCTATCTAAAAAGTCAGAAGTCCGCCAAGCCCGACAGTAGGTCTACCGACCACATACCTAGGTCTACCGACCTCAGCGCAGTTTCAGAATTTCCGCAAAAGCCCGTGAACGCATTAGGTCAAAGGGGAATCGCTTCTAATTCTCTTATTTAAGCTTAAGTCGTGATTAGGTTATGCATTCAGTTCTTAATCAAGTTCTAATCCAGAAAGTTTATTATTTAGTACCATCTAGTTTTTAGTTTTAATCTTTCAATTATCATCACAATACTTGTTCTTTAGTTTTATTCATTGTAATCATCAATCTTTCCACGGGATTCAATAAAGTTTGTTCTTTTCTGCCTTAATCCTTATTACCGGTAATTCTCTTCATAATTTCAGTTTCATTATTGTTATTTTGTTAGAATTTCTTACATCCGGTTTAACTTAGAATCCCAAAAGCCTTTATTGTTATCGCATGCTTAGAATAATGATCGCCATGAATTCTGTTTTCTTTAATGTTTTCATTGTTATTTCAGTATACATGAGTAGCTAATTACATATGTTAGGATGTAGGGAGTAATATGCGTAGATGGTGCGAATTCCGAGACCAACTGTAGCAGACCCCTGGTCGGCCGACCGACTTAACTGGTCGGTCGACCGAGGTGTTGGTCGGCCGACTGGACTAGCTGGTCGGTCGACCGACGCGCGTATGTTTTCAGACTGTTTTAATTCGTAGACTATAATACCCTACAATGAGACTGAAAGGAGACTTGTAGGATGTTAGTAATGACCTACCCAAGGTTGAAAGATACGGGAAGGGCATTGGTTTACGCTTTAAGACGGCTAGGTTACATAAGACTGAAAGGTATGTGACCTAGAAACTAGGAATCACCCTTATTGTTGACACCCAATAGTTGTGAGACCTAGGAACTAATAACATAGGCCGAAAGGAGCTATTAGGTACCATAGACCTAAAGGATATGTTACACCCCTTACGCGACTGCAATACATGTTGACTTAGGAATTGCACCTTCGTAGCTATTTACTACCCGAACATCCTAGCATCTCTTTTACCATAGTTTATTTCTTTCTTAATTCTTGTTTTATTTTATCTTTGTTTCTAGACTTAATCACAACCAATTAAAACCCCCTAAAATTGTTACCTTAAAACATTGACATCAAACAATAAACATTCCCCACCTCTCTGTGGTTCGACCCTGACTTTCACTATCTATAGTTAAAGTTTAGGAATTATAAATTTTATCTTTGATACCCTCAACGACGGGCATCACCCGATATGCCTGAGAACCTAAGGGAATTCTTGGTTTGGGGTGACAAGATCCCCAAATTCTTAAGGAGAGCTGCAAATGCTGAGAGCTCTACTCCTCCCTATCCGGAGCGACTTCTGCCCACGAAGAAACAGGTATCCTTCGACAAATTTAAAGATGTTGTTCGTTCTCTTAACGTTTAAGTACCATTTTTAGAATTAGTCCAACAAGTTCCTTGTTACTTAAAGTTTATGAGACAACTTTTAACCCGAAAGCGGTCTCTAGATAAGGTAGAGTCGGTAGCACTTACTGTGGAATCATCTAGTTTCTTGTCCTATGTCATTGCACCCCATAAGTTAGAGGACCCAGGTAGTTTTTCTATACCCTGCAACATAGGGACCTTCCCAGTCAAGAAGGCCTTGTGTGACTTGGGGGATTGCATTAGTGTTATGCCCTTAAGTGTGGCCCTGAAATTAGGAATGACTACCTTTGCCATGACAAGTATGACGGTACAAATGGCAGACCGTACGTCTATGGAACCCATAGGGGTGTTGGAAAACATCCCTGTGCGCATTGACAGATTTTTCTTCCCAGTCGACTTCGTAGTATTAGACATCCCTGAGGATGCCCATATACCTATCATCCTAGGAAGACCTTGCTTACATACTGCAGGGGCTATCATTGATGTAGGGAGTGGAACCTTGACCTTCAAGGTCGGGAAACACTCAATCATTTTTGGGCTGTCCTATAGGAAGAAAGACGCTATGACCCCCATCACGTGTAATGCTATCACTTCTAAAAAGAAGTATGAGGTCATCACCCAATCCCCTATTTTAGAGCCTACACCCATTCCTGTTTTTACACCTCCGCCCCAGATTGGAAGCAATATGGAGGATGCTTTTGTTTTGCCTATTGCAGGAAACGGTTTGGGGAAGCCCTTAGTCAAGGAGGTCATTGTGCAGAGAGGAGGACTCGGGATCTTGAGCTATCGTGAGGAAGACGATCCGGATGTGGTTGATAAAGAGGACAAGAAAAGAAAAAAGGAGGAGAAAATGAGTGGTCTGTCACATATGCTTTGTAACGGAGTGGAGACATGTTTAGCATGTTGGGAAATGTCTCATCAACAATAGTGCGATCACGTAACTAAATATCATGACGAGAATACGCAAGGGATGATACGAAATTATATTAGTCAACTGACCAACATTAATCGGTAATGATTGGCTATCTAGAGTTTGACATTACTGTCGTATGACGGTGATGGTCAGTTGATCCATTTAGGTCACACCTATAGGACAATTCCCTTAATTGATAAGATGATCAAATGTATATTGATACGATTTGATCATGTTCCTTAAACTCGTATACCGAGAAATCAGAGGTTAAATCTTATTGTAAGATTTATGTTTAAAATTAAAACGTGTCAATTATTAAACAATGAACGATATTTTACAATATCGTAATTAGAATGAATCGGGTTGTGTATTAATACAAAGGTTGTAAATCGTATTGACGATTATCATTAATAATCATTTTATACTAGTAATTATGAATTACTTGTCAATTGATAAATATGATTTATTTAATTATATACAATATTTATACGATAAATGTTTATATGTTTAAAATTAAGATAATTGTATTTTATTACCTTGTGACATATAAGATGTCACATAATGTACAATTTTACAATTGACAATTTTATAAAATAAGGTCCATATTATGTTTATGGTGGCCGGTTATAGTGGAGGTAGGTGTGGTGTGTATTATGTGTTAATTGCACCTTTAATCATTGTGTTTAAAGGACCTTGAGAACACACACCCTAGAGCCACCCTATTAGCCTTGAAAAGAGAAGATGTTCCCTCCTTTTCTCCTTCCCATACCCGGCCACCCCTTCCCATGCAACCCACTTTAAATATTGTGATTAGATCACAAATTGATTCACTCTAATTTTTGGCAAAATTTTCTAAGGCAAGAAAAATATAAACCTCTAAAACCTCTAAAATTATTATTGTGAGAATAATAATAATAATAACAATAATCATAAGTTATAATATTAGTATATTAATTCTAATTAAGAGATTAGAATTTGTGTTAAGGAAAATCCGACTCTTGTACTAGCATACTCAAGGTCTCGGATCTTTTAAGGGGTGTCTTGGTGCATCACTAAGGAGGTGTTCTAGTTGAATACTTGGAGGATCATCCTAGCATTTCGTTTGGACCGTGTATAAGGGTTCATATCCTCTAGTTTTCGCATTAGTTATAGCATGCATAAGATCTAAAATCTTTTTAATTAAAATGTTAATTATAATTTTGTTTAGTATGACTAAAATTATTAGCTTATGAGATAACTAAACCTAACAATTGGTATCAGAGCAACAAGGTTGTTTACATGTTTTCCGTTTATATTTTTCGGAGTTATTAGGATAACAAAATAAAATTTGATATTTCATTTCGTATAAGATATGGCAGAAATAATTTATGCATGAATACCTATTGATTCTAAAATGTTTTTAGGATATTTGGAATATATTTTGCATATGTATTGTTCATTGGTATTTTATTTTTCGGTTTTATTAATTTTAATGGTTAAAAATTGTTTATTTTGGGAAAAATAGTTAAAATCATCTTTTGGCCGAGATTTTCAGTATGTATTCACATGTATATCCTATGTTAGGAATATGAATTTTCGTAAATTATGCACTTATAATACATGAGATATGAATTTTAAATGTTAAAATGCAATAAGATGAATAAAAATGGGTTTGTATAGTTATATTACGAATTTGACTATAAAGATTTATGAGTATGTCACATGCAATATTTAAAATGTATGCTAAATTTTCCAGAAATTTATCTCATATATTGCATTAATATTGATTTTTAATGTAAAAATCGGGTAATTAGTGACATTATTTCGAATTTAATAGTTTAAGTTGGAATTTGGCCATAAAAATTTAACACGATGTCATATATATTATTTCCAGCATGTATAAAAATTTCGAGATTTTTATTTAATTTTATGCTTGAGAAATAATTTTAAAGTTTAAAATTGTACGATATATGACGAAAATCGTTAAAAATAGCAATAGTTGTTAAAATGGCCGAAAAATTTAACCCATTTTAGTCATATATGATATGTTCATCACCATAAATTTCTTGCGAGCCAAAAGTTTCTGTTTTATTTAATTTTAATTTGTTAAAAAGTTGCATTTAAAATTGGATAATAAGAGACATGTAATTAAAATTTCGGCTCATTGGGCAGTGTTCCATTTAATTTTATGTCCATTTAATGTTCTTAAAGTATTTTGGAAAGTGTAAAAATATTATTAGTATTTTATTTGCATTTATGGAACTAATTATTTAATTTTCCGACTTAAAATGCTCGTTTTACGTCTTATTTTCGAAATAAATGTTAAAACCGTATAAATAAAAATATTTTTAAAGTTCTGAAATTTTAAGAACATTCTAGAATTTTCAAAATTTGAATTTTGAAATTTTCGAAATTTTTATGACTCTTTTTGATTTTTATATTATTTTTCCCGTAAAACCGAGTAATACCGAACAATATTATTATAATAAGTTAAGTCATGTTCAAAGTTTGAGTAAGACTAAATTTTGAAACCTAAAAGAGTTGGGATGATTAACTTAAGAGTGAATTCCGATTCACATTATGCATAGTGTTGTTAAACGTTAAAACACGCAATTCCATAAAACCGAGGTATACGATAACTATTTATATAATTGACATTTAAATAGGACGATTTGGCTTAGGGTTTGCATGATAGTTCATATATTCATAAGCATTGCATATTTTAATTATGAATGTCATGATTTTATTTACGTAATTTTGGATTATGTAATTTAGTTCTAATGGCCTTAGTTTTAAATCGGTATTTCCCGTAATGTAAGGGGTTACCGATTCGGATGTAATTAATGTGATCTCGTATCATTTTATTTATTGTTTTCTATTTTATAATGTATAAAGTAGACTAGAAAAGTTGTAATTTTTGTAAATTCCGGAGATCCTTGAAGACGGTGCCATTCGGAAAGGAGTTCCGACCAAGACGGTGTTTACCTTGGGAAGCGTGCCTCGTGAAGTTCAAGGGACCAAAGGAGTTGGTTTCCGAATTTGTACTTTTATTATTTCTCTTCTAGGAAAGGCCATACTAGGGTTTATTATTTTTTTTATGCTTTTATTTGCTTTATATATGTTTGCATGCATAGCCAAATCGTCATATATCATGTCATGCATCTCTTTCGATTTAATCGACCTAGTCAATAATTTTTATCGATAATTCACCGACTTAGTTAACTTAAACGGAGATAGATAATAAAATTTGACTAGATCTCTTACATATGAATATTGAGACTTAGCCTTACCAAAAAGTATGAACTCATGAATCCCTTCTTCACAAGAATGTAGGCTCGGCTAAACCGGGGTGCTAAAATTGTCACGTTGGGTAAGTGGGGTAATAAGATTACACCTTGAAATTTGGTCGATCTCAACGAAAGTATTCGTAACCGTAGTTGCAATAAGTTCGGGCTAAAGACGATTTTTAGAAAATTGTCAACCGGGAGTTCTAAGGTAGAACCGATTAAAAGGTTAATCCACCAAATTATACCAATACGGGTTGAATCGGCTATACCGTGCCCGAATTAGTATGGGTTTGGGTCTCGGGATTGTTTACTTAATTGGGTAAGAGATCATTAAGTAAATAAACTAAACTTGTTTAAAATTATTTACGAGTTTTAAAAATGACGTTGTTTTAATTCCTTCATTTTTATTGTAGTTTAATTTTCAACATCTTCAATGGCAACCAACGCTCCACCTCTCACTAACGTTTCATGGCTTCGATCCTTTATGGATCGTTGCAAACTCGATAAGCATGGTTCCAATTTTAAGGATTGGGATGCGCAATTACTTTTGGCCGCTCAAGGTGACGATAAGACTCGTTACCTATCCGAAGCCGCTCCGACCGCTCCGACCGCTCGTTCCGCGGTCCAAAATCGTAAGGCCTATGAAGCCTACATGAAAGAGTCCTCCGCTCTTAAAAATGTGCTTATCTTCTCCATGGAGCCGAATCTCCAAAGGAGTATGATTAAGTTAACCACATCATATGAGATATACACCAAGCTTGCGACAATGTTTTCGCAAACTCCAAGGGTGATACAATATGAGGCGGCTTCCGCCTTCTTCGACATTAGCTTGAAGGAAGGGCAAAAGATAAGCCCTCATGTTCTCAAACTAGTTGAGCTCGCGGAGACTCTAAAAGTGCAAGGAGTTGATGTTCCCGACTCTCTCATCATTGACCGAGTTCTTCACTCGCTCAATAAGGTGAAATCGTATGCACAATTCCGGGTGAATTTTAATATGCGAAATCAAGAGACCACATTGGATGAATTGCATAAGATGCTCGTCCAAGCCGAGAGGGATATGGGACTTCATGAAAGTTCCACTAAGGATGTTTTGAACATCGAGAAGAAAGGGAAAACGAGCTTCAAGAGGAATGCCTTCAAAGGCAAAGGCAAGAAAACGTTCAAGCCCAAACCGACCAAAGGAAAGACCTTTTCGAAAGGCGCTTCCACCTCATCTATCTTCTAAATCCGAAGACAAGTGCCGTTATTGCACGAGGATAGGACATTGGAAGCGTAATTGCCCCAAATACTTGAGCGATCTCAAAAATGGGAAGGCAACCACCGTAGGTAATAATTCTCGTTTAAATTCATGATATTTATCAACTTATGTATAGTGATACAAATTTGTTGATATTTACCCTTTTTAATTGTTTTAAAGGGCCACCTCCTAATGATAAGGGCAAGGAGAAGGAAGCATGAAGTTCGTTACTTGGATGACTATGGTAGCATCCAATTGATTGAAGAATTAAAGAGCTAGGCTCTAATTATCATATTCTCTTCTTTCATATTTTGCATTTTATTTTCTAGAACAATTTATGTTCTTGTAAGACAAGGATTCGAATCCTAAAACAATGGTTGTAATTTTGGATATTAGTGACTTGGTTTTCAACCCAAGTCACTACTTTTGTTCTTAATCAATTACTTGATTTCTAAAATAAACTGCATACCTTGTTAAAACATGAATAATAGTGATTGTATCACAAAATAAGAAACATTGATACGATCAATATAATATAATCGAAGTGTTGATTAAAACGAAGAACTACACCTCATGAGATACTTTCAATCAAAATGAGACATCATTAGTTCATTATAAGATTTTCATTTTAAGTGAAAATGAGAATGAGTTCAACACATCTTGAAAACTTTTCAATCATTCACATTCATTGGTTAAATCGAAAAATAGCTATCCTTAAACAAATAAAGGTTATTGTTAAAAGGATAGAGTGGGAGAAAGATTTTTCGCCCGAAAACCATTGATATAAATGTAGGATCTTAGAGAAGAATCCCACATGGGAGTCTTAAGAAGAACCCTTGATGAATGAATTGAAGAAACTACGAGAGGACACTGAAGAAACTACGGGAGGACACTAGAGGAAATGTTCCTTATGTTCATTGTTTCAAAGAGAGGATACATGAAACCCCGTATGAAATCGGAAGGAAAACGGTTCCTTAACAAATGATTTTTCTAAAATTATAAGATAAAATAGAAGAAATCATCTCAGTTCCCTCGACAGTAGTATATGTTTTATCGAAAAGTGATGTTAGGAATTCATGAGATGTCGATAAAATAAAGATGGACCACTATAGGGATAGTGATAGTGATAATGATTCAAGTGATAAATAAAGATTTACATGCGATAAATGAAAGGTTCATTTAAGAGATCGAGTGATATTGTTTTTAGTGGTAGCGATATTCATTAAAGAATTGAACCTACCATTTAGAGAGGATGAGTGATTCTTTAAAGTGTAAAGAATAAGAGGTTCTCAATTCTAGATGAACAAATACCTTATATCATAAGATGATGGAGCTTTACGGGAAGGTTTATTATATTGATAATAAAAGGTCGCCCATTAGAAATAAAAATGGTTAGATATGAATAACCTTGATAATTTAGCCAAGATGTTTGAAAATTATAAAAGTGATGAAATCATTAATGACTACAATATAGATTTCAGTACATAAGTGACTAGGTAATTTTGAGTGATCTTTAATCCCTCTAATATATCCATACGTCACGAGTTATAAGATAACAGTGGGAGCTTCCCTCAGAACAGGGAACTCAAGATCTAGAATGAGTTCTAGATGTGTGCTCAAATAAGATCATATTATATGAGATAATATGAGATGGAAGGAGACCAAAATTTGTAAGTTTTGCAATCATGAATAAAAGGTTTATTCGCAAAACACTAATACAAAATAGATGATCGTGCATCAAATGCAATGAAATAGTATTGACTGTTTTTACATGACAATGTCATTTGAGTTATAATTAACTCAAAATAAAAGGATACTTTGTCAAAATCCAAATGGATTGTAAGAGACACTATTGAACCCCATGAAGTGAACTAGATTGACTTAGTATAGCCCCTGGCCGCTTATATGAGGTGACATCTCAAAGCGACTGGAATGTGAGGTGACTAATGGCAAGTTCAAGTGCCATAGAGTCATATGTGATGACTAGTCGATCACATGGCAGACTGCAAGAGACACTCTATCGGGCAATGTGACCGCCTATAGAGTTCTGGAAATTTTATAATAGCCGGGTCGTGGCAAGAGCTGCTATAGTATTCTTGTGAGTCAATTCTTAGACTAAAGACTACTCTCCCAAGATGGTACAGTTTAGGCATAACCTTGATCCATTCTCTACGACTTTTCGTAACTGGAGTCAAATGGGATTGCTTTGGGTTGTGACTGACTGTGACTAGTTGAAGGAAGTAGTGCGATAGAAATTGTCCCCCCCTTGTCAGGGTTGTTCAAATCTCAAGGCCACTCGAGGAGAAGTTAACTGGAAATGCGTGGCCACGCTCGGAAGGTATCTATGGTAGATAATTCCGGTCAAACAGTTATTCTCCAAATCGAGGAAACCACTCATGATATGATTGAATGCAAGTACGACCGCAGAGAGACATCTTGCAGTGAGTGGGAGATTGTAATAGGACAAGAGAATTGGTGACGCACACTTGTCGAGGACAAGTGGGAGATTGTTGGGAAATGTGTCCTCAACAATAGTGCAATCACGTAATTAAATCTCATGACGAGAATACGCACGGGATGATACGAAATTATATTAGTCAACTGACCAACATTAATCGGTAATGATTGGCTAGCTAGAATTTGACATTACTGTCGTATGACGGTGGTGGTCAGTTGATCCCTTTAGGTCACACCTATAGGACAATTCCCTTAATTGATAAGATGATCAAATGTATATTGATACGATTTGATCATGTTCCTTAAACTCGTATACCGAGAAATCAGAGTTTAAATCTTATTGTAAGATTTATGTTTATAATTGAAACGTGTCAATTATTAAACAATGAACGATATTTTACAATATCGTAATTAGAATGAATCGGGTTGTGTATTAATACAAAGGTTGTAAATCTTATTGATGATTATCATTTATAACCATTTTATACTAGTAATTATGAATTACTTGTCAATTGATAAATATGATTTATTTAATTATATACAATATTTATACGATAAATATTTATATGTTTAAAATTAAGATAATTGTATTTTATTACCTTGTGACATATAAGATGTCACATAATGTACAATTTACAATTGACAATTTTATAAAATAAGGTCCATATTATGTTTATGGTGGCCGGTTATAGGGGAGGTAGGTGTGGTGTGTATTATGTGTTAATTGCACCTTTAATCATTGTGTTTAAAGGACCTTGAGAACACACACCCTAGAGCCACCCTATTAGCCATGAAAAGAGAAGATGTTCCCTCCTTTTCTCGTTCCCATACCCGGCCACCCCTTCCCATGCAACTCACTTTAAATATTGTGATTAGATCACAAATTGATTCACTCTAATTTTTGGCAAAATTTTCTAAGGCAAGAAAAATATAAACCCCAAAAACCTCTAAAACTATTATTGTGAGAATAATTAAAATACTAACAATAATAAGTTATAATATTAGTATATTAATTCTAAATAAGAGATTAGAATTTGTGTTAAGGAAAATCCGACTCTTGTACTAGCATACTGAAGGTCTCGGGTCTTTTAAGGGGTGTCTTGGTGCATCACTAAGGAGGTGTTCTAGTTGAATACTTGGAGGATCATCCTAGCATTTCGTTTGGACCGTGTGTAAGGGTTCATATCCTCTAATTTCCGCATTAGTCATAGCATGCATAAGATCAGAAATCTTTTTAATTAAAATGTTAATTATAATTTTGTTTAGTATGACTAAAAGTATTAGCTTATGAGATAACTAAACCTAACATAGCAATCCAAGCAAACAAGGTGGAGACTACGGCATATAGCCAAAAGCCATAGTCTGAGATTTTTCGCATCTTTCGCGGATGAGATTTTCAAGTTTTTGATGCTTAAGACAATTTTCAGTTTTGTTAAGACTTTTTAGTATTGTTTGCGTTAGTTTTAGAACAATTTTTGCTTTTGTTACGTAGTTGAGACATTTAGACTTGGATTCTGGATTTTTGCGCATGTTTTGGGCGCATGTATAATATTTTATAGGTTTGGGGAAGGTTAACTTGGTTGATACAAGTTAATTCCGAGAAGAAGAAGGCCTTTGCATAGGAAGCGCGGTCGACCGACCACCATCATTAGTCGGTCGACCAGATCCCTGCAAATCAGAAGGCACTGTAACTTGTTATCTGGTCGTTCGACCGGACATAAGGGTCGATCGACCACTATACCTTTTGCAGCATTTTCGTAATTGCTTTGGGAAGCGTGCAAACATGATAGGGGAGTTCTTTTCCCTATTCTTTCCCTTGCGCTTTACTTCTTCTTCTTTTATTCAAACCTTTAATGCATTATCTAGGACCCAAAACGTAATTAATCCCCGAAAAAGGTCTTTCTTCGTCTATCTTTTTCAGGTACTTGGAGTGGCACTGCTGGCCACCAAAACCTCCTAGCTCACACTGGTTTGGGAAGGTTTCCATTGCGCTTAAAAAAAATCCGGTGAGTTCCTTCCATGTTTCCTTGGTTTTTATCTTTTCGCATTTTTCCTTTATTTTTATAAAACCTTTACTTAGGCTAATGCACAATGGGGACATTGTGCAGGTTGGTTTGGGGAATGATTTTGTGTCACATGCATTGTTCCATTGCATTTTGTCACACGTTTATTTCATTTTTGTCTTGCATTGTTGTTTTCCTTAATTTCCACATGTTTATGCCTTTGCCTTGCCCTGTCAACATGTTTTAGTATAAGAATCATATGCATGTCTACGAGTTTTTGTCAAACTATTTGTGTTTCTTGAAAACTTGACTTTACCTTTGGCAAACTACTATATGTTCTGAGTTTTAGAGCCTTAACTGGTGTCATTCATGACCAGCTGTCTAGGATGTGAGTAGTACTCCCTTTGGAACATGTTACATCAATATGCATAAATATGAACACGAATTGCTATATAGATGTTTACTATCTCGTTTTGTGAATCTTGATACGTGCATTTGAGGCCCCTTTTCTCTTATTTACCCATAAGCCCTACATAGCCAAAATTGCCTTTTTATCCCCCAAAATTACATCCTATACTTAGCCTACCCTTCCAAGCTAGTATTTGTGGTCAATGGAATTTTTTTGAGGCATTTTGGTTTGTATGATGCCTTGAGCAAAAGAGAAAAGAAAGAAATAAAAAAGGAAAAAGAAAAGAACAGAAAAATTTAGAAAAGAAAGAAAGAAAAAAAAAACGAAAAAAAGAAAAAGAAATCGAATAAAACCTGCAAGTCAGTCGACCGACCGCCCCACTTGGTCGGCCGACCAACTGACAGAAACAGGTAGTCCATATTCGTTCTGGAAATCCCTTTCTTTTACATCTTATTACTCCCGCGCTTCATTCAAAATATTTGGGAGTCCTTCCTTTTTTATTATGTGAGATTTGTGCTACAAAAAAATAGCACTTTCATAATGTCGAAAGTCGTGAAATATGTTGTTGGAAACCGGTTTTACTAGCTTGGCTACTAACCCCACTTTTCCAAAAACGTTTTAACCTCTTTTACCTTTCACCTCACATATCCCTCATCCCCTCAATGCATGTGTCAAGGTCACTTAATGAGTATGTTTATGCATGGTTGTAGAATTCCTTTTCATGTTAGACTGCGGGCGTGTTCCCATGGGTCGAAGTTAGGTGAGTGTGTTTACAATATACTTCTTTCTATCTTTTACATACACTCACCCTATGCTTAATGTGTGATTTAGCGACCCGCGAGAGTCCATGGTATAAAGTCTCTATAGTCAATAGATTTGCATGTTTTGACAGCTCCATAACTCGTTTGCGTGATTCTTTCACTTTTTTCGTGTTGACTTGGCATTTGAAATCATTCCATTAGTTTAAGATCGAGTCTAATTCTTGCTTGTGGGAAAGCAAGGTTTGGTTTGGGGAATTTGATGTGTGTCTATTTTATGATGTTTTACATATATTTTTACACGTATTTTAGAGCTCATTAACGATGTTTTGGCCTTTATTTCCCAACAATTGTCTACTTTCGTATTTTTATGCTCTTTTGCAGAATTATGCGGAACAGAGACGATTTTAAGCCAAATACTACCCTCGGGATTTTTGCATAACCAAGGAACGAGGAAGAAACAACCCAAAGCGCAAACCGAGGACCACAGGACCAACTTGAGAAGATTTCAGAACTGTCACTCAGGAAACTCGGTCGACCGACCGACTATCCTGGTCGACCGACCAGAGTAGCTGATGACTTAAGTTTAGACTTCCAATTTCGAAAATAGAAGACCTATTGGGCCCGATAACCGGTCGACCGACTGAGACCCCTAGTCGGTCGACCGCAGCGCACTTCCAGAAACTTCCGCAAAGCCCACACACGGATTAGGTTAATGATAAACGCCTTTTGTAATCTCTATTTAAACCTAATTCGTGATTAGGGGTTTAGCATCAGTTATCATTCAGTCTTTTAGCAAACCAGTGTTCATCTAGTTTTCTTAGCATAATTCTATAGTCCCAAATAAAGTTACTGTTCCTTTAAGTTTTTAGTATTGTTCTTAGTTTGTATTCAACAATCCTTCCACGGGAATCAATAAAGTTCTTCCTTTCTGTCCTAATTTTATCTCGAGGTAATTCTTTTGATTTCAGTTCTTTATTGTTATCGTAATAGAATTGCTAGCATCCGGTTTAGTGTAGAAACCCAAAACCTTTGTTGTAATCATATGTTTAGATTGTTGTTTGCTATGAATTCCGTTTTTCCTACTGTTATTATCGTTATTGTCATAGTTATGAGTAGTTAATTTGATATGTTAGGATGTAGGGATTAATTTGCGAAGATGGTATAAAAACAGATTCGACCTGTAGCAGACTTTGGTCGACCGACCGGCTTAACTGGTCGGTCGACTGAGGTAGTTGGTCGGCCGACTGGGTTAGCTTGTCGGTCGACTGACCTCGCGCATGTTTTCAGTTCGTTTTGTTTCGTTAATTATAATACCCTATAATGAGACTGAAAGGAGACTTATAGGATTTTAGTAATGACTTACCCAAGGTTGAAAGATACGGGAAGAGCATTGGTTAACGCTTTCAGACGGCTAGGTTACTTAAGACTGAAAGGTATGTGACCTAGAATTTAGGAATCACCTTTATTGTTGACACCCAATATTTGTGAGACCTAGGAACTAATAGCATAGGCCGAAAGGAACTATTAGGTATCATAGACTGAGAGGATATGTTACACCCCTTACGCGACTGCAATACATGTTGACTTAGAATTTATACCATCATATATAGCTTTTATGACCCGAACATCCTAGCACTCGTTTTATCATAAGTTTTATCTTTATTCTTACCCATGTTTTATTCGTGCCCTTTTAATTATTAGACCTAGTGACAAACAAACAAACCCCCACTTTTGTTACCCTAAAACTTTGACTTAAAACAATAAACATTGACTTTCATTATCTATAGTTAAAGTTTAGGAATATAAATTTTATCTTTGACGCCCTCAACGACGGGCATCAGCAAGGATGACAGAATGTTTGTTAAGGCCAGAGAAAGTAGCAGAAAACATTGAACATGAAGTTAGAAGCAGAGTGAAGAGTAAAATTAGATCACAAAATGGATCAAGCTTGCTTGGACTGGTTTCAATATTAGAGGTTCTTTTGATGTTTTTGAGTTTGTAAAAGGATTCGAACCCTCAACCTCCTTGTAATTATCCTCAAAATTTTATAATATACTCACATTACACAAAAAAAAATCATAGTAACTATGTTTACAACCTATCTCATCCTTCTAATCATAAGAACACATAAAAATCACCAAGAAATATGCTAATATAACAAATAGGCCGAGTAAGCTCATTATCGTCACCTCAAGCGTCTTGTGCTCCGAATTCTTCCTCCACAACGTAAGAATCAACCTCGGGATCGTCCAAGCCAACTCCTAAGAACATAAAAACGTAAATTAGAAGCTTAGAACGATTTAGGGCAAAAACAGCCCGGAAATGGAAGTTCGAGAAATGAAAAACAATAGTCATTGAAAGAACGGAAATTACGTGAGGAATCCGAATATGTAAACTTTACCTAGATTCGAGTTGAAATAGGCCTTTAGATGATCTTTTAGAAGCTTTTCAAAGAAGAGAAAAATGGAGGTTTTGGTTTACTGTGTTTGTGTTTTGGAGAAAATGAAATGTCGTAAGATGAAAGAAATGAGGTGTCCTTTATTTAAGTGAGTCGGGGTTCCTTAATTAAGTGAAATGGAAACCTTAAGACGGAAATGCCAAGTGAACTCGATATCTTAATATTAAAAAAATCTTAAGACGGAACTTAAAGAAAATTCCTAAAAATAAAACTTACGAATTATTATTAAAATAATATTATATTCCGACGAAATACTTTAAAATATTAAAATATTATTTTACGAAAATACGGGATGTTACAATCACCCCAACTTTCAAAAAGTTTCGTCCTCAAAACTTGAACGACGGAAAAATCTAAGTAAAATACCTCAATCAAAAAGGGACGGATGCGTAGCGCGCATTGAAGCCTCTGTCTCCCAAGTCTGCTCTTCCACATCGCCACAACGCCATAGGATCTTCACTAGGGGCACCACCTTGCTCTCCTTAGCTTCCGGTCCTGACGATCCAGAATCTTCACGGGACGCTCTTCGGATGCAAGATTCGGCTCAAGGTTATCGATCTTGAAGAGTCTATTGATATAAACATACTCAAGAAGGGGGGGTTGAATTGAGTATGCCTTCTTTTTCAAATCTTCTTCAATGTGTCCGTTTGTATAATGAATGTCGAGTAGAGCAAGTACGTATTTCTATGCATATTTGTAACTTTTAGTTACTTTTCCTCCCGAAACGGTTGACTTTGGCATTTCTATATTTTAAATGTAAGAACAAGCGGAAGTGAGCAAAATCAAGCCTTATTTGTCCTCCGGAAGCCATTCTAAGGATTTGCACGAAGCAAGGATTCGGATTAATAGCCTAGAGATGCGTGCAAGCCAATTTAAGGCTGGAATACACAGGAAGTGGTCGACCGACCTACCCAACCGGTCGACCGACCAGCGCACGATTCCAGAAAGGCCTAATTACAGCACGTGAGGTCGACCGACCTACATACCCGGTCGGTCGACCAGACGACGGGATCCGCTGTTTTGTTTCGGCTTTTATTCTTTTAATCTTGTAATTATAAGACTATTTAAGAACGCTTACCTATTGTAATTAGGTTAAGCAGTGACAATTAGCAAAACAACTTAGTTTAGAGAGAAGAATTCCACGTTTTCAGATTTGTTCTTAATTTCCAATTGGTTTTGTAAGTTTTATGCAATTTAATCTTTCCTTGTTATTCAATTTCATTGTTCCTCTTATTATTGTTATTCAATTTATGTTTTCCCCTTTTGAATCTGCATCTTCAATTATGTCATCTTACTTGTTGTTCTTCAATTTTGTTAGTACTAGTTTCATAATTATGCATAGCTAATTCTTGTGATTGGGAATTAGGGGAACCATGGCAAAAACTAGGATTTAATGGTTTTATGATTAGTATACCGATGCCCATTGTTGTTGGTGAACTAATTCTTTAAGATTGAAAGATTGTTAGAATTAGTTTAACAACAATTTTGGGATTGCCCTATGAACGAAAGTTTAGTGCTTTACTAGGAACCCTAAGACCGTAAGGATTGGGTAGAATATTGACTTAAAGGTTTATTCTTTGTTCCTTGGGATTGTGTTATTTGATTATTTACCCTTTGTTGACTTGCCCTAGCCATGGGGAACCGAAGTTCCTAATCATCCTTTTACTTTTGTTTAGTATTCTTGTTTATTTTGCTATCTTAGTTATTAGACTCAACCAAAAATCAAAACCCCCCCCCCCCCCCCCTTGTTACTTTCAATAGACTTTAAATTCACAAACAATATTAACCTTGTCTCCTTGTGGTTCGAACCTTGACTTACTCTATCTAATTTAAGCTGAGGTTTTATAAATCTTATCTTTGGCACCCCTCAACGACGGGTGTCAAATTTTGGCGTCGTTGCCTGGGAGACGGTATACTTTTGTTTGTAAGTTTTTAGTTTATTTTTCCTTGTCTTAAGGAACTCCGGTTCCTTAAGACCGTTACTTACCTTTTCTTCTAGTGTTGTTTTGCATATTAGAAGACAGGTTTTTGAGAGGAAGGCTTGAGTACTCTCATTCTTAAGAGACATGGCTACTATCTATGATCACATACAACCAAAGGTACAAGATCTACCGAAGGGGTTCACTTTGTGTTGGGTTTTATTAGTTACTCATAAACTAGTTTTAGTCATACAAATATAATCTTTTATTTAACCCTTTAAATAACATATTATAAGTGATCTTAAGCATGCTAAAAATGCGGAAATAAGAGAGTATTCGAACCCTTACACACGGTCCAAATATTTAGCAAGGATGATCCTCCAAGTACCCAAAATAGAATTCCTCCTTTGGATGCACCAAGACAACCCTTAACCAACCGAGATCTTGAACAAGCTAGCACAAAACCGGTTTCTCCTTAAACTTATACTAATCTCTCTAATTAGAATATTATTTCAATACTACTAAATAGTATGTATATATTATCTTATAATATCAATTTAGAGGTTAATATAATATCTCCTTGCTTAGAGAATTTTCGGCTAGGTTGAGAGATTTTATTTGATTTTTCTACACTTCGAAAATTATCCAACATTAGAAGAACTAGGGTTAGTTTAGGTGAGCATCTTATACTTAATATATTGTGATGCTTGAGTGTGGGTGGCCGGGTTCACGGGGAAGAACAAGGGGAATATTTTCCCTTTTCTAGGTCATTTAGGGTGGCCATAGGTATTAGTTCCAAGGTCACCTTAATGATTATGTTTTGGTGTATTTAAGAGTATAATTAACTTAAATCAACCCTTAAAACACAACCACAAAACCGGCACATACACGTACAAAATGGACCTTATTTTACAATTTTATCAACCTTACAATTTTATGTTATGTGACATACAATATGTCAAAATGTAACAATTGTTTTAATTTAATCATACATATTTATCAAATAAATATTATTCATAAATTAATAAATCTCATTTATCAAGTTGATAAGTAATTCGAAATTACTAAATTGTAAATAGTCACTTATAATAATCGTCAATTCGATTTACAACTTTTTTAATGATTATAACCCAATTCATTCTAATTAC
This sequence comes from Silene conica, assembly GCA_029255685.2. Lineage (NCBI taxonomy): Eukaryota > Viridiplantae > Streptophyta > Magnoliopsida > Caryophyllales > Caryophyllaceae > Silene > Silene conica. The sequence goes on from CM055315.2 coordinate 43,093,630, forward strand.
GATATAATAAATATCGTTTAATGTTTAACAATTGACACGTTTCAATTTTAAACATAAATCTTACATTAAGATTTAACCTCTAACTTCTCGATATACGAGTTTAAGGAATATGATCAAATCGTATCAATATACATTTGATCACTTTATCAATTAAGGAAATTGTCCTAAAGGTGTGATCTAAAGGGATCAACTGACCATCACCGTCATACGACAGTAACGTCAAACTCTAGCTAGCCAATCATTACCGATTAATGTTGGTCAGTTGACTAATATAAATCGTATCATCCCTTGCACATTCTTGTTATGAGATTTAATTACGTGATCGCAGTATTGTTGAGGACACATTTCCCAACAATCTCCCACTTGTCCTCGACAAGTGTGCGTCACCAATTCTCTTGTCCTATTACAATCTCCCACTCAATGCAAGATGTCTCTCTAAGGTCGTACTTGCATTCGATCATATCATGAGTGGTTTCCTTGATCTGGAGAATAACTGTTTGACCGGAATTATCTACCATAGATACCTTCCGAGCGTGGCCACGCCTTGAGATTTGAACAACCCTGACAAGGGGTGGACAATTTCTATCGCACTACTTCCTCTGACTAGTCACAGTTAGTCACAACCCAAAACAATCCCATTTGACTCCAGTTACGAAAAGTCGTAGAGAATGGATCAAGGTTATGCCTAAACTGTACCATCTTGGGAGAGTAGTCTTCAGTCTAAGAATTGACTCACAAGAATACTATAGCAGCTCTCGCCACGACTCGGCTATAAAATTTCCAGAACTCTATAAGCGGTCACATTTCCCGACAGAGTGTCTCTTACAGTCTGCCTATGTGATCGACTAGTCATCACATATGACTCTATGGCACTTGAACTTGCCATCAATCGCCTCACACTCTAGTCGCTTTGAGATGTCACCTCATGTAAGCGGCTAGGGGCCATACTAAGTCAATCCAGTTCACTTATGGGGTTCAATGTTGTCTCTTACAACCCATTTGGATTCTGACAATGTATCTTTTACTTTGAGTTAATTATAACTCAAATGATGTTGTCATGCAACAATAGTCAATACTATTACATTGCATTTGATGCACAATCATCTATTTGTATTTGTGTTTTGCGAATAACCTTTATTAATAATTTGCAAAACTTACAAATTTTGGTCTCCTTTATTCTCATATTAACCCGTATAATATGATCCCTTTTGAGTACACATCTAGAACTCTTTCTAGATTTTGAGTTTCCTTTCCGGAGGAAAGCTCCCACTGTTATCTTATAACTTGTGACGTATCGATATACTGGAGGGATTAAAGAATCACTCTCTTTAGTCACTTATGTACTGAAATCTATATTGTAGTCTATTTATGATTTCATCATTCTTATTTTTTCAACCATCTTGGCAATTTGATAACGACTTTATCAAAATGAATCATATCCAACCATTCTTAATTCTATTGGGCGACCTTTTATTATCAATATAATAAACCTTCCCATAAAGCTCCATCATCTTATGATATAAGATATTTGATTTATCAAGAATTGAAAACCTCTTATTCTTTACACCTTAAAGAATCACCCATCCTCTCTAAATGGTAGGCTTAATTCTATTAATGATCATCGCTCCCACTAAAATCAATATCTCTCGATATCTTAAATGAACTTTTCATTTCTCGCATGTTTAACTATTACTCGAATTATTATCACTATCTCTATAGTGATCTATTTTCATTCAATCAATCATCACCCTCTTATCATGTCTTCGTTTCCTCGAGACGAATATGACATGATAATTTCCTTATAACTACATTGAGAGAATTGAGATGATTTCTTCTCTTTTATCTTATAAACTTAGAAAAATCATTTATTAAGGAACCGGTCTTTCCTCCCGTATAGATAGATGATTTCTCCTCTATTATCTTATAATCTTTAAGAAATCATTATCTCAAGGAGCCGATATTCCTTCCGAATTCACACGGGGTTTCATGTCTCCTCTCTTTGAAACAATGAACATAAAGAACCTTTCTTCGAGTGTCCTCCCGTAGTTTCTTCAGTGTCCTCTCGTAGTTTCTTCAAATCATTTAGGGCTCTTCTTAAGACTCCCAAGTAGGAATCTTCTCTAAGATCCGTTATTTATATCATTGGTTTGCGAGCGAAATATTTTCTCCCACTCTATCCTTCTAACAATAACCTTTATTTGTATAAGGATAACTATTTCGATTAACCAATGCATATGAATGTTTGAAGTTTTATAGGTGTGATGTATACATTCTCAATTTCTCTTAAAATGATCATCGTATAATGAATTAATGATTTCTTAACTTGATTGAAAGTATCTCATGGGGTGTAGTTCTCCGTTTTAATCAACACTTTGATTATATTAAATTGATCGTATCAAGGTTTATTGCGTGATAAAATCACTTTTATTCATGTTTTAACAAGGTATGCAATTTATTTGAGAAATCAAGACATTGATTAAGAGCAAAAGTAGTGACTCGGATTGAAAACCAAGTCACCAATATCCAAAATTACAACCATTGTTTTAGGATTTTAATCCTTGTCTTACAAGAAAATAAATTGTTCTAATAAAATGCAAAATATGAAAGAAGACAATATAAAAATTAGAGCCTAGCTCTTCAAGTCTTCGATCAATTGGATGCTACCATAGCCATCCAAGTAAGGAACTTTATGCTTCCTTTTCCTTGCCCTTATCTTTATAAGATGCCCCTTTAAAACAATTTAAAAGGGGTGATAGTCAACAACTTGTATCGCCATACAAAAGTTAACAAAAGAACATGAAAGTAAACGAGAATTATTTCCTATGGCGGTTGCCTTCCCAATTTTTAGATCGCTTAAGTACTTGGGGCAATTACGCTTCCAATGACCGATCCTCGTGCAATAATGGCACTTGTCTTCGGATTTCGAAGACGAGGTGGAAGCGCCTTTCGTAAAGGTCTTTTCTTTGGTCGCTTTGGGCTTGAACGTTTTCTTGCCCTTGCCTTTAAAGGCATTTCTTTTAAAGCTCGTTTTCCCTTTCTTTTTGATGTTTAAAACATCCTTGGTGGAACTTTCATGAAGTCCCATGTCCCTTTCGGCTTGGACTAGCATCTTATGAACTCGTCCAACGTGGTCTCTTGGTTTCGCATATTGAAATTCACCTGGAATTGAGCATACGCTTTAACCTTATTGAGTGAGTGAAGAACTCGGTCAATAATAAGAGAGTCGAGAACATCAACATTTTTAGCTTTTAGAGTCTCCGCTAGCTCAACGAGTTTGAGCACATGAGGGCTTATCTTTTGCCCTTCCTTGAATGTAATGTCAAAGAAGGCGGAAGCCGCCTCATATTGAATCACCCTTGGAGTTTGCGAAAACATGGTCGCAAGCTTGGTGTATATCTCATACGATGTGGTCAACTTAATCATACTCCTTTGGGGGTCCGGCTCCATGGAGAAGATGAGCACATTTTTAAGAGCGGAGGACTCTTTCATGTAGGCTTCATATGCCTCACGAGTTCCGACCGCGGAACGAGCGGTTGGAGCGGGAGGAGCGGCTTCGGATAGGTAACGACTCTTATCGTCACCTTGAGCGGCCAAAAGCAATTGCGCATCCCAATCCTTAAAGTTTGAACCATGCTTATCGAGTTTGCAACGATCCATAAAGGATCGAAGCCATGATACGTTAGTGAGAGGTGGAGCGTTGGTTACCATTGATGATGTCGAAAATTAAACTACAATAATAAAAGGAAAAACAACATCATTTTTAAATTCATAATTTAAACTAGAAACTTTAACAAGTTTAGTTATATATTTACTTAATGATCTCTTACCCAATTAAGTAAACAATCCCGAGACCCAAACCCATACTAATCCGGGCACGGTGTAGCCGATTCAACCCGTATTGGTATAATTTGGTGGATTAACCCTTTAATCGGTTCTACTCTTAGAACTCTCGGTCGACAATTTTCTTAAAATTATCTTTAGCCCGAACTTATTGCAACTACGGTTACGAATACTTTCGTTGAGATCAACCAAATTTCAAGGTGTAATCTTATTACCCCACTTACCCAACGTGACAATTTTAGTACCCCGGTGTAGCCAAGCCTACGTTCTTGTGAAGAAGGGATTCATGGGTCCGTACTTTTTGGTAAGGCTAAGTCTCAATATTTATATGTAAGAGATCTAGTCAAATTATTATCTATCTCCGTTTAAGTGAACTAAGTCGGCGAATTATCGATAAATAAAAGACTAGGTCGACTAGGTCGAAACATGCATGATACAATGTATGACGATTTGGCTATGCATGCAAACATATAAAAAGCAAAAATAAAAGCATAAATAAACCCTAGTATGGCCTTTCCTAGAAAAGAAATAACAAAGTACAAATTCGGAAACCAACTCCTTTGGTCCCTTGAACTTCACGCGGCACGCACTTCGAGGTAAACACCATCTTGTTCGGAACTCCTTTCCGAATGGCACCGTCTTCAAGGCTCTCCGGAATTTACAAATATTACAACTTTTCTAGTCTACTTTATACATTATAAAATAGAAATAAATTACAATTGGGTGATACAAGATCACAAAATTACAACCGAATCGGTAACCCCTTACATTACGGGAAATACCAATTTAAAAACTAAGGCCATACTAAGTAAATTACATAATTCCCAAAATTACGTAAAAATAAATCATGACATTTATAATATAAAGTATGCAATGCTTATGTAAATATGAATTAACATGCAAACCCTAAGCCAAATCGTCCTATTTAAAACACTTATTTAAATAGTTATCGCAAACCTCGGTTTATGGAATCGCGTGTTTTAACTATTAACAACACTATGCATTATATGAAACGGTTTTCATCCTTAAGTTAATCATCCTAACTCGCATAGGATTCAAAATTTAGTCTTACTCAAACTTTGAACATGACTTAACTTAATATATTTCAATATTGATCGGTATTACTCGGTTTTACGGGAAATAATAATATAAAATCCAAAAGAGTCATTTAAAATTTCGAAAATTCAAAATTCAAATTTTGAAAAATCCAGAATGTTCTTAAAATTTTCAGAATCTTAAAATATTAGTATTTATACGGTTTTAACATTATTTCGTAAATAAGACGTAAAACGAGCATTTTAAGTCGGAAAATTCAATAATTAACTTCATAAATGCAAATTAAATACTAATAATATTTTTATACCTTCCAAAACATTTTAAGAACACAAAATGGACAGAAAATTAAATGGCACATAGCCCCATAGCTGAAATTTTAAATAGATGACTCTAAATATTCAATTTTAAATGCTACTTTTAACAAATTAAAATTAAATCAAATCTGAAACTTTTGGCTCCCAAGAAAATTTTCATGATGAACATATCACATATGACTAATATGGGTTACATTTTTCGGCCATTTTAACAACTTTTGTAAATTTTAACGATTTACGTCATATATCGTACGATTTTAACCTTTAAAATTATTTCTCAAGCATAAAATAAGATAAAATTCTCGAAAATTTTATACATGCTGGAAATAATATATATGACATCGTGTTAAATATTTATGGCCAAATTCCAACTTAAACTATTAAAGTCGAAATTATGTCACTAATTACCCGATTTTTACATTAAAAATCTATAATATTGCAATATTTGAGATAAATTTCTGGAAAATTCAACATAAATTATAAATATTGTATGTGACATCCTCATAAAGTTTTATATTCAAATTCATAATATAACTATTTTAACCCATTTTTATTCATCTTATTGCATTTTAACACTTAAAATTCATATCACACGTTTTATAAGTCCATAATTTACGAAAATTCGTATTCATATTATAGAAAATACATGTGATAACATACTTAAAAATCTCGGCCAAAAGATGATTTTAGCTATTTTTCCCAAAATAAACGACTTTAACCATTAAAACTTTATAAAAACCGAGATTTAATATACCATTAATCAATAATCATGCAAAATATATTCCAAATATTCTAAAAACACTATAGAAAACAGTAGGTATTCATGCTTAAATTATTTCGTGCATATCTTATATCAAACGAAAATATCAATTTTATTTTGTTATCACTATAACTCCGTAAAAACGTAAACGGAAAGCATGCAAACAACCTATTGCTCTGATACCAATTGTTGGGTTTTATTAGTTACTCATAAACTAGTTTTAGTCATACAAATATAATCTTGTATTTAACCCTTTAAATAACATATTATAAGTGATCTTAAGCATGCTAAAAATGCGGAAATAAGAGAGTATTCGAACCCTTACACACGGTCCAAATATTTAGCAAGGATGATCCTCCAAGTACCCAAAATAGAATACCTCCTTTGGATGCACCAAGACAACCCTTAACCAACCGAGAGCTTGAACAAGCTAGCACAAAACCGGTTTCTCCTTAAACTTATTCTAATCTCTCTAATTAGAATATTATTTCAATACTACTAAATAGTATGTATATATTATCTTATAATATCAATTTAGAGGTTAATATAATCTCTCCTTGCTTAGAGAATTTTCGGCTAGGTTGAGAGATTTTATTTGATTTTTCTACACTTAGAAAATTATCCAACATTAGAAGAACTAGGGTTAGTTTAGGTGAGCATCTTATACTTAATATATTGTGATGCTTGAGTGTGGGTGGCCGGGTTCATGGGGAAGAACAAGGGGAACATTTTCCCTTTTCTAGGTCATTTAGGGTGGCCATAGGTATTAGTTCCAAGGTCACCTTAATGATTATGTTTTGGTGTATTTAAGAGTATAATTAACTTAAATCAACCCTTAAAACACAACCACAAAACCGGCACATACAGATACAAAATGGACCTTATTTTACAATTTTATCAACCTTACAACTTTATGTTATGTGACATACAATATGTCAAAATGTAACAATTGTTTTAATTTAATCATACATATTTATCAAATAAATATTATTCATAAATTAATAAATCTCATTTATCAAGTTGATAAGTAATTCGAAATTACTAAATTGTAAAATAGTCACTTATAATAATCGTCAATTCGATTTACAACTTTTGTAATGATTATAACCCAATTCATTCTAATTACTATATAATAAATATCGTTTAATGTTTAACAATTGACACGTTTCAATTTTAAACATAAATCTTACATTAAGATTTAACCTCTAACTTCTCGATATACGAGTTTAAGGAATATGATCAAATCGTATCAATATACATTTGATCACTTTATCAATTAAGGGAATTGTCCTAAAGGTGTGACCTAAAGGGATCAACTGACCATCACCGTCATACGAAAGTAACGTCAAACTCTAGCTAGCCAATCATTACCGATTAATGTTGGTCAGTTGACTAATATAAATCGTATCATCCCTTGCGCATTCTTGTTATGAGATTTAATTACGTGATCGCACTATTGTTGAGGACACATTTCCCAACACTTTGCCCACACCTACCACTGGTTCTTTTGAGCTCCACCCGAACTACATCATTCTGGTGGAGCGGAACCAATTTTATGGTCAACCCGATGAGGATCCGTTGAGGCACGTTGAGACATTCACGGATTATTGCTGTTCCATTCATATACCAGCCGGGGTGACTCAAGATGAGGTGAAGGTAATGATGTTCCTTTATTCATTGAAGGATTCTGCGAGAGATTGGTACCGCTACCTTGATAGGGTAGCTTAGAAGGTTACAGATTGGACTTCCTTGGCATTGGCTTTCTATAAAAAAGTACTTCCCACTTGCGAAGGCCAATGACTTGAGAAGTCAGATCACTAACTTTCAACAAGGTCCGGATGAAGAATTTTGTGAGGCATGGGGTCGGTTTAAGAAATTGGTCCGGTCTATTCCTCATCATGGTTTTCCTCAATGGTACTTGTGCAACCAATTTTACAATGCTCTTTATGATGATTACAAGGTAATTCCTGATGCAGCCGCCAATGGTAGATTCCAAAATAATACCAACCAGATGAAGGGTTGGAACGCTATTGAAGACATGGCGGTGCATAAGGCCGAATTTGGGAGTTCACATAGAGTTCGCGAAGGTTGAATGTAGAGATGGATAGGGTATTAGCTCTTGAGACAACCGTTGAAGCTCGTTTTGAAAAACTTGAGGCAGCCCAGTTGAAGCAAGAAAGTGCGAACCTAGTTACTACGGTTGACAACATGGGTGAGACAGCGGAGTTGAGGGAGCTTGTTCATGCTCTAATGAAACAATTGTTGGAAATGGAAAAGGCTCAAGTGGCTTCTTTGAAGACTTTTAAAGACCAATTAGCAATCTTAGCTGCTAATCAGATTGCTAGCTCTCCGGGCAGTTGTGAGAGTTCCATAGAGACATTAAATGTTATAGATCTCAGAAGTGGTCGTGCTTATGACGGACCAACTTCTAAGGCTGATTCTGCTGAAGTTCGAGACAAAGAAACTGATCCCGTACACAGGTCGGGAAGTCGACGAACCACTACATCATGTCGACCGACCGAGGTACCTGACGAGAGATTAGTTTCTACAAAATAGAAGAATTCTGATAACAGCGCATCTTGTCGACCGACCGGCACACCAGGTCGACCGACTAGGGTTCCTGAGCAAAACGCAGATTCCAATCCTGAATTGTTAGGCCCGTCCCTCATTCAAGACCTCACTGAGATTTTACAGCTGAAGAAGCCAAAGGTAGCTGATCCTACGGCTAGTGTTACCGTTCCGTATCCCGAGCGATTGAAGAATTCAAAAGAGGATCGGAAATTTGGTAAGTTCTTGGAGATGGTGAAGAACCTTGAGGTAACCATCCCATTCACTGACTTAATTACCCAGGTACCTTCTTATGCTAAATTTATGAAAGATATTTTAAGTCGTAAGAGGAAATTTCAGGACGAAGGTGCTATTGCTTTTGTGGAAGAATGTTATGTTCTTTCACAAAATAATATAGCACCCAAGTTGAAAGACCCAGGTAGTTTTTCTATCCCATGTACTATAGGAAATCATGTTATTGGGAAAGCCCTTTGTGATCTAAGGGCTAGCGTCAGTGTTATGCCTTATTCTGTTTGTGAGAGACTTAACATAGGTAGACTTAAGGTCACCAATATTACCTTACAGATGGCAAATAGATCAACCCAAAGACCATTAAGGGTTTTAGAGGATGTCCCAGTTAGAGTGGGAAAGTTCTTTATTCCTGTTGAATTCGTTGTTTTAGACATTGCTGAGGATAGTCAGATACCTATTATTTTAGGTAGACCCTTATTACACATATCCGGGGTTGTGATTGATGTCAAACGCAGGATCATTACTTTAGAGGTTGGAGATGACACTATCGAGTTTAGTCTTGCCCATAAGGCAACTACTCTTATTGATGATACTTGTTGTTCCATTGATATTATTGACAGGAATGTTATCCGTAACTGGAGGGAATCATTGACCAAGGATCCCTTAGATGATTTAACAGTTTTGGATAAGTGTGAAAGTAATCCAGCTGAGAATGCTGAGGAGCTGGATGTTGTGGAAGCAGAGATAGAGGAATATGAGCTGACTAAGGAAGAAGATGAGAAGCTCATAAGCTTGGCTAATGCTAATCTGGTAAACATGTGCTATTCAATTAGTACTGATTCTGTGTATGTCGTAGAGGTATAGGTACCAGAGCGTAAGCCACTTTCTCCTAATCTTAAGTATGTTTTCTTAGATGACACTGAGCAGTATCCTGCAATTGTTAGTTCTAAACTTGATCTTAACCAACTTTCTGCCTTAATGACTGTTCTCAAAAAGAACAGGAAAGCTTTAGGTTATTCTTTGGAGGACATTAAGGGCATCAGTCCTGATGTTTGCATGCATAGGATTGAGTTAGAGGAAGGGCATAAGCTCTATAGACAGGGTCAACGTAAGTTGAACCCTAAGATGCAGGAGGTAGTTATGGCTGAGGTGATGAAACTTCTTGATGCAGGTATTATTTATTCAGTTGGCAACTCCAAGTGGGTTAGTCCAGTTCAGGTGGTTCCTAAGAAAGGAGGAACCACTGTGGTTAAAAATGAGAAAAATGAATTAATACCTACTAGAATATTGACAGGGTGGCGGATGTGCATTGATTATAGATACTTAAATGCCGCCACCAAGAAAGACCATTTCCCCCTTCCTTTTGTTGACCAAATGACTGAGAGACTTGCTTCTAATAAATTCTTCCGTTTTCTAGATGGTTATTCAGGTTTTTTTCCAGATTCCCATCCATCCTGATGATCAGTGTAAGACTACTTTTACATGCCCACAAGGTGTTTTTGCATATCGCAGAATGCCTTTTGGGTTGTGTAATGCTTCTGCCACCTTTCAAAGGTGTATGATGGGTATCTTTTCTGATTTTATAGAAAACATCATGGAGGTATTTATGGATGATTTTTCTGTTTATGGTAATGCGTTTGATCAATGCTTAGCTAACCTTGATAAAGTCTTGCAGCGTTGTATTGATGTAAACCTTGTCTTAAACTGGGAGAAGTGTTAGTTTATGGTCAGTGAGGGGGTAGTGTTAGGGCATCTTATATCTGATAAGGGAATACATGTAGATAAAGCAAATGTGCAAGTGATTGAGCAATTAACCCCTCCTGTTAATGTCAAGGGGGTGAGAAGTTTCTTAGGACATGCAGGTTTTTACCGGCGTTTCATTAAAGACTTTTCTAAGATTGCTCGTTAAGGATGCTGTCTTTGAGTTTACTGATGAGTTGTGGGGAATAAAGCATGTATTCGCCCTAAACTTGAAGGATTATAATGAAATTTACAGTTGTGAATATTGTCATAAGATAAATAAAAACATGAAAAAAGAATTCAACCTTTGGTCCTTGTGCTTATGGCCTAAGAACAGGAATTAAAGTAAATTCCCTCCTATAACTTGCACCCAAGACTTGATTGAGATGATGCCGCGTGTGCTAGAAAATACTGTCCAATTGCCTTGCAATATGGGGAGAGCTTTTTGAGGTTTTTGATGTGAGATCTGAGTTTTGGGAGAAGAATGCTCTCAAAACCCTAATTTTCTTTGAGATTTTGTTTTGTCATTGAAAACAAGAGTAGTCTGACATAAGGAGAAGTCTCCTCCTTATGTACCACTTGGCCGAAATTCTGGAATAGGGTAAGAGTGGGCTTTCCACTCTTAACTTATTCTGATTCGTGATTCGACCCATTTAGCTAAAAGTTATTCGCGGGTTTTATTTATAAATCGTAACATGTTATCAGATATTAATACAGTCGATATATTAATAATGGTCTGATAAAAACGATATTGTATAATTACCCAAATTAATATAACAGTTTATATTAATTCGCGAATACAATATTTAATTAAATATAACCGTTTATATTTAATTTACGAATTAATCATGTAATCCGTATTAGCTAAAATTATTTAATCCGTATTAAATAATAATCTCAACATCTTATTGACTAATTTAATAGTCAATACCTCTGACTAACTGTTTAGTCATATTCGGCATAAATGTGACTGTATTTTCATACCTTCACATCTCTCAAACGTGTCCTATAGGTGTGACGTATAGGGACCAGGTGATCACCGCCATCCGTATGACAATAACGTCAAACTTATCTAGCAAGCCAACCGTTATTGATAAACGTGGATCAATTGGTAATAATACTGAAGTATGCCCTTGTGATCCTTAAAGAGATTTAATAAGTCATTGTACTCAATTGTCAAGGACACCAGCCCCAACAATCTCCCACTTGTCCGTACAAGGGTATGTGCAATGACGTTATCACACTACATGTGGAGGACACAAGGCTCCAACAAACTCCCACTTGTCCGTACAAGTGTAGGTGCGATAACCGATTCTCATATCCTTTTAAAATTTCTCCCACTCAATGTAAGACAATTTGCAAATCCGCATTCGCAAAGGTCGTATCTCACAAGCGATCTGTATCAAGAGTGGTTTCCCCGACTAGAGAGTAACTTAACTGATAAAACGAATCTGTATTCGAGCATGGCCATGCATTTCAGTTACTACTCCTCGAGTGGCCCTGAGAAATGATAAAATCCTGATAAGGGTTTGGATATTTCCCTCAACTCAAATCCTGCCGATATCGCGCAGCATGAAATAACCCAGAAAAAATCCTCTTGGCCCCTGTTACGATGACCGTGGGAAAGAAACCAAAGTTACCCAAAATCTGCCTTAATCTCAAGAGACAGTTGGAAGTCAAAAGACTCGACTCTAAGGAACACTATGGAGGTCCTATCCACGACCTGGCACCCAATGTTATAAAACATTTAGGACTCCATAACGTTGTCACGGGTTGTCCTACGAGATATCCGTATAACTCGCCTTTGTGATTGGTCAGTCAGCCGTGTGACTTATGGCTCGTTGAACCCACCATCAACCAACGTCACAAAATGATTACCTGAGTTATCAGCTCAAGTGGGTAATCAAGGAATAAAACTATGTAATGTTATTCAGTTCACTTTGTGGTGTTCAAAATTGGCGTACAATTCCACATGAAAAACAAAACATTATATATCATAACAATAAGGTTGAATAAAGTACACGAGAAAATGAATTATTACATGAATTCATAAAGGAGTACTACAACTTAGGAACACATCTAATTCCCATGGAATGAATGTGCCCTTCATGCTTATCACGTGGTAATGCTTTAGTGAGAGGATCAGCTATGTTGTCATCCGAAGCGATCTTATCAATGAAAATCTCCTTTTGCTCCACGTAATCTCTGATTATATGAGCTTTCCGTTGTACATGTCTAGCCTTGTGGCTAGACTTATGCTCCTTAGCTTGGAAGATGGCACCTTTATTATCACAATAAACGGTGATTGGGTCTTCCAATGTCTTAGCTTCTTGAGACTTGCTTGGAGTTCGTCATGCTGAAGTCATAGGAAGGAAACCTTTCTTGGAGTTCGTCATGCTGAATCTCTCTAGAATCTTATCTATGTAAGACTCCTGACTGAGAGACAACATCCGTCGTGATCTATCCGTGTAGATACGGATGCCTAAAATTCTTTGTGCCTCTCCCAGATCTAGATCTTTCATCTGGAAATGGTTTTTCAACCATGCTTTAACCGAAGAAAGGAGAGGTATGTCATTCCCAATCAAGAGTATGTCGTCGACATACAGTACTAGGAAGACAATCTTGCTCCCACTCGACTTGATATAGAGACATGCCTCCTCGACTGATCGAATGAACCCATTCTCTTTTATCACTTGGTCGAAGCGATGATTCGAACTCCGTGATGCTTGCTTAAGTCCATAGATGGAACGCTTAAGCTTGCAAACCTTCTTACGATGTTCTGGATCAATAAAACCCTCGGGTTGTACCATGTACAACTCTTCCTCCAAATAACCGTTTAAGAAGGCGGTTTAACGTCCATTTGCCATATTTCATAGTCATGAAATGCGGCTATCGCTAAGATAATCCGAATGGAACGTAGCATGACTACGGGTGCAAAAATCTCATCGTAGTGCAAGCCTGGCACTTGGGTGAAACCTTTAGCAACTAGTGTTGCCTTATGGATATCTTGTTTACCTTCCACGGCATGCTTTATTTTGTAAAGCCATTTGCATTGAAGGGGACGTACCTTTGTAGGTAGGTCCACAAGATCCCACACGTTGTTCTCATACATGGAGTCCATCTCGGATTGCATGGCTTCTAGCCATAGCTTTGAGTCAGAACTGGTCATGGCACCTTTATAGGTTGTGGGTTCATTACCCTCTAGGAGTAAGACGTCATCCATATCATGTTCCTCGACCATACCAATGTATCTGTCCGGAGGAATTGAGACTCTTCCCGACCTCCTAGGTTCCTCAGGAATATCTACCGCAGCCTCGGTTGGAGGAACTGTTTCCTCCAATAGTTGCTCGGTAGTTGGTTCTTGAACCTCCGATAAATCGAAGGTTCTATTACTCGACTTGTTCTCGAGAAATTCTTTCTCTAAGAACGTCGCACTAGCCGCAACAAAAACACGTTGTTCGGTTGGTGAGTAGAAGTAATGACCAAAAGTTCCCTTTGGATAACCTATAAAGTATGTCTTGACCGATCGCGGGCCGAGCTTATCCTCGTGTCTCCACTTGACATAAGCCTCGCAGCCCCAAACCCGAATAAAGGACAAGTTAGGGACCGTTCCCTTCAATAATTCGTATGGAGTCTTGTCAACAGCTTTAGACGGACTTCGGTTAAGAATTAGAGCGGCCGACAAAAGAGCATAGCCCCACAATGAATCAGGCACAACGGTGTGACTCATCATGGATCGAACCATATCGAGTAGAGTTCGATTTCTCTGTTCGGACACACCATTTAATTGTGGTGTTCCAGGTGGAGTCAACTATAGCACGATGCCACAGTCTTTAAGGTGTTGATCAAAGTCGTGTGAAAGATACTCACCACCACGATCAGAACGTAGTGCTTTAATCTTTCTTCCCAGTTGGTTCTGTACCCGATACTGGTATTCTTTGAACTTGTCAAAGGATTCACTTTTATGCTTCATTAAGTAGACATAGCCATATCTACTCAAATCATCCGTGAAAGTGATGAAATACCTATAGCCTTCTCGTGCGTTCATCGACATAGGGCCACACACATCCGTATGTATGAGTCCTAATAGATCGGCAGCGCGCATTCCAACACCTTTGAAGGAAATACGAGACATCTTACCGATGAGACATGATTCAAACGTGCCATATGATTCGAAATCAAAGGCCGAGATAGCTCCATTCTGTATGAGCTGTTTTACGCGTTTCTCATTTATGTGTCCCATACGACAATGCCATAGGTAAGTTTGATCTTTGTCACCTACCTTTAATCTCTTATTATTCATATGTAATATTTCAGTGGTTTGATCTAAAACATAAATTCCATTCATGGAAACTGCCTTGCCATAAATCATATTGTGTAATGAGAAAATACAACTATTATTTCTATTACAAATGAAAAACCAAGTTTGTCAAGAGCAGAAATTGAAATAATGTTTTTGGACAAACAAGGAACATAATAAAAGTTATATACAGATAACTTGAATACACTTGGTAGTTGGATCACGTATGTTCCCCTCGAGACTGCAGCAACACGTTCTCCATTCCCGACACGCAGGTCAACCTCACCCTTGATGAGGGGTTCTTGGTTTCGGAGGCCCTGCACATGATTACATAGATGAGAACCACAACCAGTATCTAGTACCCAAGTTCCGTAACTTGCATGGTTAATCTCAATCATGTGATTAAAAGAAGAAGAAGACATACAAACAGGAGTAACGCGGCCTGCCTTAATGTCCTCACGATACACGGGGCGTGAGCGCCTCCAATGCCCAGTCTTGTGGCAGTGGTGGCATTCCATGCTAGTATCCTTGCTCTTTGTCTTGCCCTGTGAGTTGCTCGACTCACCTGGCCCACTCTTAGTAAATCCTGGTTTCTTGAACCTGGGCTTGCCTACTGTTAGGTCGCCCTGAGCTTTAGCTTTACCCTTACCCTTACCCTTACTGGAGATCATGAGAACATCTTGCTTCACGCTCCCACTTAATTTCAGGAAGGGAGTGGAGCTCATGAGGAGTCTTCTTCATGTCGTTCATGTAGTGGTTGGCCCCAAAAGAGGGCGAACCCATCATGAAGCGAATGAAGCATTCGATCAACGATTATGTTCTTACTGATCTTGCAGTTTAGGGTCTCCAGTTTCTCGATATTCTCAATCATGTTGAGAATATGTGGGCTAACAGCTTGGCCCTTCTGGAGTTTCGCCTCAAAGAAGCGACATGTATGCTCATATGAAACGATTCTCGGAGCTTTTGAGAATTCGTTAGTGAGCGTGGTGAAAATCTTTTTTTTGCTAAAAGGTAAGCATTTTCATTAATTAAAACTCAAATATATACAACAAAATTTATACTAACAAAATTTCATCTTGGCCATCCAGACCTTGTCTTTCCCTCTCAATTTACCAAAACTCTTTTCTAAGACTCGAACTCTAATCTCCTCTTTGATCAGCTTAGCAATTAACTCTGGCCTTTGTAAGATTTGATCCATTCTTGCTCCATTCCGTTGCATCCAAACGTGATACCAAACTGCAATTAAGGTAGCAGTAGTCACCAGTTTCCTAGCTCTGCACCATCTCCTTGCTGCAATCTGTAACAAAACATCCTGCACCCCCAGAGATGTACCCAGCCATTGTCCTAGGATGTCCAGGATCTTCTGGCTATAAACACAATCCCTAAACAAGTGCTGATGGTCCTCAGTATACATATCACAAATACAGCATCTATCATTCTCACTGACATGAAATCTAAACAATTTATCCTTCAGTTTAAGACCATTTTGTACTACCATCCATGCGACAAAACAATGCTTAGGAGCAGCTACAGGACACCAAACAGCCTTATGCCAAGCCACTGCCATTCTCTTTTCACGCAGCCACTCATAACAACTACTAACAGAGAACTTCCCTCCATTACACCTCTAAGTCCCACCATCAAACCCTTCTTTGATACTCTCCTTAACTCCACAAATCCTTCGCCAGTACCAGCTTGAGTCAGTGCGAGGATGATAATCAGTCCAAGCTTCATTCTTCAAGTACACCTGCCTAACCCATTGCACCCAGAGTCTCTCTGGTTGGTTAAACACCCACCAGACAAGTTTTCCAACCATAGCTCTATTCCAGGCTAAGCCTTGCTTCAACCCTAGCCCCCTTCCTTCTGAGGAACACACATCTTATGCCAACCCACTGCAGGCACTCGATTATATTCAGCATGTCCTTCCCACAAGTAATTCCTACAAACGCTCTCAACCCTTCTAACAACACCCTTAGGTAAAACAA
Source organism: Silene conica (assembly GCA_029255685.2). Classification (NCBI taxonomy): domain Eukaryota; kingdom Viridiplantae; phylum Streptophyta; class Magnoliopsida; order Caryophyllales; family Caryophyllaceae; genus Silene; species Silene conica. Next base: position 43,110,424 of record CM055315.2, read on the forward strand.
ACATAGAAGCCCAGTAGTTATGTAAAGTAGACAACACAGACTTCACCAAGACTAGCCTTCCTGCATAAGATAAATGCTTGGAACCCAAGCTATTCACTCTGTCCGTGATCCTTGCAATCAGACAATCACAGTCCTTCTTCTGCAACCTCCCTGCCATGATAGGAACTCCAAGATAATTAAAAGGAAGGCTACCTTCTTTCATCCCAGAAACATTCAAAATGTCTCTTTTCAAAGCCACATCAACCCCATTAAAGTAGCAACAGGATTTCATAGCATTCATCCTTAACCCTGAAGCAGCTGAGAATGCAGCAAAGGCTCTCAACATCACCATAATAGAAGGGGCATTACCTTTGCAAAACATGAGAAGATCATCCGCAAACATGAGATGAGTTAATTGAAGCTGTTTGCAAAGAGGACGATAGCCAAACTCCATTTTATCAGTTGCACACTTCAGAATTCTGCTCAAGTATTCCATACATAGAGTAAATAACAAGGGAGACATAGGGTCCCCTTGTCTTAAACCCTTCCTTCCATTAAAAAAACCAAACACCTCTCCATTGAGTGACAAGGAATACGAAGGTGAAGTCACACATTCCATGATTAGATGATGCAGAGGAACAGGAAACTTGAAAGCTCTTAACAACCCATCAACAAACTTCCAACTCACTGAGTCAATGCCTTCATTAAATCAATCTTGAACATACATCTTAGGGAACAATGACGCCTGTTATACTGCCTGACTAAATCCTGGCATATTAGAATGTTATCCATTATACTCCGGCCTTTCAGGAATCCCCCTTGATTCATACTAATCAAATTAGGCAGCACTTCAGACAACCTATTACAGATAAGCTTAGTAATACACTTGTATAAGACATTACAACAAGCTATTGGCCTGAATTGGGTCACATGCGTAGGCCTAGCCACTTTTGGTATCAAAGTTAGTATAGTAGCATTAAGTTGTTTCAGCAACTTCCCTGATTGGAAAACATCCTTCACTGCACAACAGACCTCCTCACCAATAATACTCCAGGAATCCTTAAAAAATGCACTAGTAAATCCATCAGGACCAGGAGATTTACTATCAGGAATCGAAAAAAGAACAGATTTGATTTCTTCACTAGAGACAGGCTTCATCAACAGTTCCCTGTGGAAGTCAGAGCAAATACTTCCAGTTCTGATTATCTTTTCATTCACAGGAACAGTTTCAATCTCTTCACCTAAAATATGCTTGTAATACTGCAAAAAGACCTCCTGGATGCTAGAAGGGTCATCATGAACAATATCACTTGAATCCTTAACCATAAGCACCTGGTTCCTCACAAAATGTTTCTTAATCACTCCATGAAAAAATTTAGAATTACAGTCCCCCTCTTTGATCCAATCCACCTTAGTCTTCTGCTTGAGAAAGCTATGACAAGCCTTCTGACATTACTTGTACCTTTCCAGAGCAATTGTTTCCTTAGCAATCCAGTCCTCATCATCTAAATGATCCACCATCAGCACCTGAATATTTTTGACCTCAGCTAAAGCTGTCATAGTTCTTTTTTCAATATTATCAAAATGATCTCTATTAAACTGCTTCAAATGATATTTCAGCCCCTTCATTTTCCTTGTTAAGCAAAGCATCTTAGTCCCATAAAAGACCTCCTTCCACAACTCTTCAAGACAGCCCAGATACTTATTAGATTTACCCCACATATTCAGATATTTAAAAGGTTTCTTATGCTGATCCAGCTGAAGATTACTCTTCACAATACAAGGTGTATGATCAAAGTCACCTTCAGGCAGAAAATGAGCATACATGTCCTCCATTAATCTACTCCAATCTGCATTAATAAGCACTCTATCAAGTCTGCTATAGGCCCTTGTGGCAAATTCCTGTTTATTATTCCAAGTAAATAAAGCTCCCACAGCAGGACTATCCAGCAATTCACAAAAGGCAACACAATTTCTGAACTCCTCAATCTCAACATCAGTACACATACCTCTCAGCCTTTCACTATGATCCAAGACTGTATTGAAGTCACCACAAACAATCCATGGACCAGCCACCAACTTGTAGAACAATTGGAGCTGAACCCATAAAGCCTGCCTACCCACACAATCATTGAACCCATAAACCATAGAGAGCCAGAAGACTTTATTCGTAGCTATTTCAGTAACTTTCATATTAATACACTGAGCTGAGAAGTCAAACAACTCAATGTGAAAGATGATAGGGTTCCACAAAACCCAAATCCTCCCTCCTTTATGCCACCTATTATTAGTAGTCAAGCACCATCCATCTATAAGCAAACTACTCAAATTAAAAAGAGACAGAGACTTAATCTTTGTCTCAAGGAGACCAAATAACCCTACCTTATTCAAATGCATAAACCATTTAATATGCCTTTGCTTAGTAGGATTATTGAGCCCCCTGACATTCCAGAAGCCAATATTATGCATCCCCCACCCTTTGGGGAGGCCCATTACCACTAGTCCCAATACCTTCCTTGGGAGTGATTGATCTGTTTAGAACTTCCAAGAATGACTGCTGGCCAAAAGTATGGACACTACATGCTCCTTCAGTCACGTCTTGTCTACTTACTCAAATTGTTTGCATCATGGGCTATGAAGCGTCTTTGCAAATTGGATTCCATTGCATAGATGAGTACGTTCTTTATCGCACCCGCTTCCATGACGAAGTCGCTATGAGCGCGAACTTCGTTAGCTCTAGCTCCAGTTCCTGGGTGTGCCGGAATTGGCTCAGTTAAATACTTAAGCTTTCCGTCAGCAATGACAGCATTCCGTAGTGCTGCCTCCCAGTCAGAGAAGTTTGACCCATCATTCCTCAGTCTAGTAGACTGATTCATGGAGTCCATGAAGGCTTTTAGCCAGGATTCACGTGCTAGCTTGGCACTTGGCAATGGGTCTTCACCAGCCATTAGTAATACAGCAGTTTAAATGAACGTGTTCTACACTGAAAAGAAGATAAAACAAAACCATATAAGCAACTCATTGTTGTGATTTAAGTTTATTTTAAATTGTATTTAAACTCGTAGACTCATGCATTTATATAATTGATCTCCCTCAAGAATTATATAAACGATCCCAAGACTCAATTTCCGTATATTGATAAGCCCACAGCTTGGCTAATTCCACCGTTGGAACTCTTGGTCGATAGATTTCCGTAAATCCTATCTATTAGTCCATCTCAGTCGCTTGATAGTATCGAGTGACCATGATGTTGAGATAAAATAAATCATCTGTTCCCACTTACCCGACGTAGAAGGGGTCATATTATGCCTACCGACGAAGAAGGGATTCATGGGAGTCTGATTTATAAAGACTATTCTCAATTTTTGGTTATACGAGGAAGACCCCATCAACTTTTATTTATCCATTTTAATTGAACTAATATCTAGCATATGCGTGAATGAATGAAATAAAGTGATGGCTTTGCAATTGACACGTGACATCTGTATTGTCACAGAAAACTAACACGTAACCTCTACATGAGTCAGTTTTCGGGCATGTTATAGGTGGTTTGGTTTTAGGCGGAATATGATGCAAGCTATTATCGATGAAAGCATAAAATAAATGCAATAAACGTAAATAAAAAGTCCTAGTGTGGCCTATCCTACCAAAATAAACATAAAACAACTTGGAATCCACCGATGGACCCTAGAAGCTTGCCTTGATGTTCCATCTTGGTCTTTGCAGCGGGAGTGAGCATCCGGTCTCCGTCTTTGGTCTTCACAAAATTACTAATTTAAATTACAACTATAACCCTATTTACATTCTAATTTAAATACAAAAGTAATTACATAGCAAAAACCCAAAACGGAGATACAAGATCTCAAAATTACAAGCAAGACTGTGTCCCATCATTACGGTGACACAATCTTCTAAGGCCACACTAAGTTACAACCGTTTGCAAAAATTAAATATGTTATTGAAAGCATTCAAGGCATTCACAAGACGATAAATAAAATGCATCAACTAAAATTAAAATTTATACATGACATAAAATGTTATTATGATTAACAAATTTTACCAAACCACCTTACGGGATTAAAATTTTGTGATTACACCGTTTTAATCACCCAATTTTAATAAATTTATAATCCATTATCTTAAACCGTTTTAAAATAATATGTATCAAACGAGGGTGAACCGTTTCACAAAATTAATAATATACTATTTCCGTATATAGTATATTACTAAAGGCCATGGGATAATAAAACAGGTTATTTTCGAAAAGAAAATAAAACGAGTCGGTTACAGGGGCGAGGTCGACCGACCTCAACACGGGGTCGACCGACCTCCTGACAACAAAAAAAAAAAATTCTGCAACAGAATAATCGGTCGACCGACCCATCAATCAGGTCGACCGACCACCAAACAGTAAAAACGAGTTTCAGAAAAACGAAACACGCTGCACTTTTAGAAATCAAAACAAGTGTTTACCTTTTAAACCTTGATTAAAACGAGTAAATCAAAATTAACATCAACAAGGGTTCACATGTTGTCAAGAAAATCGATTAATTAACATTATGTAAACAGGAATCGAAAAACAAGATCGATTATACAAAAGAGAAACTGTAAAAAACAGAAACCCTACGCTGGTGTTGGTCGACCGACCGCATATATGGGTCGACCGACCCACACGCCAGCAGAAAACGGTTTTTCAAAATTTTTTAAATAAACCTTATGAAAAACACAAAAGTAAAAAATTTCATGGCCTTGGCTCTGATACCACTTGTGGGGAATAAAGCATGTATTAGCCCTAAACTTGAAGGATTATAATGAAATTTACAGTTGTGAATATTGTCATAAGATAAATAAAAACATGAAAAAGAATTCAACCTTTGGTCCTTGTGCTTATGGCCTAAGAACAGGAATTAAAGTAAATTCCCTCCTATAACTTGCACCGAAGACTTGATTGAGATGATGCCGCGTGTGCTAGAAAATACTCTCCAATTGCCTTGCAATATGGGGAGAGTTTTTTGAGGTTTTTGATGTGAGATCTGAGTTTTGGAAGAAGAATGCTCTCAAAACCCTAATTTTCTTTGAGATTTTGTTTTGTCAGTGAAAACAAGAGTAGTCTGACATAAGAAGAAGTCTCCTCCTTATGTACCACTTGGCCGAAATTCTCGAATAGGGTAAGAGTGGGCTTTCCACTCCTACCTTATTCTGATTCGTGATTCGACCCATTTAGCTAAAAGTTATTCGCGGGTTTTATTTATAAATCGTAACATGTTATCAGATATTAATACAGTCGATATATTAATAATGGTCTGATAAAAACGATATTGTATAATTACCCAAATTAATATAACAGTTTATATTAGTTCACGAATACAATATTTAATTAGATATAACCGTTTATATTTAATTTACGAATTAATCATGTAATCCGTATTAGCTAAAATTATTTAATCTGTATTAAATAATAATCTCAACATCTTATTGACTAATTTAATAGTCAATACCTCTGACTAACTGTTTAGTCATATTCGGCATAAATGTGACTGTATTTTCATACCTTCACATCTCTCAAATGTGTCCTATAGGTGTGACGTATAGGGACCAGGTGATCACCGCCATCCGTATGACAATAACGTCAAACTTATCTAGCAAGCCAACCGTTATTGATAAACGTGGATCAACTGGTAATAATACTGAAGTATGCCCTTGTGATCCTTAAAGATATTTAATAAGTCATTGTACTCAATTGTCAAGGACACCAGCCCCAACATGAGTGCCTTTCAGCTTTTAACAGGTTGAAGGAAGCTTTGGTCTCAACACCGATCATCCAGCCACCATAATGGGATCTCCCATTTGAGATCATGTGCGATGCCAGTGACTTTGCTTTGGGTGTTGTGCTTGGCCAAAGGAAAAACAAGGCTCTTAATGCTATATACTATGCGAGCCGTACCCTAGAAGAGACTCAAGTCAACTACTTCACCACTGAGAAGGAGATGCTAGCTGTGATCTTTGCCTTAGAGAAATTCCGATGCTATTTGGTAGGTAATAAGGTAATTGTTTATACTGACCATGTAGCTTTGAAAGGCCTCTTCCTGAAGAAAGATTCAAAGCCGAGGCTGTTGAGATGAATACTCCTTCTACAAGAGTTTGACATTGAGATTAGGGACAAGAAAGGCGCGGAGAATGTGGTAGTTGACCACCTATCTCGCCTTCAGTTGACTGATGGGGAAGATTCTTTACCTATTGATGATTCATTTCCTGATGAGAGTTTGTTTATCATTAATAGTTCAGGTTCTTACCCCCCTCCTTGGTATGCTGATTTTGCTAACTTTGCTGTCACAGGTAAAATCCCTCCTGAGCTTTCATGGCAAGAGAAGAAGAGATTTATCTTTGATGCAAAGCAGTATTTTTGGGATGACCCTTATGTTTTCAGAGAATGCGGAGATGGACTTATCCGGAGATGCGTCCCCCAATGGGAGGTGAAGGACATTCTGGAAGCATGCCACTCTTCTGCATATGGTGGTCACCATGGTCCATCTAGGACCATGGCCAAGGTATTACAGTCTGGTTTTTATTGGCCTACTTTGCATGCTGACTGTAGAAATTTTGTAGGTAGCTGTGATGCTTGTCAGAGATTTTTGATGTCTGGGGAATTGATTATCAGGGACCTTTTCCTAGCAGTCAAGGTAACAGGTATATTCTTGTAGTCGTTGATTATGTGTCTAAGTGGGTAGAAGCTATTACTAATCCCCATTGTGATGCAAAAGCTGTTATTAAACTGTTTAAGAAAATCATATTTCCTCGCTTGGTGTCCCTATGGTTGTCATTAGTGATGAGGTATGCATTTCAAAGAGAAACAATTAGGTGTCTTGCTAAATAAATTCGGTGTCCAACATCGTAGGGGTCTAGCATATCACCCTCAGACTAGTGGTCAAGTTGAGATCTCTAATAGAGAACTCAAGGAGACCCTAGCCAAAGTTGTTTCTAAGTCTAGGAAAGATTGGACTCTAAAGCTTGATGATGTTTTCTGGGCTTATAGAACTGCGTTCAAAACTCCAATCGGAATGTCACCGTTCCGGTTGATTTATGGTAAGACTTGTCACTTACCAGTTGAGTTAGAATGCAATTCTTGGTGGGCCATTTGTGATCTTAATTTAGACCATAACCTTTCCCGCGAGAAACATTTGTCGCAGCTAAACGAGTTGGAAGAATTTAGGTTGCTTGCCTATGATAATGCCAGGATCTACAAGGAGAAAACCAAGCGCTGGCACGACAAGAGACTAATTAGGCGTGATTTTCAGGTAGGTGATAAGGTCTTACTTTTTAATGCTCGTATTCGTCTTTTTCCTGGTAAGCTGAAATCCAGGTGGAGCGGACCTTACACCATCACATCTGTCTCGAAGTTTGGGTCAATTGAGCTAGAAACCTCATCCGGTGAGAGGTTTAAAGTTAATGGCCAATATGTGAAGCACTTCCGTGGAGAGAATGAATTCATTGGGAAGGTTGAAGTTTCTTACTTTGACCCTTTTTCGGATGCTTCATGATAGGTAAAAAGATCGTGCGGGACCTCTTAAACCAGCGCTAACCGGGAGGCAACCCGTGTTGTAGCTTAATTTTGTTTTTTCAGAATTTCCCTTTATAGAGCTACACGTATTCTGTCATGTTTTTACACTTTTGATGGAATTTTGAGCTTTTGCAGAAAAATAGGCAGAACTGTCAGGTATTTGAGTCGACCGACCTACTGTCGAGGTCGACCGACCATCTGACTGCATTAAATAGCTGTTGGAAAATCAGGTACGCAGTGACCAAGTCGACCGACCAGTAGGCAGACTACCGGGTTTCGAAAAGGGTTTAAGTCTATTTGTTTGAAAATAAATCATTTTTTTTCCTTCACACTTTTTAACACTCCCTTCTCTCTAAAACCCTAACTTGCCTCCCTCCTTCATTCTACCTCTTTTTCTTGCTCTCTCTCAATTTTCTCCCATCAAAGGTATGTTTTCTTTTAATTTTCCCTTCCTCTTTCGTTTTATAAACTTTTAGTTCCGTTCTTAGGTAGTTTTTGCTTAGATTTTCAGTTTATCTTTTGTTTTAGGGTTTTTTTTTTCTTATGTTGTTGTTCTTTCCTTATGTTTTTGCTTTCTCTTTAGCTTTCTTAGTCTCAGATCTGTGTTCTTGTGTGGTTTTTGTGCTGTTAGGTTTAGCTTAATTTTTCCCCTAATTTTCTATGCTTAAAATCTGTCGGAAATTGCGTGTTGTGTTCGTTCTAGTGCAGGGAATAGTCGACCGACTAGGACTAGAGGTCGGCCGACCATTCTGTGTTGTGCAGAAACTCATCCTTTTCGATTGAATGGTCGGTCGACCATGGATGAAGGTCGGTCGACCTTGGGAATGTTACAGGGGTCTGATTTTACTAGCAATTGGTCGGTCGACCTAGAGGTGAGGTCGGTCGACCACGCCACTGTTACAGAAACTTTTATTTCGCAATTAATCTGTTTGATTTTGATAAGTAAAAAGGTTATTGTTGCAAGAAGTGTAAGTATTGAGAATAATTGTTGTAATTTTGCAGAATCACCATGTCAAGCCGCGGTCAAAGCAAAAGATCTCGTAGTTCACAGGCTAGCACTTCAAGAGGTTTAACGGCACTCAACACGGATAGTCTACCGGACTATCCGCAGGTTATTTTCCACACCCCGACTCAAAAGGCCCGGTTCCTTCACCTTGTGACTTACTGTCAAGTGGTAGTCACCCGCTTCTTGTGTGAGCCGACATTGAGGGCTTTGGGATGCTATGATGATGTTGTGAGCCTGCTTAATGGGACGGGTTTTCAGGGACTCGTCACCATGGATGAGATCACCTATCCCACCCTTACTCTTGAGTTCTTTTCTTCCTTTCTTTTTTATGTTTCTGCCTACAGCTCTGGTTATGATAATAAATCCATCACTTTTAGCCTGTTTAATGAATCCTATGCGCTGACCTTAAGCGAATTTGCTGGCTACTTAGGTTTATCGGCTACGGGTCGTACGGGTGACTCTGCTGAGTCATACACTGTCATGTGGTCTTGCCTTTCTGAATCCCGCGACGGGAAAAAGAAGAGCATTACCGTTCACTTACCCGCCCCCCGTTATTACTTGCGTCATTTGGCCAACACTGTTTTGGGCCGTAAAAAGTCTCAAAATGTCAAAAACATTGAGCTCTCTATTTTGTCTGGCTATCTTAATGTCAGGCGTTTGGGTCATGTGTTTTATAACACAGCTTATTTGGTCGCCTCTCACTTTGTGGCGGTTAGCGAGAGAACTTCTTTGACCACTATTATCTGTGGTGGGTTAGTCACTCGTTTGTCTAACTCACTTATCCTTCAGTTCCCCCGCTATGAGGAGGTGCTTCACCCTACCTCCCGGTACATGGACATGGCTTATGTCAGGGCCGTGCATTGGGTGGCTAGGAATGATGTTTGGAAGGTGGACACATATTCTAGTGTTCACATTCCCATCACTGATGCTCCCCCATGCTACCCTTTGATACTTTTCAGGGGGAGCCTAGACCCCTCCTTCCATCCTACCGCCTTCCACTTAGTGGAGGCACCTCTAGAGGTCACAGGGTACCCGCCCCTGGTGCCCACTATGCTGCACCAGGGACGGGTTACCCATCCGATTTTACTGCTCCTCCTAACGTTGTTATTCCTCCTGTCATTGATCACAGGTCCCTCCCGCACATGATGGCCGACTTTTGCAGGCAGTTCAACCAGAAACGGTTGGACGATTGTCTCTACCAGTACCCGTCCTACTCGGAGTATGCTACTCAGGGTAGGCTCCCTACCGGCCCAAGGACTCACCCCTCTTGGTACACACCTCAGGCAGGCGGTCAGGGACACAGGGAAGCATCGGGATCTGCCTCGGGAACAAGCATAGGGTCCGATGAGGAGGAGGAGGAGGAAGAGGAAGCTAGTGGCTCGGAATATGAGCCATAGGATTACTGTTGAGCCCAAACCTCCCCTTTTCGATGTTCGGTTTGGGGAGGTTCCTTTTGTTTTTTCTTTCTATGTCCTTTAGCCTCATTCTGCTCCCCTTTAGCCTCTTTCTGCTAGCTGTAGTTTTCTTCTTTTTCTTCTTTTGTTTGTCTTTGCCTATCCCCATCCCTATGCTGTGGATTTATGCTGATGAGCACATTGGGGGCTTTATGCGTTTTGGTTTGGGGAGGTTATATGCATCCTTCTGTTGAGTCTGCATTTGTTTAGGTGTCTTTTGTCTTTTTACTTTTGTTGTGTTTGCATCTGCATTTCATCTTTTTCTGTCGCACGTTTAATGCATTTCAGTTACTTTTTCTCCTTTCAGTTTGCCAGTTACTTTTTCTCCTTTTAGTTTGCATACATACCAAAAATTCAAAAAATGCACGTTTCCTTTAGCATATAGGTCGAGTCTAAACGGACGGATACTATGATAACTATGCCTCACATTTCGCCTATTGCCTTGCCTTGCATTTTCAAAAAAAATTCAAGCTAGTCTTTTGCATGGTCTACGAGTTTTGTTGATTTTATGCTAAATTATTAGACTTGACTCTCTTCTTGGCAAGCTACTACATATTCTAAGATATAGAGCTTAATAAATCGGTAACATTCATGACCGATTTCATGTAGGATTGTGAGTAGTTTCTCCTCTTAAGGCATGCCCATCAACTTGCATAAGCATGAATTTTGTCTACTTGATACCTATATACATTCGGGATTGTGGTTTGTTGACACATGTGGTAGAGGTTTCCCTTTTCTTGTTTGACCCATAACCCTCACATAGCCAAATTGCCTCTTTTATCCCATATACTACATCCTTAAATTGCTTACCCTAGCCGAGCTAGTAACATGGTATGTTGGGACTGTTGTGACCGTCTTTTGGTTCTATGCTTCATTGGAGAATCTTTTTGTGTGAGAATGGTGAAAAAGGGAAAAGAAAAGAAAGTGAAAAGAAAAAAATTTATGAGTTCAGAAAAAGAAAAGAAAAGAAAGAAAGAAAAGAAGGAACTCAATGAAAAATATATATGAAAAAAAAAGAGAAAAAAAAATTGAAGCTGCCTGTTTTCAGGGGTGGTCGGCCGACTGACATACGTGGTCGGTCGACCACGACCACTGAACAGGAGTATTGTTTTGAAAAAAAGAAAGGAGAAGAAGAGGAGTTGTGATAAAATGCTCACGATTTTGAGCATTGGCTTGTTTTGTGAAGAAAAATGGAAGTATTTTTATAGTGTGGTTTGATGGTTGTTAGCTCGGTTTAACCCTTCTTTCCATAATTCATTTTAGCCTTTTTTACCTTTAGCCTCACAATCCCAAATCACCTCGGCATGTGTCATGGTCATTTAAGTGTTGGAATGCATATGTACGGTTGTAGAGACTTTGTTCATGTTAGATTGCAGGCATGTTCTTATGGGTCGTAGATAGGTGAGAGTCTTTATTCTTGTTTATGTTCTTGTCTTTCACATATATATCACCCTTTGCTTCATGGGTGTCTCGAGCGTACCGCGAGAGTCCATTTAGAATGAGTCTTGCAAGGTTGAAAGCTTAGCATTTTATTCCAACATGTTTAATTCGTTTGCATTTGGCAATAAACATGATTTTCTTTTAAAGCTGCATTAAAATGGTTAGGCATGGCGTCGTATTTGGTTTTGAGCTAGAAATCCGTTCCAAGTAGAAGTTTTTCTTTTCATTTGAGTCTTAGTGCTTGCTTAAGGACAAACAAGGTTTGGTTTGGGGAGTTTGATACGTGCATTTACTATACATTTTATTTATAGTTTCAGCACGTATTTCTATGCATATTTGTAGCTTTTAGTTACTTTTCCTCCCGAAACGGTTTACTTTGGCATTTCTATATTTTAAATGTAGGAACAAGCGGAAGTGAGCAAAATCAAGCCTTATTCGTCCTCCGGAAGCCATTCCAAGGATTTGCACGAAGCAAGGATCCGGATTAATAGCCTAGAGATTCGTGCAAGCCAATTTAAGGCTGGAATACACAGGAAGTGGTTGACCGACCTACCCAACCGGTCGACCGACCAGCGCACGATTCCAGAAAGGCCTGATTACAGCACATGAGGTCGACCGACCTACATACCCGGTCGGTCGACCAGACGACGTGATCCGATGTTTTGTTTCGGCTTTTATTCTTTTAAACTTTTAATTATAAGACTATTTAAGAACGCTTACCTATTGTAATTAGGTTAAGCAGTGACAATTAGAAAAACACCTTAGGTTAGAGAGAAGAATTCCAAGTTTTCAGATTTGTTCTTAATTTCCAATTTGGTTTGTAAGTTTTATGCAATTTAATCTTTCCTTGTTATTCAATTTCATTGTTCCTCCTATTATTGTTATTCAATTTATGTTTTCCCCTTTTGAATCTTCATCTTCAATTATGTCATCTTACTTTTTGTTCTTTAATTTTGTTAGTACTAGTTTCATAATTATGCATAGCTAATTCTTGTGATTGGGAATTAGGGGAACCATGGCTAAAACTAGGATTTAATGGTTTTATGATTAGTATACCGATCCCCATTGTTGTTGGTGAACTAATTCTTTAAGATTGAAAGATTGTTATAATTAGTTTAACAACAATTTTGGGATTGCCCTATAAACGAAAGTTTAGTGCTTTACTAGGAACCCTAAGACCGTAAGGATTGGGTAGAATATTGACCTAAAGGTTTATTCTTTGTTCCTTGAGATTGTCTTATTTGATTATTTACCCTTTGTTGACTTGCCCTAGCCATGGGGAACCGAAGTTCCTAATCATCCTTTTACTTTTGTTTAGTATTCTTGTTTATTTTGCTATCTTAGTTATTAGACTCAACCAACAATCAACCCCCCCCCCTTTTGGTTACTTTCAATAGACTTTAAATTCACAAACAATATTAACCTTGTCTCCTTGTGGTTCGACGCTTGACTTACTCTATCTAGTTTAAGCTGAGGTTTTATAAATCTAATCTTTGGCACCCCTCAACGACACTATTCACAAGTCAAGAGAATCTGCAATATTCTCGACAATCTATAACATAAAATATAGTCATGTGAGATCTTGTTTGATTCGTCTTTGTGAAAACATTAAGTATATCAAACTTTTATAATTTTTATAAATACAAAATGAAAGATATTGATGGTGTAAAATGCACCTCGACAAATGTGAAAAAGTAAACGTAAAGAACCTGTTGAGACGAAAGGAGTAATAAATAGTAACCTTATTAAAACCAACTTCCTAAACCTTGTTAAAATATAATAAATTATATTTCCATAGTATAATCTAGATTGTTTTTAGGATATATAAATAAATACATATTTATTTATTTAATCCATCCTTCACGATTTATGGAATGTGTCATGGTACACGTTTTCCAAAATCGTTTTATACAATATTTAGATTATATTATTTTGACAATTATGGTTATATAAAAATCCTTAGTTTATTAGTAATAAATAATTAACTCATAAGAAAATTATTTATCCCTATTTGACCAAAAGATATTTTATACTACCTTATTAAGATTAATAATTCTATATTCAAAAACAAGAATACTTATTAAACATTATTTAATCACGACGATTTGCAAACCAAAATCGTTTCAATCATTACAAACCTTTCGACCATTTCTTCTTACTAGAGTTATAGCTATGAGCTATAACTTGAAACCATCATATACTAAAGTTATAGTTGAAACGTATAACATTAGTTCTTCTATATAATTGTGATCTTCTCTTAATCTTTGATATTGTTCAACCTAACATTATGTACACTTAGCACACGATTATACGCACGAGTATATAATATACTTAACTAGACTTGTCATTATCAAAACATAAACATATATACTTTATATATACATTTGAATATATGGTTCAACAAATTCCCCCTTTTTGATGATGGCAAGTCTTACTTAGATTTGTGTCTAAGTGTTAGTTCCCCCTCAATATAATAAGGGTCATTCATAGCAAAGATTAACTTAGGGTTTTTATTTTCTATATAACCTATATTCTTAAAGAACCGTAAGAGACAATGAATTACGACAAGGAGCAAGCTTAGGCAAATTCTAATCTAAATCGCATCTTTCCCCCTCTTGACATCATCGAAAAGACGAGAACAAAGACATAAAACAACTAGAGTAATACACTACGAAACATGACTAAGCATGCTTCAATAATCGAAATAAACGAACACACACAATATTATACAAAACAAGTACGAGTGTTAGAAAATATATACAACGAAACCGGAGTACTAAGCCAATGGGCCGAATAATGTACAAAGGATAAGAAAATTGGGCCGGCTTAAGTAATTGTTTAAATGGGCCAAAAGGAAACAATTAGGAAAGTCTAATATTAGGCCACAAGCAAAAGATAAGGTTGTGGACCGAGGGATAGGCAAAATAAGGTCAAAAGGCCTCGGATTCATAATGGGCCAATGATAAAGGTCAGGTGGGCCCAAAACAGAGATAATAGTTCAATAAGTCCTACCCGGACTTAGCCAACAACTACGAAAATAGCCGAAAATGACACCAAACTAAAAACAGAGTATCATCACGAAATCTAATCAAGAAGAGGACGGGTCACGACGCTTGGCATAAGGGTTAACATAATCTGGTCGGGTGCGGAATTCGAGGGTGGTCAACCTGTTCAAGCAACTACTCACATTACGTCCCTGAGCATCTTACGCAAGCTCGAAATTGAGCACCTTCAACGAGAGCGCTTTGACTGCCTTGAGAGCCTGGCTTGCATCCTCCCTCATCAAGCCATGGTCACACACCAACGCACCTCCCTGAGTAGTCAAGAACGATAGGCGGTCACTGATGACGAAGAATTCGTCACAAAGCATTTGAATCCCCGAGCCCATCTCGTCCTCGAAACCTCGGTTGCCTTCACCGCCACTACTCCCTGTCTCATCCTTTTCTGTCTTTACCTCGCCCAAACCAAGAATCTTGTCCATCTTGGCTTCTAATCCTTCGTACAACAGCGAGGTACAAGGCTTTGGTTCCGGACCTACACTCTTGCCAAAGGTTAGATCTATACCGTCAAAACAAATACCCATCAATTTTAGAAGCTTATCACACATACGTTCACGAGGGATCACACCATAACTCGCATGATCCACAACACCTTTCTTGTAAAGGATCTCGGACACCCACATTCCGTAAGGAATGTCGATTGTCGAGCACGTTTTCTCCTTGGTGAGAATGCTTGAAACATGACAAATCTTAATACAAATAAAAGAGGCTAAATCAACTTTAGTACCCTCCAACCAACGATACACAACCACGGCCTCAATACTCGACAACTTGTCCCGTCCACCCCTTTTCGGCAAAACCGTGTTCCATAAGAAATTCACAAACAACATCAACTTGGGACTAAAAGATGCGGTTAACAATGGAGTATTTTTAGTAGAATATTCATCAAAATAAGTTTTGATAACCATGTTTTGATCCTTAGACACGACTCCCCATTCTTTTTTCAGATCAAGAACAAGACCGTCTTGATCAAGCTTAAAGATTTCACAAATTTCAGTTTTAGACACCGTCACATCCTTACCATTCACAACGGCACATAACCCTTCCTCACACCCCTTAACCGACGCAAAGAATTGAACAATTTCAATCGGAAACACCAAACCCGAGAAGTTGCTAATGTACTCCCACCTTTGATTTTGCAAGAACTCTTTAAAGAACCCTAAAGATTTGGACCCGTCGACCCATGACGAAGGATAATATCGACCCGCATGTATGGAATAAGGTAAAACTCAGTCAATGTACATACCTTCGGTTTTGGTCATCCGGACCCGCTCTAATCCTTCGCAGGTTGCCTCAACAGAGTAATCTCGAAACAGGGTACGAGAACTTTTCCCGGAAATGAACTCAGGCATGTCGTCGGTGACGGATGGGGACTCACGGTTCAATTTACGGCGCTTGCTGTTGTCGGAGGCTGGAATAGAGACGACAATGGGGGTTGGTGACGGTGGTGGTGACGGAGTTTGGGAAGGTGTGGATGGTGGAGCTTGCTTCTTGTTGTGGGATCGGGTTGCACGGGATGGTGGCATGGTGGTTTCATTGGAGTTGATCGGAGTTTTGTGGAGGTTAGGGTTTAATTAATATTAGAGGTTTTGAGGGAGTTTGGGAGTGAGGGACGGTAATAATGAGAATAAAGGTGGTAAGTTTGAGAAGGGTTAATGGTAAAAGGAGGTGGTTGAGGTAATAAGTGGGGGTAGGTACACGTGGTGAGTAAAGAGGAGAGTAGTGGGTTTAGTGGGTCAGGCTGGTTTCGTGTAAGGTAACCTTATGTCTTTTCCTTTTTTTAAAAATTTTTGTTTTAATATTTATATATTAATATGTAAAGGTATATATATACGGTGCATACGGTGAGAACGATGTGGGGAATATAGCATGTATTCGCCCTAAACATGAAGGATTATAATGAAATTTACAGTTGTGAATATGGTCATAAGATAAATAAAAACATGAAAAGAATACAACCTTGAGTCCTTGCGCAAAAGGCCTAAGAAAAGGAATTAAAGTAAATTCCCTCCTATAACTTGCACCCACGACTTTGTTTAAGACGATGCCGCGTGTGCTAGAAAGGCTCTCCAATTGCCTTGCAATATGGGGAGAGTTTTGTGAGGTTATGATGTGAGATCTGAGTTTTGGGAAAATCGTGTTCTCAAAACCCTAATTATGAGAATTGTAATCAACCAGTTTTCAGTGGTCTGACAAAAGGAGAGTTCTCCTCCTTATGTACTACTCGGCCGAAATATTAGAGTAGGGTGAGAGTGGGCTTTCCACTCTTACCTTATTCTAATTCGTGATTCGACCCGATTTGCTAAAATACAATTCGCGGGTTCTTAATTATAAATCGCATACATGTTATCAGATATTAATGCAGTCGATGTATTAATAATGTTCTGATAAAATTACGATTTTGTATAATTACCCAAATTAATATAACTTTTTATATTAATACGCGAATACAATATTTAATTAAATATAACCGTTTATATTTAATTTACGAATTAATCATGTAATCCGTATTAGCTAAAATTATTTAATCCGTATTAAATAATAATCTCAACATCTTGTTGACTAATTTAATAGTCAATACCTCTGACTAACTGTTTAGTCGTATCCGGCATAAATGTGACTGTATTTTCATACCTTCACATCTCTCAAACGTGTCCTATAGGTGTGACGTATAGGGACCAGTTGATCACCGCCATCCGTATGACAATAACGTCAAACTTATCTAGCAAGCCAACCGTTATGGATAAACGTGGATCAACTGATTATAATACTGAAGTATGCCCTTGTGATCCTTAAAGAGATTTAATAAGTCATTGTACTTAATTGTCAGGGACACCAGCCCCAACAATCTCCCATTTGTCCGTACAAGGGTATGTGCAATGACGTTATCACACTACATGCGGAGGACACAAGCTCCAACAAACTCCCACTTGTCCGTACAAGTGTAGGTGTGATAACCGATTCTCATATCCTTTTAAAATTTCTCCCACTCAATGTAAGACAATTTGCAAATCCGCATTCGCAAAGGTCGTATCTCACAAGCGATCTGTATTCAAGAGTGGTTTCCCCGACTAGAGAGTAACTTAACTGATAAAACGAATCTGTATTCGAGCATGGCCATGCATTTCAGTTACTACTCCTCGAGTGGCCCTGAGAAATGATAAAATCCTGATAAGGGTTTCGATATTTCCCCTCAACTCGAATCCTGCCGATATCGCGCAACATGAAATAACCCAGAAAAAATCCTCTTGGCCCCTGTTACGATGACCGTGGGAAAGAAACCAAAGTTACCCAAAATCTACCTTAATCTCAAGAGACAGTTGAAAGTCAAGAGACTCGACTCTAAGGAACACTATGGAGGTCCTATCCACGACCTGGCACCCAATGTTTAAGAACATTTAGGACTCCAAAACGTTGTCACGGGGTGTCCTACGAGATATTCGTATAACTCGCCTTTGTGATTGGTCAGTCATCCGTGTGACTTATGGCTCGTTGAACCCACCATCAACCAACGTCACAAAATGATTACCTGAGTTATCAGCTCCAGTGGGTAATCAAGGACTAAAAAGATGTAATGTTATTCAGTTCACTTTGTGGTGTTCAAAATTGGCGTACAATTCCACATGAAAAACAAAACATTATATATCATAACAATGAGGTTGAATAGAGTACACGAGAAAATGAATTATTACATGAATTTATAAAAGAGTACTACAACTTAGGAACACATCTAATTCTCATGGAATGAATGTTCCCTTCATGCTTATCACGTGGTAATGCTTTTGTGAGAGGATCAGCTTTGTTGTCATCCGTAGCGATCTTATCAATGAAAATCTCTTTTTGCTCCACGTAATCTCTGATTAGATGAGCTTTCCGTTGTACATGTCTAGCCTTGTTGCTAGACTTATGCTCCTTAGCTTGGAAGATGGCACCTTTATTATCACAATAAACAGTGATTGGGTCATTCGAACTAGGCACTACTGAGAGTCCTTGTAAGAATTGACGCATCCATATTGCTTCCTTAGCTGCTTCTGAGGCGGCATAGTACTCGGACTCAGTCGTAGAATCTGCTGTAACACTCTGTTTAGAACTTTTCAGCTGACAGCAGCGCCATTAAGAGTAAAAACGAATCGAGACTGAGATTTCGAGTCGTCTCGATCCGTTTGGAAGCTAGCATCTGCGTAACCCGTGGCGCAGAGCGTCGAGTCGCCTCCGTAAGTCAATCCCCAATCTTTAGTCCTCCGTAGGTACTTAAGAATGTTTTTCACAGCCATCCAGTGTTGTTCACCTGGATGAGCTTGGAATCGGCTTGTCATTGCATACTCAATGCATATTCAACGTCTGGACGTGTGCATATCATTGCATACATGATCGATCCTATTGCCGAAGCATAAGGAATCCGACTCATGCGCTCTTTCTCTTCCAATGTCTTAGCTTCTTGAGACTTGCTCAAGTGAAGCCCAGTAGTCATAGGAAGGAACCCTTTCTTGGAGTTCGTCATGCTGAATCTCTCTAGAATGTTATCTATGTAAGACTCCTGACTGAGAGACAACATCCGTCGTGATCTATCCCTGTAGATACGGATGCCCAAAATTCTTTGTGCCTCTCCCAGATCTTTCATCTGGAAATGGTTTTTCAACCGTGCTTTAACCGAACAAAGGAGAGGTATGTCATTCCCAATCAAGAGTATGTCGTCGACATACAGTACCAGGAATACAATCTTGCTCCCACTCGACTTGATATAGAGATATGGTTCCTCGACTGATCGAATGAACCCATTCTCTTTTATCACTTGGTCGAAGCGATGATTCCAACTCCGCGATGCTTGCTTAAGTCCATAGATGGAACGCTTAAGCTTGCAAACCTTCTTAGGATTTTCTGGATCAATAAAACCTTCGGGTTGTACCATGTACAACTCTTCCTCCAAATAACCGTTTAAGAAGGCGGTTTTAACGTCCATTTGCCATATTTCATAATCGTGAAATGCGGCGATCGCTAACATAACCTGAATGGAACGTAGCATGACTACGGGTGCAAAGATCTCATCGTAGTGCAAGCCTGGCACTTGGGTGAAACCTTTAGCAACTAGTCTTGCCTTATGGATATCTTGTTTACCATCCACGGCATGCTTTATTTTGTAAAGCCATTTGCATTGAAGGGGACGCACCTTTGCAGGTAGGTCCACAAGATCCCACACGTTGTTCTCATACATGGAGTCCATCTCGGATTGCATGGCTTCTAGCCATAGCTTTGAGTCAGAACTGGTCATGGCACCTTTATAGGTTGAGGGTTCATTACCCTCTAGGAGTAAGATGTCGTCTATATCATGTTCCTCGACCATACCAATGTATCTGTCCGGAGGAATAGAGACTCTTCCCGACCTCCTAGGTTCCTCAGGAATATCTACCGCAGCCTCGGCTGGAGGAACTGTTTCCTCCAATGGTTGCTCGGTAGTTGGTTCTTGAACCTCTGATAAATCGAAGGTTCTATTACTCGACTTGTTCTCGAGAAATTCTTTCTCTAAGAACGTCGCACTAGCCGCAACAAAAACACGTTGTTCGGTTGGCGAGTAGAAGTAATGACCAAAAGTTCCCTTTGGATAGCCTATAAAGTATGTCTTGACCGATCGCGGGCCGAGCTTATCCTCGTGTCTCCACTTGACATAAGCCTCGCAGCCCCAAACCCGAATAAAGGACAAGTTAGGGACCGTTCCCTTCCATAATTCGTATGGAGTCTTGTCAACAGCTTTAGACGGACTTCGGTTAAGAATTAGAGCGGCTGACAAAAGAGCATAGCCCCATAATGAATCAGGCACAACGGTGTGACTCATCATGGATCGAACCATATCGAGTAGAGTTCGATTTCTCCGTTCGGACACACCATTTAATTGTGGTGTTCCAGGTGGAGTCAACTGTAGCACGATGCCACAGTCTTTAAGGTGTTGATCAAACTCGTGTGAAAGATACTCACCACCACGATTAGAACGTAGTGCTTTAATCTTTCTTCCCAGCTGGTTCTGTACCCGATTCTGGTATTCTTTGAATTTGTCAAAGGATTCACTTTTATGCTTCATTAAGTAGACATAGCCATATCTACTCAAATCATCCGTGAAAGTGATGAAATACCTATAGCCTTCTCGTGCGTTGATCGACATAGGGCCACATACGTCCGTATGTATGAGTCCTAATAGGTCGGCAGCGCGCATTCCAACACCTTTGAAGGAAATAGGAGTCATTTTACCGATGAGACATGATTCACACGTGCCATATGATTCGAAATCAAAGGCCGAGATAGCTCCATTCTGTATGAGCTGTTTTATGCGTTACTCATTTATGTGTCCCATACGACAATGCCATAGGTAAGTTTGATCTTTGTCACCTACCTTTAATCTCTTGTTATTCACATGTAATATTTCGGTGGTTTGATCTAAAACATAAATTCCATTCATGGAAACTGCCTTGCCATAAATCATATTGTGTAATGAGAAAACACAACTGTTATTTTCTATTACAAATGAAAAACCAAGTTTGTCAAGCGCAGAAACTGAAATAATGTTTTTGGACAAACAAGGAACATAATAACAGTTATATAAAGATAACTCGAATCCACTTGGAAGCTGGATCACGTATGTTCCCCTCGAGATTGCAGCAACACGCGCTCCATTCCCGACACGCAGGTCAACCTCACCCTTGATTAGGGGTTCTTGGTTTCGGAGGCCCTGCACATGATTACATAGATGAAAACCACAACCAGTATCTAGTACCCAAGTTCCGTAACTTGCATGGTTAATCTCAATCATGTGAATAAAAGAAGAAGAAGAAGACATACCAACAGGAGTAACACGGCCTGCTTTGATGTCCTCTTGATACACGGGGCATGAGCGCCTCCAATGCCCAGTCTTGTGGCAATGGTGACATTCCATGCTAGTATCCTTGCTCTTTGTCTTGCCCTGTGAGTTGCTCGACTCACCTGGCCCACTCTTAGTAAATCCCGACTTCTTAAACTTGGGCTTGCCTACTGTTAGGTCGCCCTGAGCTTTAGCTTTACCTTTACCCTTACCCTTACTGGAGATCATGAGAACATCTTGCTTCACGCTCCCACTTAATTTCAGATCCTTCTCGGTCTGTACGAGAAGGGAGTGGAGCTCATGAGGAGTCTTCTTCATGTCGTTCATATAATAGTTGGCCCTGAAGAGGGCGAACCCATCATGAAGCGAATGAAGCATTCGATCAACGATTATGTTCTCACTGATCTTGCAGTTTAGGGCCTCCAGTTTCTCGATATTCTCAATCATGTGAAGAATATGTGGGCTAACAGCTTGGCCCTTCTAGAGTTTCGCCTCAAAGAAGCGACATGTATGCTCATAAGAAACGATCCTCGGAGCTTTAGAGAATTCGTTAGTGAGCGTGGTGAAAATCTTTTTTTCACCATGGGCTATGAAGCGTCTTTGCATATTGGATTCCATTGCATAGATGAGTACGTTCTTTATCGCACCCGCTTCCATGACGAAGTCGCTCTGAGCGCGAACTTCGTTAGCTCTAGCTCCAGTTCCTGGGTGTGCCGGAATTGGCTCAGTTAAGTACTTAAGCTTTCCGTCAGCAATGGCAGCATTCCGTAGTGCCGCCTCCCAGTCAGAGAAGTTTGACCCATCATTCCTCAGTCTAGTAGACTGATTCATGGAGTCCATGAAGGCTTTTAGCCAGGATTCACGTGCTAGCTTGGCACTTGGCATTGGGTCTTCACCAGCCATTAGTTATACAGCAGTTTAAATGAACGTGTTCTACACTGAAAAAGAAGATAAAACAAAACCATATAAGCAACTCATTGTTGTGATTTAAGTCTATTTTAAATTGTATTTAAACTCGTAGACTCATGCATTTATATAATTGATCTCCCTCAAGAATTATGTAAACGATCCCAAGACTCAATTTCCGTATATTGATAAGCCCACAGTTTGGCTAATTCCACCGTTGGAACTCTTGGTCGATAGATTTCCGTAAATCCTATCTATTAGTCCATCTCAGTCGCTAGATAGTATCGAGTGACCATGATGTTGAGATAAAATAAATCATCTGTTCCCACTTACCCGACGTAGAAGGGGTCATATTATGCCTACCGACGAAGAAGGGATTCATGGGAGTCTGATTTATAAAGACAATTCTCAATTTTAGGTTATACGAGGAAGACCCCATCAACTTATATTTATCCATTTTAAGTGAACTAATATCTAGCATATGCGTGAATGAATGAAATAAAGGGATGGCTTTGCAATTGACATATGACATCTATATTGTCACAGAAAACTAACGCGTAACCTCTACAAGAGTCAGTTTTCAGGCATGTTATAGGTGGTTTGGTTTTAGGCGGAATATGATGCAAGCTATTATCGATGAAAGCATAAAATAAATGCGATAAACGTAAATAAAAGTCCTAGTGTGCCCTATCCTACCAAAATAAACATAAAACAACTTGGAATCCACCGTTGGACCCTAGAAGCTTGTCTTGATGTTCCATCTTGGTACTTGCAGCGGGAGTGAGCATCCGGTCTCCGTCTTTGGTCTTCACAAAATTACTAATTTAAATTACAAATATAACCCTATTTACATTCTAATTTAAATACAAAAGTAATTACGTGGCAAAAACCCAAAACGGAGATACAAGATCTCAAAATTACAAACAAGACTGTGTCCCATCATTACGGTAACACAATCTACTAAGGCCACACTAAGTTACAACCGTTTGCAAAAATAAATACGTTATTGAAAGCATTCACAAGGCATTCACTAAGACGATAAATAAAATGCATCAACCAAAATTAAAATTTATACATGACATAATACTGTTATTATGATTAACAAATTTTACCAAACCACCTTACGGGATTAAAATTATGCGATTATACCGTTTTAATCACCCAATTTTAATAAATTTATAATCCATTATCTTAAACCGTTTTAAAATAATATGTATCAAACGAGGGTGAACCGTTTCACAAAATTAATAATATACTATTTCCGTATATAGTATATTACTAAAGGCCATGGGAAAATAAAACAGGTTATTTTCGAAAAATAAAACACGACTTTCACAGGGAATCAGTCGACCGACCTCAACATGGGGTCGACCGACCAAAAAAAAGAAATTTCTGTATCAGCAGAGAGGTCGACCGACCCAATAAACATGTCGACCGACCTCCTGACAAAAAAAAAATTTCCTGTAACTTCAGATTGGTCGACCGACCCAATAAACAGGTCGACCGACCACAAAAATTCAAGTCGAGTTTCAGAAAACGCGAAATTGCTGTACTTTCAATCAAAACAAGTTTTAACCTTTGATTCAAAACGCGTAAATCAAAATAAACAGCAATTAGGGTTCACATATTGTCAAGAATATCGATTAATTAACAATATGTAAACAGGAATCGAAAACCAGATCGATTATACAAAAGAGAAACTGTCAAAAACAGAAACCCTACGCTGGTGTTGGTCGACCGACCGAATAAATGGGTCGACCGACCCACACGCCGGCAGAAAACGTTTTTTCAAAATTTTTAAATAAAACTTATGAAAAACACAAAAGTAAAAAGTTCATGGCCTGTCTCTGATACCACTTGTGGGGAATATAGTATGTATTCGCCCTAAACTTGAAGGATTATAATGAAATTTACAGTTGTGAATATGGCCATAAGATAAATAAAAACATGAAAAGAATACAACCTTGAGTCCTTGCGCAAAAGGCCTAAGAAAAGGAATTAAAGTAAATTCCCTCCTATAACTTGCACCCACGACTTTGTTTAAGACGATGCCGCGTGTGCTAGAAAGGCTCTCCAATTGCCTTGCAATATGGGGAGAGTTTTGTGAGGTTATGATGTGAGATCTGAGTTTTGGGAAAATCGTGTTCTCAAAACCCTAATTATGAGAATTGTAATCAACCAGTTTTCAGTGGTCTGACAAAAGGAGAGTTCTCCTCCTTATGTACTACTCGGCCGAAATATTAGAGTAGGGTGAGAGTGGGCTTTCCACTCTTACCTTATTCTAATTCGTGATTCGACCCGATTTGCTAAAATACAATTCGCGGGTTCTTAATTATAAATCGCATACATGTTATCAGATATTAATGCAGTCGATGTATTAATAATGGTCTGATAAAATTACGATATTGTATAATTACCCAAATTAATATAACTGTTTATATTAATACGCAAATACAATATTTAATTAAATATAACCGTTTATATTTAATTTACGAATTAATCATGTAATCCGTATTAGCTAAAATTATTTAATCCGTATTAAATAATAATCTCAACATCTTATTGACTAATTTAATAGTCAATACCTCTGACTAACTGTTTAGTCGTATCCGGCATAAATGTGACTGTATTTTCATACCTTCACATCTCTCAAACGTGTCCTATAGGTGTGACGTATAGGGACCAGTTGATCACCGTCATCCGTATGACAATAACGTCAAACTTATCTAGCAAGTCAACCGTTATTGATAAACATGGATCAACTGATAATAATACTGAAGTATGCCCTTGTGATCCTTAAAGAGATTTAATAAGTTATTGTACTTAATTGTCAAGGACACCAGCCCCAACAAACGAGTCACGTCCGTTGGATTAAAACACAATCAACGGTTAAGAAATACCCACAACACACATTCTAGATAGATTTTTTTACGGAGTAAATACTTTTTTTTTTTACCTTTTTACGGAAACCTATATACATTTTTTTGGCGGAGTAGATACATTTTTTTTTACTTTTTACGTAAACCTAGATACATTTTTTGACGGAGTAGATACATTTTTTTTTACTTTTTTTACATAAACCTAGATACATTTTTTCGAGTAGATACATTTTTTTTTACTTTTTTTTACATAAACCTAGATACATTTTTGAAGTAGTAGATACATTTTCTTTTACTTTTTTACGTAAACCTAGATACATTTTTTTTACGAAATAGATACATTTTTTTTACTTTTTTTACGTAAACCTAGATACATTTTTTGAATGAGTAGATACATTTTTTTTTACTTTTTTTACATAAACCTAAATACATTTTTTGAAGGAGTAGATACATTTTTTTTACTTTTTTACGTAAACCTAGATACATTTTTTGACAGAATAGATATATTTTTTTTACTTTTTTTACATAAACCTAGATACATTTTTTTTGTACTTTTTTACATAAACTAGATACATTTTTTGACGGAGTAGATACACTTTTTTTACTTAAACCTAGATACATTTTTTGACGGAGTAGATACATTTTTTTCATTTTTATACAAACCCAGATACATTTCTTGAAGGAATAGATACATTTTTTTTCCTTTTTACATAAACCTAGTTACATTTTTTGATAGAGTAGATACATTTTTTTACTTAAAACCTAGATACATTTTTTGACGGGTAGATACATTTTTTTACTTTTTTTACATAAAGCTAGATACAATTTTTTGACGGGGTAAATACATTTTTTTTACTTAAACCTAGATATATTTTTTGACGGAGTAGATAATTTTTTTTTCTTTTTTACATACACCTAGATACATTTTTTGACGGAGAAGATACAATTTTTATTATGACGATTCGATTTTGCAGAACTTAAATTATTTTATATTCGAGCAACAATTATAATTGCAGTGGAGTACGATTATAAGGGGGAGTTGCTCCTATTTATTAATGAATCAACAGACTACCTTGATTTTCTTTTCTACTACGGGTACAACCTCTCTACCATAAAACTCATTTCAGCTCAACTCCAAGATGGATTTTCCTGCCCGAATACTTCAAGCAAAGACATGATATCAAACATCAATTACCCATCTATAGCTGTATCCAAGAACATTGAGCAACAACAAATACTTCAAGTAAAGAGGACTGTAACAAATGTTGACACTCTTGACAGTGAGCAAGAGACTAGTTATACTGTAACTGTGGATGCACCCAAAGGATTGGAAGTTACTGTGATACCAAATGAGCTTAAATTCACTGCAGAATTAAGAAGTTGAGTTACCAGGTAACTTTTAAAGCTTCTGATGCCGACGGTGACTTGTTTGGGGCGATAACGTGGACCAACAACAAGTACAGTGTCAGAAGTCCGTTTGTTGTAACCAGTGATTAACTCAAGGGATTACTCGTATACATCTATACATTGTACGTTTATCAAGTGTTTTAATCAAAGTTATAGTAGTTAATTTGATGAAGGTAGCAGTTGGTAATTTTTTTACAGTAGAGAACTTTGATGATGAGCAAGCATGAAGAAAGTTTAATTGATAACCTTTAATATCAGTCGTTCATTCCTCTTCATCCAAGGGATAAGGGTCGTTCTCACCGTATGCATCGAATGATCGTTCTCACCGGATCTTGCCCCTCTCTCTCTCTCTCTCTCTCTCTCTCTATATATATATATATATATATATATATATATATATATATATATATATATATATATATATATATATATATATATATATATATATATATATATATGTATGTATTTGAGGGTAGATTATAATATGTGTCGTAATATTTTTGTGAGATTCGGTTGTGCACAATCATACATGAATTGAATAATATAATTGTGTTTGCATAATTAATTATTTGAATACACAGATACACATGCAGCGGAGTATACGGGCACAGTCATATAATCTCGTCTTAACCGTACTCAATCATTGGGTAATTTTTGCTTTTAAGATTTGATTAGGTGCCACCGATTAAACCAATTTCCAATCGCAAAGTCTCAAAGCGTTTTCTAGCCAATGATTTAGTGAAGATATCTGCCCATGGTTTTTCTGTACTACAAAATTCCAATTTTATATTTTTCTTTTCAACATGGTCTCGTAAAAAGTGATGTCTAATTTCAATATGTTTAGTTCTCGAGTGATGGGCTGGGTTTTTAGATATAATGATATTACTCATATTATCACATAAAATAGGCACACATCCAACGTCAATACCATAATCATGTAATTGTTGCTTTAACCATAAGAATTGACAACATACCAGTGCGGCTGCAATATATTCTGCTTCAGCAATTGAGAGAGCGACATAATTTTGTTTCTTGGATCCCCAAGATATTATACAAAGACCTACAAAAGTAGCAAGCCCCGAAGTACCTTTTCTGTCTAATGAACATCCTGCAGAATCCGCTGTTGGAGTAAGTGTCCTCGACAATAATGTGATCACGTCAATTATATATTAAACTGACAAATCTCTATAAAAGAATATTCATGGGATGATTCTTTATCATAAGTCAACTGGTCAACATTAATCGGTAATGATTGGCTTGCTAGAGTTTGACATTACTGTCGTAATGACGGTGGTGACCAGTTGATCCCTTTAGGTCACACCTTTAGGATAACTCTCTCAATAATAAATGAAATTACTGTATATGATGCGAGATAGATCATTTCTAGATTATGATTAATAAAAGGAGAAAATTTATAATAAGATTATAAATTGTTTTAGTGATCGAAATGTCATCACTATTATTTACATGTTTATGAAACGTAAAGTTGGTTGAATGAATTAATTAAAACTACAATTGTTGTAGTAACTAAATACATTATAAGTAATTGATTGAATTACTTATTAATTTACGATTGAAAGGTTAAATGTTAAACTCTAAATACGTAAATAAATATGCTCCTATGTAATGCTTCAAACGAATCCATTCCTTGATATGGACCGTGTGTCTTGACACACACACACATATATTATTGCATAAAATGTTATGGGAACATTGTGAGAACATGCATTTAATGAGAAGACAAGCATGGGAGACATTGTGTAAGGTAGAGGTGCCAACCATTGGGCACTCTACCCATGGTCTCGGCCGAACCATTTGAGGAGAACAAAAGAAGTTTTGTTCCCTCATTCATACACTACAAGAATTACCCCAGATAGCGACTAAACCTGCCACCGCAATGGTAGTCGCTAATTAGCGACCGGAAAAAAAAAAACGGGCGACCGCTGTCGGTCGCTAAATTTAGCAACCAAAACCCTATCCCAATGTTATCCAAAAAAATCCGCGGGAATCCAAAAAGTACCATTGCGCCAGTTTAGCGACCGTTTTCAGTCGCTAAATTGGCGACCGAATTCAGTCGCTAAATTTGGCGACCGAAATTAGCGACCGAATTCAGTCGCTAAATTTGGCGACCGAATTGGCGACCGAAATCGGTCGCTAACCCCCTGTTATATTTTTTTTTCCGCCTCTTCAACCCGTCATTCCCCTCTTCTAAATAAGTTTCAAAAGAAAAAAAACCCCAAACCCCTCCTTACCCGTCGACCGATAGAGACTATACCGGACCACCGCAACGCCACCGGACCACCCACCACCGCCATTCACCTACATTATACTCCTTTTTCAGGTTTGTGTCGATTTACTAACTTTATTTATGTATTTAATCTTTTTATTGTATTATTGTAATTCAAACAAGTAATTAGATTATTAGGACGGTTTTAGTTAGTAATTAGATTATTAGGATGCTTTTAGTTAGTAATTAGAGTATTAGGATGCTTGTAGTTAGTAATTAGATTATTAGGATGCTTTTTAGGATGTTTTTAGTTAGTTAATTGAAAAAAAAATTGGGTGTTATTGTGATTAGGGTTAGAAATTGGGGAAAATTGGATTATGATTTTAGTTAGTAATTAGATTATTAAGATGTTTTTAGGATGTTTTTAGTTATTGAATTGAAAAAAAATGGGTGTTATTATGATTAGGGTTAGAAATTGGGGAAAATTGGATGATGATTTTAGTTAGTAATTAGATTATTAATATGTTTTTAGGATGTTTTTAGTTAGTTAATTGGAAAAAAAATTGGGTGTTATTGTGATTAGGGTTAGAAATTGGGGGAAATTGGATGATGAGTATAGTTAGTAATTAGATTTCGAAAAAAAATTTGTGATGTTAATTATGTTTGTATGTTATTGTAAGTTATTGTGAATATTTTCCGTGGAAGAATTGAATGACTATTGACCTAGTACCCGTTCATGAATTACTCGTTAGGAGAAATTCATGAATAGTCCCCATTTTGGGACTGTCTTTGTATATTTCAAGTCACTTAGATAGTAAGTACATACTTGTGAATTTATTAGTGGGGAAAGAGTTTGGTAACAATTTCTTTATGTTCTTCGAATACATATGTGAAATAAATACAAATTTATTTCACATTGTGTATTTGAAGAACTGAGGGGAATTGCTGCCAAATTTTTTTCCTCACTAATAAATTCACAATTATGTATTTGCTAGTGACTTGAAATATACATTGATGGGTTTAGGTTGGAGTGATAAGGACCCAATTGAAATCTTGAAGTACATATTGACTTTAATTCTTAGCTTGAACTTATTATTTGTCGAAATATTATTGAAATTATTGTTGTGTGTTTGTTTTAATTATTATATATTATCTAGATTAAAATGAAGAGATTTGAACGTAGCTGGATGTACGAAGAAAGAGTAGATAAGAAGAAACGTCCTAATGCTAGATTTGTAAAGGGAGTTCGTGGGTTTATTGAATTTGCTAGATGTTCAGAATCATATGATTTCGAACAACACAAACTTAGGTGTCGTTGTACTAAATGTAAAAACTTAAAATATTTACTTGAGGTAGAAGTAGAAGAACATCTTATTACTAATGGGTTTTTTCCAAACTATTACAACTGGATATCACACGGGGAAAAATACTCTTCTGATCCCGAACACCCTCAAATCCAATCAAATGAGAACCCGTATAGAGAAATGGTACTTGATGCCTTTGAGTCGAATGTTTTCACTAATACCGATCCTGTACCTATAACGGTCCTGTTTTTTGATATTTTACCAACATTATTTATTATGTTATATATATGTATGTTAACATTTTTCCTGCAATTATAGGTTCACATGGCTCGTGGAGGAGGCAGGAAACGGGGCGGTTTTAGTGGTAGTGGCGGGGACAGTAGCTCGGCCCGATCACAGGAGGAGGAGGAGGTCCGCGTGTCGACTGACAGTGAGGAGGAGGAGGAGGTCCGTGTACCCCGCCATACTGACGGCAGGATCATCCTTGATCCGGGGGGTCTTTGGTAATTTTTTATTCACTAGTTGTTTATTTATTTACTAATTTTATTCAAACTAGTCTTATTAATTAACATTCATGTTTGGTTTCAGGTTTAGACAACAAACAACGGTTCGTGGCGTCACCAATAGCATTCAAGAGAACATGGTTCACGGCGTCACTTGTTGGAGGAACGCTAGTGACGAGGACAAAGAGATGTGGTACAACGCCTTTCGGGTACGTATATAAGTCTTTACTTTAATTATTTATTTTTTAAAAATTCATGGTTGATTTGTTTCTCTAACCCTTATTTTTTTGGTAGCGTGTCTTCTATTGGCCAAGTACGCTTGAACGACTGGCTTGAGATCGATTCAATGATGTTGGTCAAAGGAGGCTAAAGGACATTATGTATAAGGTGTCGAGGAGAAAGACTCCGCCAACGTTCATGAAAGGTATTAATTTATTAATAATCGTATGAAAATAAAAAGCTTAACATTTTATTAATTTAATCGTATTAA
Organism: Silene conica; assembly: GCA_029255685.2. Lineage (NCBI taxonomy): Eukaryota > Viridiplantae > Streptophyta > Magnoliopsida > Caryophyllales > Caryophyllaceae > Silene > Silene conica. The sequence continues at coordinate 43,141,483 of CM055315.2, forward strand.
TTCATGAAAGGTTTCTATTTTATTGGATTGTAGGTCAGTCATATGAAGAGTTCACTAAGTACAGAGAAAGTCCTGAGTTCAAGCAAAAGTCGGCGCGGAACAAGGCGAACAAGAGGGGTGGAGATGATCCCGAAGCGGAGGTTGGCGCTACTCATTATGGTGGGTCTCAGTCATTCCATGATCGTGTGACGATAACTGTAAGTATTTACTTTTGTGATTTAATTTATCACTTTTATCTTTAAGTATATATTTAGCTTTAAATTTTAAATTTTAATTAACTGACTAACACTTCATGAATTTATTATTTTTTTTATAGGCAAGGAAAAATAACGGCCAGCTACAATCGGTTGTAGATCTCTTCCTTGAGACACATGCCAAAAAGGGAAAGAAAGGGTACATCTTCGTAAATGCAAGAGATCGCGAATTATATATAAGTGTTATTGTATAAAGTATTTAAAAAATGATTTATAATCAATGATTTATTTATATGTAAGTGTTATTATATATATTATTAATAATGTTTTATTTTTTTGTAGGATACATTTCTTAAATGAAAGAAGGCGAACCCTGAAATCTCCGACAATCAGCTATGGTATGAATTGGTAGACGGTTTTCATAAAGGAGAAGTCTATGGGGCCGGTTCAGCTAAAGAGTTCTTTTATGAACCGCCGGCAAGAAGAGGGTCCTCGTCCCAGCATCAACCCTATGTTCCTGGCTTGGTCAATCACCTTCAGATGCAACTAGCTGAGAAGGATAGAAGGGACGCCGAACGAGATGCAGAACTGAAGAGAATGAAAGAAGAGATGGAAAGGATGTCTTCTTACTTTGCTAATTGTAACAGCGGTTGGCGTCCACAGGATCGGGATCCAAGAGATCCCGATTATGGAGGTGGCAGTGTTGGGGCTGGTGTCCTTGACAATTAAGTACAATGACTTATTAAATCTCTTTAAGGATCACAAGGGCATACTTCAGTATTATTACCAGTTGATCCACGTTTATCAATAACGGTTGGCTTGCTAGATAAGTTTGACGTTATTGTCATACGGATGGCGGTGATCAACTGGTCCCTATACGTCACACCTATAGGACACGTTTGAGAGATGTGAAGGTATGAAAATACAGTCACATTTATGCCGGATATGACTAAACAGTTAGTCAGAGGTATTGACTAATAAATTAGTCAATAAGATGTTGAGATTATTATTTAATACGGATTAAATAATTTTAGCTAATACGGATTACATGATTAATTCGTAAATTAAATATAAACAGTTATATTTAATTAAATATTGTATTCGCGAATTAATATAAACGGTTATATTAATTTAGGTAATTATACAATATCGTATTTTATCAGACCGTTATTAATATATCGACTATATTAATATCTGATAACATGTTACGATTTATAATTAAATCCCGCAAATAATATTTAGCAAAACGGGTCGAATCACGCAAAGGAATAAGGTAAGAGTGGACAAAGCCCACTCCTACCCTACCCAATTCGGCCGACCGTATGGTACTACATAAGGAGAGTTTTTCTCCTTATGTCAGTTACTGGTAGAATTACTGTAATACCTCGATTTTTATTACGATTTTATCTTAATTAATTAGAGTAGTTAACGGTTTTATACTTGACTTCGTTTGTCTAAATAAGCGTGTGTGTGATGCTACCTAAGGGGTTCGAACTATGGGTCTCTTGAGTAGGTATCATGCTTCTTGTGGGAGTCGAACTAGGGACCTTTTGAGAGAGGTTTGGGCGTTGATTCTTATGCAAAAATACAATTAGAAACCCTATAACACAATGTACACTCTTCCTCACACAAACCCTTCCCTGCCGCCATATAAGAAGACTTTTCACCCTAGTTCTGACCTACCATCGACACACACCACATACCAGTCGTGCTGCCGCCACTACCCAGAAGAGATACAACCTTCTCTCGGTGAGGTTTGTCGTGCCTATAGCCTTCGATTCAACCCAGAAAGAGGTAAGGTTTCACGTTTTAGCCACCAGTTTTCTATCGAGTCATGTCTGCTCACGTTTGCAAGGGTGTCGTGTTATGTCTGGTTATAACCTAGCTTTCATGTTGTTGTTAATTTATGCACGGTGGTCAGGGGAGTCGTGGGTGGTTTATCTTGGTGGTAGCAGAGGTCGGGAATGGTATGGAGAGGGGTGTTCGTTTTGCCTGTTGTTAGGGTTTTGGTCTCGTGTCTGGTGGTGTTTCACAGGGGGGTCGTAAGAGGGTGGTACCACTGTTGACTCGGGGGAGGTCGACACAGTGGCACCACCACGGTGGTTGAGTCAGGTGTCATAGGGTCTAAAGATGGTGGTTGTGGGTGGTGGAAGCCCTGGTGGCTGCGTCGACAGGGGCGTGTACAGGGGGTAGCTGTGCCGTGTCAGTGAGGAACCAGGGTTTGGTTGGTGTCTGGTCTGACCCGTTGGGTGGAGTCGACGGTGGTGGTGGGTTACCGTGATGGAGTAGGTAGTTTGGGTGCCACATAGGGTGGCTGTCGGCGGGCAGTGGGGTGGTCGTGAGGCTGTTAGAGGCGTCGTTAGGGTTGTGCGTGAGTCGTGAAGGAAGGGGGGGCTGTTTTGCTATTTTTACGTTTTATTATTATTATTATTATTATTATTATTATTATTATTATTGTTAGTCAATTTTTGTAGGTATGGTTTGATATTTTGTTTTTGATAAAAGATTTCTTTTATTAAGGGTTAAGTTTGGGAGTATATATGGAATTTAGTAATGTATAGAATAATTTGGGATTTAAAACGAATGTTGTCATATTTAGAGGTTGCCATGTTTGGAAGTGCTATATGGGGAAAGTTTCTATTTATGGAAACTTTCTATTTATGGGTTTTGGGTAAGTATGATCGTTAAGGGAGTCGTGTAAGTTACTAATTCGTTACTTATACCTGTTTAGGTAGCGAGTTTCGAGTGGAACATTTCTAAGCCTATCTCGGAGTGTGTCTGCGTTCCTGCTATTTCAGGTAGGGGAAAATATTGATTGTTAATAAGGTGTACTCTGTTCATATTAGTGTATAAGCATGTTTGTGTGATTTATCATGTGATCGTTGTATTATATTATCTTTATCATTCTGAAATATTGTTCATATATATAATGGGCCTTGTGATACGGAGTTGGATCGGTGCGGAGTATTATGGTGTTGGATCGGTGCGGAGTATTTATGGTGTTGGATCGGTGCGGAGTATTTATGGCGTTGGATCGGTGCGGAGTATATATATATGGTGTTGGATCGGCGCGGAGTTTATTATATTGTTGTTTTACTTATTCTTTTCCCTACTCAACCTCGTGGTTGACCCTGTGTATTCGTGATCACCTGTGATGAACCAACTATTGGGGAGCAGATTGACAGGTGGCTGAGATTAAGGGGGAGCTATGGGAGGAAGAACCTGGATCCAGACCAGTTTAGATGTCTAGATCACCTTAGCCAGTCTTATAAGAGTTGTACTTTAGTTTTTCTTTGTTTTGTTAAGACTTCGGGCACAGTTGTAAGATCATGTTTTGAGTTAACTTTATATTTAAAGTACTGTTTATCTTCCTTTGTATCTACTGCCTCGGGAAACCGAGATGGTAACACTCCTATTTATCTGAGGAGTCCTAGTTCAGGTCCTTGAATAAATGGGGGTGTTACAAAGTGGTATCAGAGCGAACGATCCTCAGGCCTAAACTAATTAACCCAATGAATGTAGGAGAGTCTAAATAAAATGAACCCCGGGATAGGACTGTTAGGAGCACACAAAAGGGGAAGTATGAGTCTGGGGCCCCCTCACACCGAACCATAGGCCCTATCAGTTCTACCCGGGAACCCAGAGTGAAAATACGAGAGGATAAGGGTAGATTAGGAAAGGATGGAAGTAATGGTATATTGCGATAAAGTATCCATGCAAACTTGAGTATATGAAACTAATTGTAATAGCCGGGAGGGGCATGAACATGAAAGGGGATTTTAATTGTGAATAAAAGAATTGTGAACTTATGTGGTTATGTGAAGTATCTTGAAACATGTCAGTAAATGCTTTCATTACCTTTCGCATCATGTCTAGTGATATGCGGTTATGTGATCCCGAGCCATGTTATAATTTTGTAGTACTCAATCTGATAGTTGATGCTAGACTTTATCGTTTAAGGATTTTAGCCCTAATCTTAATGGGTACCCACATGAGTCGGGACTCATTCCTTTTCATGTTGTATTATAGTATGCCTCCGCGAAGAGATAACCTCGCCAACATCACTCAAGAGGAGTTAGATCTATTACGAGCTGAGATTGCAACTCTAAAGGCTAAACGAATGGACTCCGCGAAAATGAGCACGATAATTGCTAGGCACCATCCCACCCAATTCACCGGGGAGGGTGAGCCTCATTTGCTGGGGGCCTGGTGCAGAGAATTCGGAAACCTGTTCGAGTTGGTGGACTGCCCTGAAGAACTGATGGTAGACCAGGCTGCCCACTACCTGAGGGGTATGGCTGGAGACTGGTGGACCGCGAATAAGGGAGAGCTCCGGGAAGCGGCTATGGAGGGTGGATCCGCGTTTGTTCCGTGGGATGCATTCAAGGGGGTTCTGAACGAGGCATTTTTACCAGAATTCCAAAAGAGCAAGCTGAGGGAGGAGTTCGACTCATTCCAGATGTCGGAGGACATGACCGTAGAGGCTTACTACAGGAAGTTCATTCAATTGGTACACTATGTGGGAGACATGGGGTTTGATGATGCCATGCTAGCAATGAAGTTTGAGAGAGGGTTATCTATCGCCATCAAGAAGAGACTGATTGCAGCTCCGCCCACCACAGTCCGTGACATCTACTTAAGGGCTGGGGCAGCGGAGAGGCTTTCGGATATGATCAAAAAGGACAAACAGTCCAAGACAGAAAAGAGGAAAGCTGAAACAGTAGCTGAGGGTTCAGGATCGAAAAAGCAGAGCACTAACAAGTTCAGTGGGTACTTCGGGGGTAGTGCCTCTGGTGGTGGGAGAAACCAGAGTGGGGGTAATCACATGAGTGGAATTTCTGGCAGTGGATCGGCAGGAATTGTGTGTTTTGGCTGTGGAAAGAGGGGACATAAGCAAGCGGTGTGTCGTTCATCTGGAGGAAATCAGTCTGGGGGCTATCGTACACCTACATCCGGATACCAGGGATCCCGTACTCAGTCCTATGGCAGCAGTGGCTATCGCACACCCATGACAAACTATGGTGGGGGTGCGAAGTCTGGAGGCAGCAGCAACTACCAAAGGAATTACAGCAACAACAACAATCAGAACCGTTCTTATCATAATCAGTACAATGGAGGTGGGAACAATAACAAGACGGGGACGACAGGAAATCAGCAGGCTGGGACATCTTCTGCCAGCCAGAGTGGGGTCAAGTCCAGTGGCAAGCTCTTTGCCATGGGAAAGCAGGCAGCTCAGGAGGATGCTCACGTGGTAACCGGTACTTTTCTTGTGAACTCTAAGCCTACTTTCGTACTTTTCGATTCCGGTGCCACCCATTCTTTTGTGTCTAGAGACCATGTTAGAATTTTGGGGCTTGAGAGGTTCGACTGGGTCGCAGACTCAGTGACCATACCTTCGGGAGAGTCAATAGCTTGTAATAGAGTCTATGGAAGTGTACCCATCAAAATCGGGGAAGCAGTTTTCTATTGTGACCTCATAGAATTTCCGCTGGGAGGTTTTGAGGTGATCCTAGGGATGGATTGGCTGGGGAAGTATAGGGCATTTATCGACTGTCATCAAAAGAAAATTTCCTTGAAGGGACCCAAGGGAGTGAGGGTGTCCTACAAGGGATATCGAGTCAAGCCGAAAATCAAATTCATATCCGTCAATACCTTGAAGTCTAGCTTGAGGAAAGGAGAAAGCCTAATCTTATGTCAAATGTGGGATTGCGAGGCTGAAACCCCCAAGACTAGCGAGATACCTGTGGTACGGGAGTTTGAGGGAGTGTTTTGGGACGACGTGCCAGGATTACCACCGAGGAGGGAAGTGGAGTTTTCCATTGACCTAAAACCAGGGGCAGGACCGATATCTAAATCACCGTACCGTATGGGGCCGAAAGAGATGGAGGAGTTGAAGAAGCAATTGGATGAACTAGCTGAGAAAGGGTTCATCCGACCTAGTGTGTCGCCCTGGGGAGCTCCTGTCTTATTTGTGAAGAAGAAGGACGGGAGTTTGAGGTTGTGTGTTGACTACCGAGAGCTGAACAATGTGACCATCAAGAACCGATATCCTTTGCCGAGAATTGACGACTTGTTCGATCAGTTGAGTGGAGCTGGGGTTTTCTCCAAGATTGACTTGAGATCCGGGTACCATCAGTTGAGAATAAAGGATGCAGACATTCCGAAGACCGCTTTCCGAACGAGGTATGGCCACTATGAATTTGTGGTTATGCCCTTTGGATTGACTAATGCTCCAGCTGTGTTCATGGACTTGATGAATCGAGTCTTCAGCCCGTATCTGGATAAGTTCGTGGTAGTATTCATCGATGATATCCTGGTGTATTCCAAGAATGCAGAGGAGCATGAAGATCATTTGAGGAAGGTACTTCAGACTTTGGAAGAACATAAACTCAATGCTAAGTTGAGTAAGTGTGAATTCTGGTTGGAGAAAGTGGCGTTTCTGGGGCATGTCATTTCCAAAGAAGGGGTATCTGTTGACCCTAGCAAAATTGAAGCTGTGACCAAGTGGCAAAGCCCGAAGAATGTGAGTGAAATCTGAAGTTTTCTGGGGTTAGCAGGTTATTACCGGAGATTCGTCAAAGACTTTTCGAAGATAGCAAAGCCGTTGACGTCGTTAATGAGGAAGGAGAACCGTTTTGTCTGGGATGAGGGTTGTGAGAAGGCATTCCTGACACTTAAGGAACGCCTGACAACAGCTCCTATCCTGGCCTTGCCAGTTGGAAGTGATAATTTTGAAGTATACACTGACGCTTCAAAGCATGGGTTAGGTTGTGTGCTAATGCAGAATGGTAGAGTGATCGCGTATGCTTCTCGCCAGTTGAAGACCTACGAAGAGAATTATCCGACTCATGATTTGGAGTTGGGCGCTGTGGTCTTTGCACTGAAATTGTGGCGTCACTACCTTTATGGAGCCACTTTTAAGGTGTTTTCTGACCATAAGAGCCTGAAATATATCTACACCCAGAAAGAGTTGAACATGAGGCAGAGGAGGTGGATAGAGTTGATCGGAGATTATGATATGCAGATTGTCTACCACGAAGGCAAGGCAAATGTGGTAGCAGACGCTCTAAGTAGGAAGTCAATACATGCTTTGGATTGTGCCAGATCGAGGGGGAGGCTGTATGGCGAACTAAGGGAGATGGGAATATTCATGATCCGGAAAGGGGACACTCTTGGTGACTTGACAGTGGAGCCTGAGTTGTATGGGGAGATTCGGGAGTTACAGCAGAACGATGGGAGAATCCAGAAGTGGCGTGCGATGGTGGAGAATGGAAACGGTGATGAGACATCCAAGTTCAGTATTCATACCGATGGTAGTTTGAGGTTCAGTGGGCGATGGTGTGTACCGAATGTTGAGGAGCTAAAGAAGAAGATCCTGACTGAAGCTCATGCTACTCCTTACTCTGTTCACCCAGGGGGTGATAAGTTGTATAAGGACCTCAAGAAGACGTTTTGGTGGCCTAATATGAAGAAGGAAGTCGCGGAATTTGTGTCGAGGTGTTTGACTTGTCAGCGAGTGAAAGGAGAGCATAAGAGACCTCAAGGGAAAGTTCAACCGTTGGAGGTGCCAGAATGGAAGTGGGAGAATATTTCGATGGACTTTATCGTGGGGTTGCCTCGCACCCAGAGGGGCAACAACATGATTTGGGTGATCGTGGATCGTTTGACTAAGTCCGCTCACTTCATTCCAATGAAAGATACCTGGAGTAAAGCCGAGTTGGCTAAGTCATATATTCAGAATGTGGTCAAACTTCATGGCGTACCCAAGGACATTGTTTCGGATCGAGACTCAAGGTTCATCTCTAGATTTTGGCAGGAGTTGCAGACCGCTTTGGGTACCCAGTTGAAGATGAGTACAGCTTTTCATCCGGCTACTGATGGTCAGACTGAACGGACGATTCAGACTCTCGAGGATATGTTGAGAGCCTGTGTACTTGAGTTCGGAGGATCTTGGGAGGATCGATTGGGGTTGATCGAGTTTTCTTATAATAACAGTTATCATGCAAGCATAGGCATGGCCCCATTCGAGGCTCTATACGGGAGGAAGTGTCGGAGCCCGGTGTGTTGGGATGATCGAGCTGATGTTGTGACATTGGGACCAGATATGATTCAGGAGATGGTGGAGCAGGTCCAGATTATTCGACAGAGAATGAGGGCCGCTCAGGATCGACAGAAGAGCTATGCCGATCTGAAGAGGAGCGATATCTCATTTGAGGCCGGAGAGAAAGTACTTCTGAAATTCTCTCCGATGAGGGGAGTGATGAGATTTGGCAAGCGTGGCAAACTGAGTCAGAAATTTATTGGACCATTTGAGATCTTGGACAGAGTTGGAGAGGTGGCGTATCGCTTAGCTTTGCCTCCAACCCTATCCAAGGTCCATAATGTGTTCCATGTGTCTCAGTTGAGGAAATATGTGAGTGATCCATCACACGTGCTTCAACACGAGGTGATTGAGGTAGATGAGCAACTGACATACATTGAGACTCCGAGGGAAATTCTGGACAGGAAGGTACGGAAGACTCGCAATGGGGAAACGTCATTAGTGAAGGTATTGTGGACGAATCATAATCAGGAGGAGGCTACATGGGAGCCTGAGGCATCCATGAGGGAGCGTTATCCGCATTTGTTCGATTGAGGTAAGTTACGCGGACGTAACTTTTCTTTAAGGGGGATGGTATGTAACATTCTGTGACGTATGTGAACTTTCTTTTGCTGTTTCATATTCCAAGTGCATTTGAGGCGATTGCGTTGTTATCTGAGTATTGTGAACTTCGGGACGAAGTTCATTTTAAGGGGGGAAGACTGTAATACCTCGATTTTTATTACGATTTTATCTTAATTAATTAGAGTAGTTAACGGTTTTATACTTGACTTCGTTTGTCTAAATAAGTGTGTGTGTGATGCTACCTAAGGGGTTCGAACTATGGGTCTCTTGAGTAGGTATCATGCTTCTTGTGGGAGTCGAACTAGGGACCTTTTGAGAGAGGTTTGGGCGTTGATTCTTATGCAAAAATACAATTAGAAACCCTATAACACAATGTACACTCTTCCTCACACAAACCCTTCCCTGCCGCCATATAAGAAGACTTTTCACCCTAGTTCTGACCTACCATCGACACACACCACATACCAGTCGTGCTGCCGCCACTACCCAGAAGAGATACAACCTTCTCTCGGTGAGGTTTGTCGTGCCTATAGCCTTCGATTCAACCCAGAAAGAGGTAAGGTTTCACGTTTTAGCCACCAGTTTTCTATCGAGTCATGTCTGCTCACGTTTGCAAGGGTGTCGTGTTATGTCTGGTTATAACCTAGCTTTTATGTTGTTGTTAATTTATGCACGGTGGTCAGGGGAGTCGTGGGTGGTTTATCTTGGTGGTAGCAGAGGTCGGGAATGGTATGGAGAGGGGTGTTCGTTTTGCCTGTTGTTAGGGTTTTGGTCTCGTGTCTGGTGGTGTTTCACAGGGGGGTCGTAAGAGGGTGGTACCACTGTTGACTCGGGGGAGGTCGACACAGTGGCACCACCACGGTGGTTGAGTCAGGTGTCATAGGGTCTAAAGATGGTGGTTGTGGGTGGTGGAAGCCCTGGTGGCTGCGTCGACAGGGGCGTGTACAGGGGGTAGCTGTGCCGTGTCAGTGAGGAACCAGGGTTTGGTTGGTGTCTGGTCTGACCCGTTGGGTGGAGTCGACGGTGGTGGTGGGTTACCGTGATGGAGTAGGTAGTTTGGGTGCCACATAGGGTGGCTGTCGGCGGGCAGTGGGGTGGTCGTGAGGCTGTTAGAGGCGTCGTTAGGGTTGTGCGTGAGTCGTGAAGGAAGGGGGGGCTGTTTTGCTATTTTTACGTTTTATTATTATTATTATTATTATTATTATTATTATTATTATTATTATTATTGTTAGTAAATTTTTGTAGGTATGGTTTGATATTTTGTTTTTGATAAAAGATTTCTTTTATTAAGGGTTAAGTTTGGGAGTATATATGGAATTTAGTAATGTATAGAATAATTTGGGATTTAAAACGAATGTTGTCATATTTAGAGGTTGCCATGTTTGGAAGTGCTATATGGGGAAAGTTTCTATTTATGGAAACTTTCTATTTATGGGTTTTGGGTAAGTATGATCGTTAAGGGAGTGGTGTAAGTTATTAATTCGTTACTTATACCTGTTTAGGTAGCGAGTTTCGAGTGGAACATTTCTAAGCCTATCTCGGAGTGTGTCTGCGTTCCTGCTATTTCAGGTAGGGGAAAATATTGATTGTTAATAAGGTGTACTCTGTTCATATTAGTGTATAAGCATGTTTGTGTGATTTATCATGTGATCGTTGTATTATATTATCTTTATCATTCTGAAATATTGTTCATATATATAATGGGCCTTGTGATACGGAGTTGGATCGGTGCGGAGTATTATGGTGTTGGATCGGTGCGGAGTATTTATGGTGTTGGATCGGTGCGGAGTATTTATGGCGTTGGATCGGTGCGGAGTATATATATATGGTGTTGGATCGGCGCGGAGTTTATTATATTGTTGTTTTACTTATTCTTTTCCCTACTCAACCTCGTGGTTGACCCTGTGTATTCGTGATCACCTGTGATGAACCAACTATTGGGGAGCAGATTGACAGGTGGCTGAGATTAAGGGGGAGCTATGGGAGGAAGAACCTGGATCCAGACCAGTTTAGATGTCTAGATCACCTTAGCCAGTCTTATAAGAGTTGTACTTTAGTTTTTCTTTGTTTTGTTAAGACTTCGGGCACAGTTGTAAGATCATGTTTTGAGTTAACTTTATATTTAAAGTACTGTTTATCTTCCTTTGTATCTACTGCCTCGGGAAACCGAGATGGTAACACTCCTATTTATCTGAGGAGTCCTAGTTCAGGTCCTTGAATAAATGGGGGTGTTACAATTACAATCTCAAGAATTAGGGTTTTGAGAACATTCTTTTCCCAAAACTCAGATCTCACATCTAAAACCTCACAAAAGCTCTCCCCATATTGCAAGGCAATTGGAGAGTATTTTCTAGCACACGCGGCATCGTCTCAATCAAAGTCTTGGGTGCAAGTTATAGGAGGGAATTTGTTTTAATTCCTGTTCTTAAGCCATAAGCACAAAGGACCAAAGGTTGACTTCTTTTCATGTTTTTTATTTAACTTATGACAATAATCACAATTGTATTTTTCATTATAATCCTGCAAGTTTAGGGTGAATACATGCTATATTCCCCACAAGTGGTATCAGAGCCAGGCCATGAAAATTTTACCTTTGTGATTTTCGTAAGTTTGAAAACCTGAAAAATCGTTTTCTGTCGCGGTGTCGGTCGACCGACCTCCTGTCACGGTCGGTCGACCACCTCCTGGCGGTGTCGGTCGATCGACCTCCTGTCACGGTCGGTCGACCACCTCCTGTGAGTTTTTCTGTTTTTTTTAAAACAGTTTCCTTTGTGAGTTTTCGATCTTGTTTTTCGATTCCTGTTTACATGTTGTTAATTAATCGATATTCTTGACAATATGTGAACCCTTGTTGATGTTAATTTTGATTTACTTGTTTTAATCAAAGTTTAAAAGGTAAAAACTTGTTTCAATTTCAAAAGTGCAGCGTTTTGCGTTTTCTGAAATTCGTTTTTACTGTGTTCTGGTCGGTCGACCTAATTAATAGGTCGGTCGACCGATTCTTCTGTTGCAGAATTTTTCGTTTTTTTTGGCTGATGGTCGGTCGACCACAAGTACTGGTCGGTCGACCAGCCCCCCTGTAACAGACTCGTTTTTTTTTATTTTCGAAAATAACTTGCTTTTTATTTTCACATGGCCTTTAGTAATATACTATATACGGAAATAGTATATTATTAATTTTGTGAAACGGTTCACCCTCGTTTGATACATATTATTTTAAAACGGTTTAAAATAATAGGATTATAAACTTATTAAAATTAAAGTGGTTAAAACGGTATAATTACATAATTTTAATCCTAAAAGGTGGTTTGGTAAAAATTTGTTAATCATAATAACAGTATTATGTCATGTATGGATTTTAATTTAGTTGATGCATTTTATTTATCGTCTTGTGAATGCCTTGAATGCTTTCAATAACGTATTTAATTTTTGCAAACGGTTGTAACTTAGTGTGGCCTTAGAAGATTGTGTTACCGTAATGATGGGACACGATCTTGCTTGTAATTTTGAGATCTTGAATCTCCGTTTTGGGTTTTTGCCATGTAATTACTTTTGTATTTAAATTAGAATGTATCTAGGATTACTTTTGTAATTTAAATTAGTAATTTTGTGAAGACCAAAGACAAGACAGAGACCGGATGCTCACTCCCGCTGCAAGGACCAAGATGGAACATCAAGACAAGCTTCTAGGGTCCAACGGTGGATTCCAAGTTGTTTTATGTTTATTTTGGTAGGGTAGGCCACACTAGGACTTTTATTTACGTTTATTGCTTTCATTTTATGCTTTCATCGATAATAGCTTGCATCATATTCCGCCTAAAACCAAACCACCTATATCATGCCTGAAAACTGACTCATGTAGAGGTTACGCGTTAGTTTTCTGTGACAATACAGATGTCACATGTCAATTGCAAAGCCATCACTTTATTTAATTCATTCACGCATTTGCTAGATATTAGTTCACTTAATATGAATAAATAAAAGTTGATGGGGTCTTCCTCGTATAACCAAAAAATTGAGACTAGTCTTTATAAATCAGCCTCCCATGAATCCCTTCTTCGTCGGTAGGCATAATATGACCCCTTCTACGTCGGGTAAGTGGGAACAGATGATTTATTTTATCTCAACGTCATGGTCACTCGATAATATTCCAGTGACTGAGATGGACTAATAGATAGGATTTACGGAAATCTATCGACCAAGAGTTCCAACGATTGGAATTAGCCAAACTGTGGGCTTATCAATATACGGAAATTGAGTCTTGGGATCGTTTATATAATTCTTGAGGGAGATCAATTATATAAATGCATGAGTCTACGAGTTTAAATTCAATTTAATATAGACTTAAATCACAACAATAAGTTGCTTATATGGTTTTGTTTTATCTTCTTTCAGTGTAGAACACGTTCATTAAAACTGCTGTAAAACTAAAATGGCTGGTGAAGACCCAATGCCAAGTGCCAAGCTAGCACGTGAATCCTGGCTAAAAGCCTTCATGGACTCCATGAATCAGTCCACAAGACTGAGGAATGATGGGTCAAACTTCTCTGACTGGGAGGCAGCACTACGGAATGCTGCCATTGCTGACGGAAAGCTCAAGTACTTAACTGAGCCCATTCCGCCACACCCAGGAACTGGAGCTAGAGCCAACGATGTTCGCGCTCATAGCGATTTCGTCATGGAAGCGGGTGCGATAAAGAACGTACTCATCTATGCAATGGAATCTAATTTGCAAAGACGCTTCATAACCCATGGTGCAAACAAGATTTTCACCACGCTCACTAACGAATTCTCCAAGGCTCCGAGAATCGTTTCTTATGAGCATACCTGTCGCTTCTTTGAGGCGAAACTCCAGAAGGGCCAAGCTGTTAGCCCACATATTCTCAACATGATTGAGAATATCGAGAAACTGGAGACCCTAAACTGCAAGATCAGTGAGAACATCATCGTTGATCGCATGCTTCATTCACTTCATGATGGGTTCGCCCTCTTTAGGGCCAACTATTACATGAATGACATGAAGAAGACTCCTCATGAGCTCCACTCCCTTCTCGTACAGACTGAGAAGGATCTGAAATTAAGTGGGAGCATAAAGCAGGATGTTCTCATGATCTCCAGTAAGGGTAAGGGTAAGGGTAAGGCTAAAGCTCAGGGCGACCTAGCAGTAGGTAAGCCCAGGTTCAAGAAACCAGGATTTACTAAGAGTGGGCCAGGTGAGTCAAGCAACTCACAGGGCAAGACAAAGAGCAAGGATACTAGCATGGAATGTCACCATTGCCACAAGACTGGGCATTGGAGGCGCTCATGCCCCGTGTATCGCGAGGACATTAAGGCAGGCCGTGTTACTCCTGTTGGTATGTCTTCTTCTTCTTTTATTCACATGATTGAGATTAACCATGCAAGTTGCGGAACTTGGGTACTTGATACTGGTTGTGGTTCTCATCTATGTAATCATATGCAGGGCCTCCGAAACCAAGAACCCCTAATCAAGGGTGAGGTGGACCTGCGTGTCGGGAATGGAGCAAGTGTGGCTGCAGTCTCGAAGGGAACATACGTAATCCAGCTTCCAAGTGGATTCGAGTTATTTTTATATAACTGTTATTATGTTCCTAGTTTGTCCAAAAACATTATTTCAGTTTCTGCACTTGACAAACTCGGCTTTTCATTTGTAATAGAGAATAATAGCTGTATTTTCTCCTTACACAATATGATTTATGGCAAGGCAGTTTCCATGAATGGAATTTATGTTTTAGATCAAACCACCGAGATATTACATGTGAATAATAAAAGAATAAAGGTAGGTGACAAAGATCAAACTTACCTATGGCATTGTCGTATGGGACACATAAATAAGAAACGCGTAAAACAGCTCATACAGAATGGAGCTATTTTGCCCTTTGATTTCGAATCATATGGCACGTGTGAATCATGTCTCATCGGCAAAATGACTCGCATTTCCTTCAAAGGTGTTGGAATGCGCGCTGCCGACCTATTAGGACTCATACATACGGACGTATGTGGCCCTATGTCGATCAACGCACGAGAAGGCTATAGGTATTTCATCACTTTCACGGATGATTTGAGTAGATATGGCTATGTCTACTTGATGAAACATAAAAGTGAATCCTTTGACAAGTTCAAAGAATACCAGAATCGGGTACAGAACCAGCTGGGTAGAAAGATTAAAGCACTACGCTCGGATCGTGGTGGTGAGTATCTTTCACGCGAGTTTGATCAACACCTAAAAGACTGTGGGATCGTGCTACAGTTGACTCCACCTGGAACACCACAATTAAATGGTGTGTCCGAACGGAGAAATCGAACTTTACTTGATATGGTTCGATCCATGATGAGTCACACCGTTGTGCCTGATTCATTGTGGGGCTATGCTCTTTTGTCGGCCGCTCTATTACTTAACCGACGTCCGTCTAAAGCTGTTGACAAGACTCCATACGAAAGGGAACGGTCCCTAACTTGTCCTTTATTCGGGTTTGGGGCTGCGAGGCTTATGTCAAGTGGAGACACGAGGATAAGCTCGGCCCGCGATCGGTCAAGACATACTTTATAGGTTATCCAAAGGGAACTTTTGGTCATTACTTCTACTCGCCAACCGAACAACGTGTTTTTGTTGCGGCTAGTGCCACGTTCTTAGAGAAAGAATTTCTCGAGAACAAGTCGAGTAATAGAACCTTCGAGTTATCGGAGGTTCAAGAACAACCTGCCGAGCAACCATTGGACGAAACAGTTCCTTCAACCGAGGCTGCGGTAGATATCCCTGAGGAACCTAGGAGGTCAGGAAGAGTCTCTATTCCACCAGACAGATACATTGGTATGGTCGAGGAACACGATACAGATGACGTCTTACTCCTAGAGGGTAATGAACCCACAACCTATAAAGGTGCCATGACCAGTTCAGACTCAAAGCTATGGCTAGAAGCCATGCAATCCGAGATGGACTCCATGTATGAGAACAACGTGTGGGATCTTGTGGACCTACCTGCAAAGGTACGTCCCATTCAATGCAAATGGCTTTACAAGATAAAGCATGCCGTGGAAGGACAACAAGATATCCATAAGGCTAGACTAGTTGCTAAAGGTTTCACCCAAGTGCCAGGCTTGCACTATGATGAGATCTTTGCACCCGTAGTCATGCTACGTTCCATTCGGATTATCTTAGCGATCGCCGCATTTCATGACTATGAAATATGGCAAATGGACGTTAAAACCGCCTTCTTAAACGGTTATTTGGAGGAAGAGTTGTACATGGTACAACCCGAGGGTTTTATCGATCCAGCACATCCTAAGAAAGTTTGCAAGCTTAAGCGTTCCATCTATGGACTTAAGCAAGCATCGCGGAGTTGGAATCATCGCTTCGACCAAGTGATAAAAGAGAATGGGTTCATTCGATCAGTCGAGGAACCATGTCTCTATATCAAGTCGAGTGGGAGTAAGATTGTATTCCTAGTACTGTATGTCGATGACATACTCTTGATTGGGAATGACATACCTCTCTTATCTTCGGTTAAAGCATGGTTGAAAAACCATTTCCATATGAAAGATCTGGGAGAGGCACAAAGAATTTTGGGCATCCGTATCTACAGGGATAGATCACGACGGATGTTGTCTCTCAGTCAGGAATCTTATATAGAGAAGATTCTGGAGAGATTCAGCATGACGAACTCCAAGAAGGGGTTCCTTCCTATGACTCCTGGACTTCACTTGAGCAAGACTCAAGAAGCTAAGTCAGTGGAAGAGAAAGAGCGCATGAGTCGGATTCCTTATGCTTCGGCAATAGGATCGATCATGTATGCCATGATATGCACACGTCCTGACGTTGCATATGCATTGAGTATGACAAGTCGATTCCAAGCTCATCCAGGTGAACAACACTGGATGGCCGTGAAAAACATTCTTAAGTACCTACGGAGGACTAAAGATTGGGGATTGACTTTTGGAGGCGACTCAACGCTCTACGCCACGGGTTACGCAGATGCTAGCTTCCAAACAGATCGAGATGACTCGAAATCTCAGTCTGGATACGTCTTTACTCTTAATGGCGCTGCTGTCAGCTGGAAAAGTTCTAAACAGAGTGTTACAGCAGATTCTACGACTGAGTCCGAGTACTATGCCGCCTCAGAAGCAGCTAAGGAAGCGATATGGATGCGTCAATTCTTACAAGGACTATCAGTAGTGCCTAGTTCGAATGACCCAATCACCGTCTATTGTGACAATAGCGGTGCCATCTTCCAAGCTAAGGAGCATAAGTCTAGCAGCAAGGCTAGGCATGTACAACGGAAAGCTCATCTAATCAGAGATTACGTGGAGCAAAAGGAGATTTTTATTGAAAAGATCGCTATGGATGACAACATAGCTGATCCTCTCACAAAAGCATTACCACGTGATAAGCATGAAGGGCACATTCATTCCATGGGAATTGGATGTGTTCCTAAGTTGTAGTACTCTTTTATGAATTCATGTAATAATTCATTTTCTCGTGTACTCTATTCAACCTTATTGTTATGATATAAAATTTTTTGTTTCTCATGTGGAATTGTACGCCAATTTTGAACACCACAAAGTGAACTGATTAACATTACATCGTTTTGGTCCTTGATTACCCACTTGAGCTGATAACTCAGGTAATCATTTTGTGACGTTGGTTGATGGTGGGTTCAACGAGCCATAAGTCACGTGGATGACTGACCAATCACAAAGGCGAGTTATACGGATATCTCGTAGGACACCCCGTGACAACGTTATGGAGTCCTAAATGTTTTATAACATTGGGTGCCAGGTCGTGGATAGGACTTCCATAGTGTTCCTTAGAGTCGAGTCTTTTGACTTTCAACTGCTTCCTGAGATTAAGACAGATTTTGGGTAACTTTGGTTTCTTTCCCACGGTCACCGTAACAGGGACCAAGAGGATTTTTTCTGGGTTATTTCATGCTGGGCGATATCGGCAGGATTCGAGTTGAGGGAAATATCCAAACCCTTATCAGGATTTTATCATTTCTCAGGGCCACTCGAGGAGTAGTAACTGAAATGCATGGCCATGCTCGAATACAGATTCGTTTTATCAGTTAAGTTACTCTCTAGTCGGGGAAACTACTCTTGATACAGATCGCTTGTGAGATACGACCTTTGCGAATGCGGATTTGCAAATTGTCTTACATTGAGTGGGAGAAATTTTAAAAGGATATGAGATTCGGTTATCGCACCTACACTTGTACGGACAAGTGGGAGTTTGTTGGAGCTTGTGTCCTCCACATGTAGTGTGATAACGTCATTGGACATACCCTTGTACGGACAAGTGGGAGATTGTTGGGGCTGGTGTCCTTGACAATTAAGTACAATGACTTATTAAATCTCTTTAAGGATCACAAGGGCATACTTCAGTATTATTACCAGTTGATCCACGTTTATCAATAACGGTTGGCTTGCTAGATAAGTTTGACGTTATTGTCATACGGATGGCGGTGATCAACTGGTCCCTATACGTCACACCTATAGGACACGTTTGAGAGATGTGAAGGTATGAAAATACAGTCACATTTATGCCGGATATGACTAAACAGTTAGTCAGAGGTATTGACTAATAAATTAGTCAATAAGATGTTGAGATTATTATTTAATACGGATTAAATAATTTTAGCTAATACGGATTACATGATTAATTCGTAAATTAAATATAAACAGTTATATTTAATTAAATATTGTATTCGCGAATTAATATAAACGGTTATATTAATTTAGGTAATTATACAATATCGTATTTTATCAGACCGTTATTAATATATCGACTATATTAATATCTGATAACATGTTACGATTTATAATTAAATCCCGCAAATAATATTTAGCAAAACGGGTCGAATCACGCAAAGGAATAAGGTAAGAGTGGACAAAGCCCACTCCTACCCTACCCAATTCGGCCGACCGTATGGTACTACATAAGGAGAGTTTTTCTCCTTATGTCAGTTACTGGTAGAATTACAATCTCAAGAATTAGGGTTTTGAGAACATTCTTTTCCCAAAACTCAGATCTCACATCTAAAACCTCACAAAAGCTCTCCCCATATTGCAAGGCAATTGGAGAGTATTTTCTAGCACACGCGGCATCGTCTCAATCAAAGTCTTGGGTGCAAGTTATAGGAGGGAATTTGTTTTAATTCCTGTTCTTAAGCCATAAGCACAAAGGACCAAAGGTTGACTTCTTTTCATGTTTTTTATTTAACTTATGACAATAATCACAATTGTATTTTTCATTATAATCCTGCAAGTTTAGGGTGAATACATGCTATATTCCCCACAGGCAGTGGGGCGGGAGCATCTTTTCCTGTAGTGTCGTAGTTAGTTGCTCCTGTTTTTTAGTGACTCTGGTTTAGTGTTGGATACTTGTTAATTTAGTACCCGAATTTCGTACTTTGTACTCCAGATGACTATTTTTATTTATGCAATCAGATGTTTCGAATCAATTGGGTTGTGCGCTGGTTATTCTTGGTTTTGCTTGCAGGTTTACAGTTAGTAGCTACGGAATTGGCTAGGACAAAACAGAATTTTATGGGCAAATACATGTAAAATTAGCGACCGAACATGTAAAATTAGCGACCACTGTCGGTCGCTAACCCCCTGTAACTTTTTTTCCAATGGCGACCATTTAGCGACCGCTGTCAGTCGCTAAATTAGCGACCGACATTAGCGACTGAAAACGGTCGCTAATTTAGCGACTGAAAACGGTCGCTAAATTAGCGACTGAATTCGGTCGCTAATTTACCTACCGTTCTCAGTCGCTAAATTAGCGACCATCCTCGGTCGCCCCCCTTTTTTTTTCGGTCGCTAATTTTTGCGACCACTATCGGTCGCTAAAAGCGACTACAGGCTGCGACTAAGGGCGTGCGACTGAAATTGGTCGCTAAAATTAGAAGGGCGACCGATAGTGGTCGCTAATTTCAGTCGCAATCTGACGTATCTGTTGTAGTGATACAACCAATTCATTCACTCATGCTTTAGGGTTTATGGTTTTAGAGAGAACAAAGAAAAAGAAAGAAAAACAATTCCTTTTCTTCAAAACCCTAACCGTGTGCCTCCTTTTCTATCTAGAGAGTTTGTGTGTTCATTCTAGCATAATAACATACAAACATTGAGTGTAGTGTGTCTTGGTGTTCATCTTTTGGAGGCCATCTCTTTGAAGGTTCAAGGAGGATCATCCGTGTGATAAGCTCAAGAACAAGTGAAGAAGGTGACTTCACTTCTGCCCTATTTTAGCCGAGACTAGCAATGTAAGGAAGCTTGTTCTTCCTCTTGAGACTCGAAATCTCTCCCATTTCCGCATATGTTAAGCATGCATAAGATCTAAATAATGA